>OZ020296.1:9170231-9328254 GCA_963971205.1 Aethes cnicana | reverse complement strand
ACAAACCTATAAATTTTTTATATATATCATTGGTATAGGCAAACGAGCGCACAGCCCGCCTGATGGTAAGTGGTCACTGCGGCCCATGGACACCGAAAACCTATGATCCCAATATAAGTAAATAAATTGTTACAGGTGTAACTAACGCTCAATTCCCGCGGGAACGGTATAACCGAATTTCACACGGACGAAGTCGCGGCCAGAAGCTAGTACAAAAATAAAACAAAATACAGGGGAAAATGTCAATGTTGAATTAACAGACAAAATGGCTTAACGGTCTTCGGTAATTCAATTCAATTCAATTCAATTCAATCATTTATTCAGCAAATTGGCCACATAGCGGCACTTTTACACGTCAGAAAAAGAATTTACCAGCGCTTCCTAGACCCATTGCTTGAGAAGAAGCGCCGAAACAAACTCAAGCAGAAGGCCTTTTTTCAAAATTTACAAAATTTACATTACATGTATATAATATACTTATAGGTACGTACTAAAATTACATTGAAGGGATGTATTTGTATAGTCCCTAACTTAAACTTAAATCTAAGATCTTAGAGATGTATAGTCTCCAAGGGTCCAGAAAAAAAATATATATATAAAAAAAAATATGGAGATGGCCTCCATTGTCAAATAAATATAAATTCCATAGATGTCGACAGTCTCAAATTGTCTCAGTTCAAAATTGTATGTGCAATAAAGCTTAAATAAATAAATAAATCCGAAATGAAGTTAACCTTTGACCATTACAGTCCTCAATAGCCCATCCTCTATATGCTTTAGTCACCGCTAGCTTAGACTGAAGAAACCTAAATCAAGTATCTAATACCCAATAAGTGCCACAGACTATAAACCAGAACAGCTTTTTTTTATAGGTTTTTTAATTATTATAGCCGTACGGACAAAGATATTATAAAAGTAGCGGGGCACAACTGGGTTTGGAGGGCCCAAGACAGAGAATTATGGAGGCCTCTGGAGGAGGCCTTTACCGGTGAGGGTTCTGGTGCGAAGGAGGATTAATTATAAACCTTTATATGCATGATAGTAAGTAAGCAAACCAGAAATTAAAGGCTTTTTTTATAGAAAGACAAACTAGCAGACGGCCCACCTGATGGAAAGTGGCTACCGCCGCCTATTCCGCCGACATTTGTAACACCAGAGGCGTCACGAAAATAAATGAATTTTAAACATAGACCCTATTTTTGGGGGCTAAATTCGTAAAAATATTAATGAAGTTTTTCAAACTATATGTCGTGTGACATATCAAATGAAAGTACTTCTTATGAGGATCTCAAATATATTTTTTTCATTTAAATTTAGGCCAATACATTTCGAGTTATTTAAGAAAATAGGCGAAAAAATACCATTTCCCTGCTTATCTCCGAAACCACTGAACCTAAAATTTTGGAAAAATTACGGAGGATAGTTATTGATAGAGATGCAACGGATAGTTGTTTGGCCGGATACCGGATATTCGGCCTGATCACCGGCCGAATATCCGGTATCCGGCCGCCGAATCTTCGGCCGGCCAAACTAAAATGTAGGTATCGATCTACATTTTAGTTTGGCGGCAGGCGCGTCGTGCAGGTTTCAACCTCTTGACTTTTGCTTAAAAATGGTCCGAGTTGATCGACAGAGTGACCCTTATGCATGGTGGGCAGCAAACGCCAATCAATTCCCAATATTGATTTGCCCAAATATATCTGTCCTCACCATGTAGCAGTGTTTATAGGGAAAGACTGTTTTCAGAGGCAGGACTTGTTTATGAAAATAGGAGGAATCGTCTGTTACCCAAAAATGCAGAGAATCTCGTTTTTATTCACCACAATTTGCCGTTACTTAATTATGAATATTAAACTCTCTTTGTATTTATTTAGTAACATTTATTTTATTTTATTAAGAATTAACATACAATACGCTACGATTGGTTGAATGGATACTAATGCTGATCATAGGATTTCTTAACTACTTTAAATGAGGCTTTTTGATAAGTTTAAATTGTACGTTAAAGGTAATACTAATAAACGAATATTGATAATTTGTTGTTGTTTTCTTGTATACTAACCATTTTTAGGGTTCCGAAGTCCATAAGGAACCCTTATAGTTTCGCCATGTCCGTCCGTCTGTCCGCACTATTGCTCGGAGATGCTTAGGTCTAGAGAGCTGTAATTTGGCATGAATATGCATATTAGTTATGCTGACAAAGTGGTACAATAAAATTTTGAAATATATTTTTTTATAGGGTACCTCCCCTACTCGTAAAGTGGGGATGTAATTTTTTTTTCTTGCATACCCCATGGTGCGGCATATCGTTGAATAGGTCTCGAAAAAATATTGTGGGTTTGTTAAAACCATTTTTTGATTAAGTGATGCGTTTGTGAAATATTAAGCTTTAAAATGCTATTTTTTGTTAGAGTCACGTGTCCCCCCCCCCCTGCCAGCTAAATGGTGGTATTTGGATGGCTGAAAAAAATCACGGTTGTGGCATATATAACGTAGTTGAAAGGAAAACTATCAGAGCTAAGTAGGCTGTACAAACTTACGAGTAATAGTCGACCAACTTATAATGATGATTTTTCTCGAGCAGCAGGGGCGTCGGGCGGGCACGTCATACCACAGGCTGGCTAGATGCTAATAAGTCTTAGAAAGGTACTGTGGGCATCGTCAACTTCGGAACCCTATAATTTGCGCGTGGCCCGACACGCACTTGGCCGGTTTTTTCAAAGTTAAATACCAAACAGAATCACTATTCGGTATCCAGCCGGATAGTGCGCAACTATCTGGTATTCGGCCGGATAGTAAAATAATGGCCGGATAGGCCGGATACCGGATAGCAACCGGATATCCGTTGCATCTCTAGTTATTGACCTATAGATTACAGGAAAATTATTAAGAAGTCCATGGTATTTGAAATCTATCATATAAAAGAGCTTCGTGTGAAACGGTTTGAAAATGACGTCATTGAAAATAATCAAGGGCTGGAACCCTCTCCGCGCGAGTTTAACTCGCTTCTTGGCCGGTTTTTTTATTCATAAAATATTTCTAAGAAATAGGCAAGTGTGCTGTTTCATATAACCACATGATACCTAGATAGTAATGTTGTAACTAATATAATATGTTTAAAAATAGGTATTGTGAGTGTGCAGGCATGAATCATGCTAAATTTGAATCAACATACTATTAAAACCTACCTTGAAACATTTATAGTCCATTCACAGCATATAAATAATAAGAAATGATTGTATTACATTCTATTATAACAATTTTGGATCACTGATATAGATGAATTCGAAACATTCGCCGAACTTGTTAATTTGAACAATTTGTTTTGACTTTTAAGTAATAGTACATTACAGACCTAGGGCCTAGTACATTACGATCTGGGGCTTTACGAATTACCGCCCGTGGTGTGTCAAACGTTTTACGTCTTGCCTTGGCCAAGAAGTGAGATTTTCTCCCCGTGTAGCGGGCAGAAAATCCCAATTTACGGCCAAGGGTGATGTAAAGAATATTTGTTTGTTTTTATATGGTTTTTAGTTAATAATGAATTATTATTTTAGTCCAATATAATTCAAGTGTAAAAAAAAATTTTTCAAAATGACTACAATTTCATCAAAATGCTTCTAAACCCCATAACACACATTTGCTCATAGTTCCCAGACTGTTTGCAGATTAAAACAGAGAGAAAAAAACTCTTCTTATTCTCATTTCAGTTTACATGTGAATCTAGTAGGTATATATAACTATACTAGCTTCTACCCGCCACTTCGCATGTGTGGAATTCGGTTACCACATTCCCGCGGGAACTATGCGTTTTTCCGGGATGTAAAGTAGCCTATGTCCTTAACCGGGATTCCAATTATCTCTGTACCAGATTTCATCCAAATCGGTGCAGTAGTTGAAACGTGAAGAGGTAACAGACAGACAGACTTACATTTGCATTTATAATATTTGTATAGATTATTTCTTAAGCCTAAGAAATCTCTTTTTTTTCTTAATTTAGACACTCAACCTTAACTACTTGAATTTATGGTTAGGATTACAATTGAGCAAGGAAATGTTATAGCCTAAGACATTGCTCATCCAAGCTTGACTGGTTTTAACTGCTTATTGTTTTCAATTGAATAATCTATCTTAAGTAATCCTCTAGGAGGATTTATAAACTTAATACTTACCACTAGTATTAGCCACTAATATTGCAAAAACACTTGTTGCCATTCGTATAAGCTAAGGAAGAGCGGGGCGTCCTAACACAGGCATTGTAAGCTTAAAAGGAGGCCCCAGAAACTGTATTTTAATATCTTGTTGAAAAATGAATAAAGCATTTTTGATTTTTTGATTTTTGAATAGCAGTTGAGATATTGAATGAAATAATAATTTATATAAATTTCAAAATCAATCTAATATTAAAGCCCGATGAGATCTGTTTTTTGCAATTTAGCATAATTGCAAATATTGTATGCATAAAGTATTTCAAACCAACTTCACATTTATATTGCAAGGATCCCAGAAAAAACAATTCAAACTCACTATAGCATCTGAATTGCTAAAGTAATCTTTAACACGAAATTTCTGTAACTAATAGCAAGATTGAAAAGCATAATGGCATTTTATGTGTGCAAACTTTCAATTACTCATAAAGGTAACAGTTCAAACGCAAACACCAAGTTTACAATGTTTGTTAGGCAATCACCATTCCCATAGTGGCTTGTTGTTTAAGTGCTACCCACGCCTGTGGCATACCAAAGGTACCTAGCTAAACTTCAAGTTGCAATGAACAAAAGAATGAACCATTTTCTCAACTTACCCGGTGTATCGACCGCAACGTGGAACGCAACGAGGTTCCTGGCCTCTCGTCCTTCCTCCTGCACCAACTGTCTCACTTCTTCCATTTCAATCTAATAAGAAATACTATTTATTCGAACAAAACAAAAAGGAAATACTAAGCTCATAATTCCCGACCACACGGCCACCCTACCCATTAAATTATATGCAAATTGAAGTTTCTATGCATAGAAATTATAATTGGTCAAGGGAAGCACAGGTTTTATCGGATTTCTACGTTTTTATTCGAAATAATGAAACTAAGGGTATTTTCATAACAAATTCCCGTTTGACATTTTAGTTTATAAATGTTACCATACCATCAGTTGCACTTGCGTTTTTTTATTCTAACTCACTTCATTACCAATTCAAACCATTTCTTTTAAATGTTGTAATTATAATTCATCTGTTATCGTTTCACAGTAATAATGAGCTTTTTGTTTTATATTGTTAAATATTCTTCTACTTTAGTAAAATTCCTTATTCAAGTTAATTTGAACGCTGCATTAAGGATCTGGCAATGTTTTGGATTGACTTCTATTGCTTTTGTAATATGGCAACATCACCTTCTTTTCGTTGTCAAGCAAAATGGCGGATCAGGTACGTTCTGGTTTTCCTGTAAAAATATTATAAAATTTCAACTAATTCTCTAGAATTACCTTTATAAACTGTAACAAAACTAGTGCCAATACGTTTCTAGTAACAACCAGTGAAATTTTCTAGTGTATCAAGTGAAAATGTGCCTCTTGTGTATATCCACGTGGGGATCGATTGTTATCCGGTTTTGTGTTAAAACTTCCCAAAATATCTATGTTTTTACTAATTTAATGGACGGTGAAATCATTTACTGCACTCTAGAAAATATATTGCTATGTTTGCAGTCGATATCCCATGTTAAAAATGAACAATTCGTGCCTTATTTTCATAGGTTAGTTCGGGCTTTCATGAGCACCCTGCAAATGAATACTAGTAAAGTTTTATACATTCCAGGTCAAATATATTCAACGAGTCGCCAGCATATAGTAAAAAATGTTACCAAGTTGACCTAATTCCGTCTTTCACATCACAGCATTGAGGTTATGTTGTGGTTGAGAATCTGCAAGACTTCGAGCCGACCGTGTAGTTAGTCTAGTAGTTTCTAATTTTAATTACTGACACTGTCGCTTGAATTGCAGACGGAACGTTCATTCCAAAAGCAACCAACGGTTTTCTTGAACCGTAAGAAAGGGATAGGCGTGAAGAGAAGCCGAAAGCCCTTGCGTTATCACAAAGATGTGGGGTTGGGAGTCAAGACGCCCCGCGAGGTAAAAAGCATGTAGTGTGCCTGCTAACTTGTGTTTTTTTTTCTTCCGTAGACAGAGAAAGCGTTTCAGAAACAGGCTACGGTCTTCCTGAACCGTAAAGGAGGCCTCAAAAAAAAGGAGATGCGGCATTCAAAGAATGTCGGACTGGGGTTCAAGACCCCACTTGAGGTTTGATTTGTTTTTCGGATGGTGGTGGTCTATAACATGGGGAAAAGGGAACCATGTCATTGCTTCTCATAGGTGCTTGAAATGTATATATGCCCATCAATGTTAACCTGGATTTATATACATAATTGCAATTCCATTACTTAAATTTAAAAATTAGCAGCGTTGAGATTCGCTTCTTGAAGATATTGGTCATAATTTTGGAATTGCAATTGTTATTATTATTAAGGTGTTCACTACATACATAAATCATTGTCAAGTTACAGTATAAACTATCACACATCACATGATATTTGGTTAATAACTATTGTATACTAAACTTACAACAGAAATACATCAAATATTTTTTAAATTAACATTTTTATGGTCCCATCTGTTCCTAATGCATGTTATGTCTAAACTCATTACTCTTAACTAAATTGACAAAATAATACATGGTGGTTATTATTTATTAAAAAATCAATCAATCATTTAACTAACCTAAATATTTTAAGTCACTAACATGAATTCAAATTGCTATCTAACTCATCTCACTAAAATGGTGCAGGACATACTAATAACTCACCTGGAAACACTTGAACACACATCAATAACACAAATTACTTACTACACTTGTAAATAAAAGAATAACTACAATTTTCCCATCTGTTCAGGAGCTGTGTGAAATGATGATACCCCACGACGGTCTTCTGACAATCACATGATGAAGATCGTGTTTCTAAACCCAATGTCTGATTACACAGCTCGTTGAAACTTAAGTTACAAAACGAACAGACATTTAAATGTTTAATTCGCAGATTCATTTACAAGATTGAAGAAAACACTTGTTTCCTTTTCATAAACAAATTCACACAATTTTCTGTAATAAGAACGAAATATTGTGATAATTAGACAAACAGCTTGTAATAATCCAACATACTTTTCACTATCAGTAACTTTCATTATACTGTAACGAAGGTTAAAACTTATTTCTACCACAAAAACACAAATCACAACACATGGAGACATTAAAATCTTACCATCTCACCCATTTCTCTGCATTCACAGGCGATCGAAGGCACCTACATTGACAAGAAGTGCCCGTTCACCGGGAACGTGTCCATCCGTGGCCGCATCCTCACCGGAGTCGTCCAGAAGATGAAGATGCAGCGTACCATCGTCATCCGACGTGACTACCTGCACTACCTGCCCAAATACAACCGTTTCGAGAAGAGACACAGGAATATGTCCGTTCACCTGTCACCTTGCTTCAGGTGAGAAATAAATATGCTACAATAGAGTGTAATATTTAAAAATAATAATCGGCTTTTACGAGAGAGTTTGGGCTGTAGTATGCATGTATAATATGTGCTATGTGTTTGGACACATAGCACATATTACGACTTATACATGCAATGCATCTATCGCAGATGATTTCAGACATCCTCACAATGTTTTCATTCCCCAAAAAGCTGTGCTTAGTGTTAGTGCTATATATTTTTAACAAAAACAGTAAGTGTTTGAATTTACTGTTGAGTAAATTATAAGTACCTAAGATTATCTATCGCAGATGATTTCAGACATCCTCACAATGTTTTCATTCCCCAAAAAGCTGTGCTTAGTGTTAGTGCTATATATTTTTAACAAAAACAGTAAGTGTTTGAATTTACTGTTGAGTAAATTATAAGTACCTAAGATTAAGCAAGGCAAGACCTGTTGTTAACAGTTATTTTGTAGGATATATCTACAGGATAGTTAGTTGTCACTGTTCTATCAGAAGGCAGTTTGCTTTTTGGCCACCTACAGGTATAAATAAAACACATTGTATGTTTATCTCTCTTTATTACGTACCAACACCTTGGTGAGTGATCTGCATCGAATATAAAACCTTATCTAAATGATGATACTCACACGACGGTCTTCTGAACCACCAATTGACGAATATCGTGCTTAACCCAAGTTCTGATCATACCACCTCGTTGCCCCCGATACGTCATCGCAAAACACCTCTAATTTAAGTTTTGTTATTCCAGAGACGTTGAGCTCGGAGATATTGTGACCATCGGAGAGTGCCGGCCGCTGTCCAAGACTGTGCGTTTCAACGTACTGAAGGTCTCAAAGGGCAAGGGCTCCAAGAAATCCTTCAGGAAATTCTAAAATAAAGCTATATAAGTATGTTGGTCTTTTTGTTGATAGATTAAGAAAATTTTAATGAGAAAAATCCTGTTTTCCTCTGATTTGTTATGTCTCCTCTACTCAACATGATTGGGCCAGCTTGTGGAGAGCGCAGTGGTGACGGACGAATGCAATGGCTTATGGTGATGAGATTGTCAGTGCTTTTCGTCCCACATCAAAGATGGTCGTAGAATGTCGCCATATTGTAAATGGTTGTTTGTTTCAACCATTACGCATGGCCATTAGGGACTATCGTTTCATTGCTCACCAGTTGGCGCCACTGTTGACTAAGGTCCAGAGGTGAGGTATATATGTCAAAGGCGACTTTATAAGATCGGCGCCGAAACAAAGTTTTCAATCTTGTATCTCGTTAAGTTTATTAATTATAAATAACTATCATCATATCGAGTAGCTATGCCGCAATGTTGTGCAGTTCCGTTTTGTTTGGAAAAAATGATTCTTTTTTCAAAGCGTTTACATTCATAGCCAAATAATCCATATTTGCGATAATATCACGAATTTTCAACAGGTAAATTAAAGAAATTATGATTTTTATCACGAAGCCCGCCAAAACCAGTAAAAACTGAATGTTATTGGACCTCACGCGACACTAGCGCCTCTAGTGGCAATTTCACACGCGATAGCCCCCCTATCATGTGTCCTAAATTTTCCTAAGGACCTAAAATAGTTATTTGTTATGCAAGGCTGCAAAGTTGTTGTTTGCTGTGAGTGCGTGATTGAGACCCGAGTGAACGAAGGATTCTAGGGTTGAACCACGAGCGAAGCGAGTGGTTCAAATATAGAATCCTGAGTGTAACGAGGGTTTCAAGGCACGAGACAGCAAACGACTTTGCTGCTGAGCGCAACACAAAATTTTTCACCTCACGCGCGATGTTTCGGGAAGAAGACTTAGTTCGGCGTCGCGTACTTTGTGCTAACTCTGGAGGAGTTAAATTCGTATCTTCATCGCTAGAATCGCTCATAGTTTCTTTATTACTTCGTATAGGTATTCTAAATTACAAAACCAGCAATCTAAAACTTTTTTTGAAATTTTTTTCATGTTTTTTTTCCGGAGGTTGCGTTCCAAATCACTGCTACTCGTACTTCAAGATTCAATTATTCATTGAATACAGTTAAAATATACACATATCTAAGTATTTTTGTGATAAAACATAGTGAAATAATGAAATACATCTGAAACGGTGTATTAATAATATAATTTTATTAATGATGATATTAAGTAAATTGAACCTTTATTTTAATAAAACTCTCACGACGAATTGCGTTTCAGAACGTATCGTTGTTTTTTTATTGTGACAGTGGCTTCATGCGTCGTTCGAATTTCAAAAACACTTTCCACGCTAGCGGATAAAAACAACTTTTGCGCTCGGATATCAAGCTGCAAAACGACCACTTTCGAGCCAGTGAGGTGAAAAAACATTTACTAGTGACGCCATCTATCGTGGAAACCGTAAATTAGGTCGTCTGCTGCGATCAATAGCGCACTCTATCGAACACTACCGCATATTATTATACACGTTTTAATGTTGCCATGAATGGATGCTGAAGAACAAATATGAGACATTTTCCTACCAAATAGTCTGTACTGTAAATACTGTCCGTATGTAAAAAGTGGCAGGCTGCAAATAAATTCTACTTTAAGAAAATTGTGAATAACACAGTTAAAATTATAATAAGCAGGAGTTCGAGCGTTCAATTTCACTAGAATCGCTTTTAAAACATCTATTAGATCAGACTGTGTACGCAAACGCTAGTAGTGAAATATATTTATATTCGACACTATACTTAATCGCTCAAACTTTCAGCTCAAGTATTTCCGATAGACTTGGTAATATCTGGGGCAGGTATAATTGCATTGGGATGTCTTCATTTTCATCATAAATAACCGAACCAAAATTAAAATTGTGGTCAATATTTAACAATTTTAAACAAATCTACTTAAAATATTCAACAAAAAAAAACTTGTATATATTTAACAGCTGCAGTGTTTGGATTTTGGTTTGGGTCAAGCGTTTGCAGCGCCATCTAAGTCGAGCTTTGCGTATTCTTGTTTATTGAAAGGAATAGAAAACTATTCCCGGGAATTTGGTACTATTTTATATGGCAACAAAATGGCACTGACGTCGCTTTGTTTTTCGTCGCTCGTGACATGAAAAAAAAAACATAATCTGTGGTAATTATTGTACTGAAATGTCCTACAATTTTTTTGATAGCGCATAACAGGACATACAATCGCTTAACTAAACGATATGATATCGTTCTTTTCGAAACTTTCCCTGAATAACACTCAGAAACCAGCAGTGGAGCTTGCTAAACCAGCTTATATGGACAAAAGTGCAAGTTTACAAGAGCTAGGATACAATGACGAAGGAGACTTGAGAGAGTCGATTTACGGTTTGTTTAGCTAAGAAATATTTGTGCTGTCGAACTGTTGATGTGATATTTAATGAGACTGGTGTTTTTAGACTTTTTGCGGACGATACGGGATCCGGAGAAGCCGAATACGCTTGAGGATTTGAAGGTTGTTTACGAAGAGGGGATTTTTGTGTTGGAGCCAACGGCTGACAAAGTCCCTGTTATTCGCGTAGAATATAATCCCACAGTGCCTCACTGCTCGCTAGCGACGCTCATAGGGCTGTGTATAAGGATAAAGATACAGCGTTCCATACATCACCCTGTGAAACTCGACATTTACATAAAGAAAGGAGCACACACTACTGAAGATGAAAGTAAGTGTTATTAAGATGCCTTATGCCAATATTTGACTTAGCAACAGCTGTAGCGTACATACATACATACTGAGTCATTGCAATATGTCATGGAAACACTTAAAAACACTTTTTATGCTGATTTGGATCAATTAAAACTGATATTTAAATCATGAAAAATAATCAAAGATACGGATGCTGTAGGATCTCTTTATAAAGCCAGGAGCTTTTACCCGCGACTTTGTCTGCAGGGAATTTAACACTATATTTCCAAAGCCCCCTTTACTTTTAAAATCTTTTCCGGGATTACCAGATTTCCGGGATTTCTATCCAAAGTCCTCTTTCGAGGCCCCTCTAATGAGTTTCTGGGATTTTTCCAGGATTTCCGGGATAACAGATAGCCTATAGCTTATTGCAGGTTACAAACTATCTGTTTGCCAAATTTCATGCAAATTGGTTGAGCCTTTTTAGTGTGATTGAGCAACAAACATCTAAACGTCCAACCAAACACACAAACTTTCAGTTTTATTATATCAGTAAGATAATCCATAACAGATTTTCGATATTGAAAATGACAATGTAAACAAAGGTTTTCTTTAAATTTTCCATGATTTTTCGTGTTTACAATTTAGCCATCTTATTCTTAACATACACTGTCTGAACCTCTCCTATTATTTTTTAAATACATATAGTAGTGCTATATCCATCACAATGTTTTGCCATATAGGTAATATAGCTTTTTCTCATTCTGTTATAATCCGAATTAGAACTTCTTCAAATTTAAACTAAATCCAAAAATTCCCTCTGCTCTGTGGCATGACACTGAAGGTCTTGGCAGCTTTTGTAATAGTAATTCTATAAATTTATGTTTGTAGAACTATGTTTCGGTTTAATACATCTATCACAATGAAAATGAAACTAGTTTTATGCACATTTTTCACTCGTCTAGAATATAATATATATTTTTATAATGATATTAGTATTTTTTTTCTATGTATCAGTGCTGTTTTATATTACTGAAGCTACTTCTTCGGAACGAATCCAAGCATAATCAATTCATAACCTGTCATGGATCTATGTATAAGCATAAATAAAATAAAAACTATGAAGGGTTAATACTTAAGAAAAGTCATGATCATAATTGCTATAAAGTGCACAACTAACATTATCAGTTATTTTTGATTAACAGGTCACACCATTTGATGTTTACAGTTATTTAAAAATGTCAGCTATTTATATCACTTTATTAATTTCTGGAACACTTGTTTTTATCTATCTAAACGCTTACTAAAATATGCATATATATATAGATCACATTGTAATTATTACATAATTGGGAATAAAAGGGGTACTTAACAAGTATTTAAACTTCTTAAAAATAACTAAAATACTTAAAAATATTATTATCTAAGTACATCTAGACAGAGAAACAGGGTTTCTTTCATTTTAACAAATTGTATTATATTGGACATGTAGTTAAAGCCAATATTGCTATTAACAGTTTAAAATGCACTACAACAACTGGTTCCTTATTTTATCAGCATAATGATTAAGGGAAGTGATATAAATCTGAAGTAGGTCATTCTCAATGATAATAACATGTTTAAAATAACAATATGTTATACAAGGCCAATTATAGTTTGTTATTTCAGATTAGGAGTTTGTTTTGTTCAACAGTCATCAATATCCATCAATGAAACAAAACTTATATACAGTCTCTATGTATAGGTGCTCTGTAGCTAATCATAAAGTTGATTTTTGGCAGTTAGGGTCTTTCATCATCATCATCATAAACAGGGTTAGGGTCTTTACAAGGTCATTATTAAAAAGAACTTTTCATTTGCTGTTTCAGTCAACAAGCAGATTAATGACAAAGAGCGCATTGCCGCCGCTATGGAGAACCCCAATCTAAGAAACCTCGTGGAAAACTGCATCGCCGACGAAGAATAAAAGTTACTCTGAAACCTTTACAATGGCGCCGGACGCTGCATTCTCAAACTTAAGCGACAAGAATGAATTCACAAAATTCGTCCGATTCCTTGCCTACAAAGGAGTCCAGGTCATAGTAGAATCTAGGAAAGGAGTCAAGATTGAGCTGAGCAGCAAACCTCTAACTTCGGACTCCGATTGGTTCAACCTACAAATACCTGATTCTCCGGAGGTCAACCAAGCTACTAAAAACGCTCTACCGTCAGATAGAGTGCTAGAGACCATTATATCACAGTTGCATGTAGAAATCTCGGTACAAACTGAAGATGGTGATGAAATGGTACTTGAATTATGGACACTGGCACTCGACGAGACTCAATTTGATACTTCTTTGAAAGCTATGAATACAGTTTATTTCCGTATGGGCATACTTCTGAAGTCCCTAATAACTATTACCCGGATCACGCCTGCTTATCATCTATCTAGGAAACAACGCATGGAATCCTTTACTATTTTTTACAGGGTTTACAATGGAGAACCTAAGATAAAATCCTTAGGGGATTCCGTCAAACATATCCAAGCAGGCATGCTCAAGACACCCCTGGGCGGTTTGGGTTTCTCGGTAGCTTACAGAACGAACTTCTCAATATCGCCGAACAGGACGGACAAAAGCAAAACTCTACTCCTGAAGAGTGATCACTTTGAACTGAGCCCGAAACACGTCATATTCGAGTGTAAGAAGAAGAAAGAACAGAAAGATAAAGAGTTCAAGCCATTGAAACAAGTCGATCTGAACAAACCTCTCCGATTAGCTGCTTTTGTAGATGAGGAATACATCCGAAAGGCTATCGAAGAGTTCTTCCAGAAGATTCCTATTCCAAAATTCAAGCCAAGACCTAAAGTGAAGACTCCTCCTAAAGTCTATGCTATAGAGTCAAAAAGTACCCAAGATTTGGACACTACCACCTTATCCAAAAGTCCTACATCGTTTGAGATGCCACCGAGGAAATTTGCTGGGTTTAGGAGCGAGCATGAACCTCCACTGAAGTTACTACACTTTCCCTTTGCAGACAACCATCCTATAAGAGACTTGGCGGAGTTTTATAAGGACTTCTTCAACGCTCCGCACTTGAAGTTAGCTGAAGAGGTGGCTTCGGTAAAAAGCACTGAATCTATTAAGGAGAAACTGGCGAATACCGATGATTTATCTAAAGACTTGGAGCTGTATGAGAGTTCGGTGCAGGAGTTTGATGATTTGTTAGCGGAAATGTGTCGTTCCGCAGAGTGGAGTGGGAATTAATGTGGTGATGGGATAAGACTGATTCAAGGATGGGATATTGTGTTTATGAAGGATTTAGTGTAAATATGAATTGTGCCTGGGATTTTATTGCCCTGAGCGGTTTTATGAATTTTACTAGATAATATAAAGACCGGTCGCTTTAGATATTATGTTGCATTTTATTTATTGGCATTGAGACAATGTTGGCTCCAAAATTAGACAATTCCTGATGTGCCTGTACTGTATGCTGTAAAATGTTTGTAAGTCATTGTAGCTACAATACTACTTGCACTCAAAAGTTATTAAAAAAGGTTTTTTCATGTTTTCAAATAATAACTTAGGATTTATGATTTATTTTTTACAACACTTTGCATCTGTATATGAACATACGAATTTACAATACTTACAATACATAAATTGGAATACCAAAATTTAAATTAAAAGATTGCACACTGAAGAAACTACCGTAAATATCTAACACACTTTATATTCGTTGTGTGACGTAAAATGAATCGTAAATTAAGATTAATAGTGCAATAGTTCATCCATCACTTAATTAAATCAATTTAAATGAAAGTATCATTATTTTATGAGATGAGTTTAATATTTTAATACAATACTTATAGTTTATAATCAGTTATTTTGGTATCCTAGTCGTCGTAAACTTGTTCTTCGTATTGCGTTAGTTTAGTTAGTTTTATTTGTAGCACCTGTAAAACAATTTTGCTCTAATATGCCTTATACATATAGCAGTAATGTTGAATAAAGTTTTATTGAATGGTATGGTGTTTTTAATTGTCAAATTATTATTGGTACACTTAGAATAATTAATTTCCTTGGTTCTCATCAGGCTCGGTTCATGGAGTAAATAGGTTATGGGCCCACAGGTTTGTAGATACATAGATAACACAATAATAATAGGAAGGTCGCGCCTGAAAGCAGTCTCAGCCGCTTTACCAGCGTCACAGACAAGACCAGGTGGAAAATGGGGTGTCCTGATTCGGATTTGTTCTTTTTTATCCATTTTGAAAAAAAGGAACATTTTTATGTATATTATTTTTAATTTCATTTCATATTTACAAATATTAAAACTAACTTAATCTAATCTTGAAAAAAAAACTTGAAATTTACTATTTTATACTTAAATCTAAAATAAAACTACCGATCTAAGTATTCTATAAACATAGTTTATTGCCTTAATTAATTCTTCGTAAGTATGGGTCTAAATTCTCTACCATAATCCTCCTTCGATTCCATAAATAATCGCACAGCCAATTTGTAAAATTATGCTTGTTTTGCTTTACTCTGTTTTTTTTTTGAGTCCCCTCCATTGGCTCTCGACTCAATCCGTTGAGTGTGCCCCTCTGCTCTGGTGCCACAAATTTGTCGAGTGTCACTATGTCACCCTCCTGTGAAGTAAGTATCCATGTTGAGGAAGGCTTGAGCCTTCGATACGCTTTCCGAAAACCAGTATGGATGATAGAGCTTTCCGCAACCATGTTTTTTGATAAGCAGCAGAATTTCATCAGACCGCTCGTTGTCGGGACGCACCTCCAGCCGCAAATCATCACTGAAGGCGTACGTAATTTAAAATATCAGCGTGAGGGTCATCCTAGCATTCACGAACCATGGTCCCATTGCAGTTACTTTTTCGGCACTTGAAATCATCTTGAAATTGCCCACTTGCCCTGCCGTCAGTGTCATTGGCCGCTTATTGGAGCAAATCCTGGTAGTAGGCACAAGGTAGTAAGCCCGTCCTCCGCAAACTCAATGCATTGGGCTTTGCTGCCTGCAACTTGGCCATTATTTTTCCTCAATTCCACATTGATCATAAAGTGTGAATAGTAGCAGAATCTGAACCAAATCCGATGTCCATTTGTTGAGGATTTGAGGGTAAGGATATGGATATTTCAACAAATCATGTGGGGGAAATATGTTTTTATATGGCAACTTTTTTTTATCATTCATGGCAACATGACGACTGTCAAAGTATAAATTTCCACTAACCAATAAACGCTAATGGTTATGGATTTTGTCCGAAATTCTGTATAGCATAATAGCCTCTATGTCAATGCATCAAAGAATGTTTCGGTATAACACTGTCTATAAATAATTATACAAACTAGTTGCGTATTTGCTGCTTACTAATTTCTCGCAGCGTCGGCACTCAATTCAAAACAAATGCAATTGTTATAGCATTATGAATTTATTTTAAGATGAAATGAAGTTCAGCATATTTCTTTGAAGAATCCTGTGTGCGAGTTCAAATGTGTGAAAAGTTTTAATGTGCCGATAAGCGATTTTCATCGACATAACCTTAAAGGCTACGTTAACTTAGTTTAAAATGTTTTCTGTGTGTCGTCAAACGCATCCAGCTACGGGCATTGAGCATGCGGTGAGCTGTTGCTTCTTCAACAATGACGAGACGTGCCTGGTCACCGCTGGCGCCAACATTATCAAGGTGTTCAGATTGCTGCCTGAAGGCCATAGCCGAGAGGTGAATGCCGGTAAGTAACGCCTGTAGGCCGGCCACATACAGTCGGAATTCTTGAATTGTATGTGGCCGGCCTTATAAACCTGTATCGACATACGCTATTTGTCTCAGATTATGAAAATAATAGGTTTGCAGTACTTGCATTGCAGTGCATCGTTTAATCTGTTGAATACACTGCTATGCCATATGCTAAGCCAGAGGTTTCATAAATCAACCATACCAAGTCTGATAATGTTCGGAAATGTCTATGCTCTCAGTATTGTCAGATAGCTGGACATCCTCTCTTTTGATTTCTCTGACTTAAGACTTCTCTGATTTCAGTAAGCAGACACACATACAAACAAAATTCTTACAGAACTTACCAACAAATATGACAGACTATGTGGCAAAACTGAAAAGTCTCCACTCAACATGTGCTGTTGTTACACGGAGTACTTGGTGGCAGATCTATTTGTTTTGTATGACATTGAATACTACAACAGCCTTTTTTGTACTGCTGCTGGGCACTGGCCTCCTCTAAACTCTAAGAGAGTGTTTGGGTTATAGTCTCTATGCAAGCCCAGTGCTTTGTTGAAAAAAAAAGACTATAATGTGCATTATCACAAATTTCAATGTACAGTTTTTTTTAATGTACTAGAGATACCAACAGTACCAACACTCCAACAGCTTTATCTGTTTTCAGCTGGCCAGCCAATCCCTCCAAAGATGAAGTTAGAATGTCTCGCAACATACCCCCTCTGGGGTAATGTGATGTCCTTAGCATCAGTCAAGAGTCCAAGCTCCGGCCGAGACTTGCTGCTCGTCTCGTTTCGTGAGGCCAAGCTCTCCGTGCTACAGTATGATCCACAAACAAACAACCTTATTACGTTGAGCATGCATTACTTTGAGGAGGATGATATGAAGGTAAATCAAGTTTTTTTTATTTTATATTACCTTATGGTTCGCTGGTAGTTCGGTATTAGTACAAGTTCCTTTACTTATGCAATAAAACTAATATGGCGCCCGGATTAAATAATTATTTTACAGATTGTACTCTTTGTCTATGTTACACGCTACATAGTCCACGTCTATTTCCGCATATTTAGAGTGGGGTAGGGCAGTGCTACTGCTACCAATATAATTACATAGTGATTATAACCACAATAGCAAAAAGTCTGTTTCCTCTGCAGAATGGGTGGACGACCCACCCCCACGTTCCCTTGGTACGAGTGGACCCAGAAGCCCGGTGTGCTGTCATGCTGCTATACGGGAAGAAGTTGGCCGTCCTGCCTTTTAGAAAAGAGCTGGCTGCTGATGATGATCCTCTAGAAGCCAAACCATTGGCTGATATGAAGAAAAATGTGAGTAACTAATAACAGTAGCTGTTGTTATACTTATACACCAACCAAGGATTAGAGCCTAACTCACATTAAGGCTGGAACCCCACTGCGGTGCATGGATCTTTCCGTATATTTGTTGGGAAAACTATATGGTAGAAAAATAAAGAGGTGCTGGTTTTGTTTCGCGATTATTAAGCCGACGTCTTTTAAATATAAATATAAATGTCCACCTCTTCCGAAACCTTCACTTACCCAATTTAAGAAAGCAAATAAGTAATGCTTTCATTGCAAAAAAAACAAAGGTACAATTCAGTGCAAAGAGGCCAGTACCAGAGGTGAGTTCGTTTGTTTTTTCAGCCAATCATTCATTAGGGTAGTATAATATCAAATCAAACGTACCAATATGGCAATGGTCTTGATTATTACTCTACTTTTTTTTCCCATTGCAGGCCCCACAAACACCAGTGATCAGGGCGCCAACTCTGGCCTCCTACGTGATAGTGTTAAAAGACTTGGACGAGAAAATAGACAATGTCCTGGACATACAGTTCTTGCACGGTTACTATGAGCCTACACTGCTGCTGTTGTACGAGCCCGTTAGGACTTTTGCAGGGTAAGTTCAAAATTCAAAATTCCATTCAAAATTCAATCATTTATTCAGCAAATTGGCCACATAGGGGCACTTTTACACGTCAGAAAAAGAATTTACCAGCGCTTCCTAGACCCATTGCAAGTGTTTCTATTTGATTGCTAGAAAAAAGACAAGGAAATGGGCGAAGTGGAATGATGATGAAATGCGTCGTCGCAGTGACGCGCGCAAATCCGGATGCCGTGGCTAGTCTAAATCCGTACAGAACTTCATCAAATCCGTTTAGCACTTGAAACGTGAGAAGAGAATGGAACGTATTTTTTTGTTGCTTAAAATTTTCTGTATAAGCGACCACAGTGTGGGAGCCCAGCAACTCCAGACGGAGACGAGACAGACCGCGAAGACGATGGCGAGATGAGTTGGACTCCTTTTTGACGAACTGGCCGGGAGCTGCTGAGAATCTGAGGTCCGGTCTGTTCATGCTTGCAAGGACTTTTAAAAATAATCATTAGCTTTAAATATATTACTAAGTCAAACATTTTAAGCGAGAGACCTCATCATGTTCTTATTGACATGTATTAATGAACTCTTTTATTCATGATGTATTTCATTATTTATTGACATTTTGAGACTGTAGACATCTATGGAATTTATATTTATTTGACAATGGAGGCCATCTCCATAATAATTTTTTTTCTGGACCCTTGGAGACTATACATCTCTAAGATCTTAGATTTAAGTTTAAGTTAGGGCCTATACATCCCTTCAATGTAATTTTAGTTCGTACCTATATGTATATTTTATACATGTAATGTAAATTTTGTATATTTTGAAAAAAGGCCTTCTGCTTGAGTTTGTTGCGGCGCTTCTTCTCAAGCAATGGGTCTAGGAAGCGCTGGTAAATTCTTTTCTGACGTGTAAAAGTGCCGCTATGTGGCCAATTTGCTGAATAAATGATTGAATTGAATCGGGATCAGTGGAAGGGATGGGGGGAGGCCTTTGCTCAGCAGTGGGACAAAAGAGGCTCCTAATAATAATACATTTTCTACATATCCTGTGAGATCATTTGAGGCGCCATCTAGATGTTGCTCATAGAGTTCAAATTTATATGCAGGCTACCTAGGCAGCGACATCTATTATCGCATTTAACGCTTATTGTATGAAGGTTGGCATTATAGGTTTTCCTTATATTTTCAATGATAATAATGACGATTGATAAATGATTGTTACATTTTCAGTCGAACAGCGGTCCGTCACGACACTTGTGCCATGGCGGGAGTAAGTTTAAACACGAGTGCGCGTGTCCATCCGGTGATCTGGGCCACTTCCGGACTGCCCTTCGACTGTCTACAGTGCGTGGCCATACAGAAACCACTCGGTGAGCCATACATTATCACTTTAAACACGAGTGCGCGGCCATCTGGCCCACTGCCGGACTGCCCTTCGACTGTCTACAGTGCGTGGCCATACAGAAACCACTCGGTGAGCCATACATTATCACTTTAAACACGAGTGCGCGGCCATCTGGCCCACTGCCGGACTGCCCTTCGACTGTCTACAGTGCGTGGCCATACAGAAACCACTCGGTGAGCCATACATTATCACTTTAAACACGAGTGCGCGGCCATCTGGCCCACTTCCGGACTGTCCTTCGACTATTTACAGTGCGTGGCCATACAGAAACCTCTCGGTGAGCCATACATTATCAGTTTAAACACGAGTGCGCGGCCAACTGGCCCACTTCCGGACTGTCCTTCGACTGTTTACAGTGTGTGGCCATACAGAAACCACTCGGAGGAGATTGTCTGTAATTTCCTTGTGGTTTAGGAAAGTGACCATACAAAGTTATCCTTTTGTATGGTGCTAGGGCCGCTAACCTGCCGCCAAATAGTAGTGCTTGCACTGTTGTGTTCCGGTAGGGGGTTAAGGCAGCCGGTGAAATTTCTGGCACAGAGGCATTCCATCTTAGGCCTCAGGATGGGCAACGCATTCGAGATCTTATGGTTTCTTAATAAGAAATCATAAGATGTCGGTGTCCATGGGCCGCAGTGACCCCTTACCATCACGTAGCCTGTGTGCTCGTTTGCCTATTAATAACATAAAATAAGTTTTTTTTCTAAAATTTTTTTTTGGGACACGATTTTATTGCTTACTGTACTTTTCTTTGTAAATCCATCTACCCTTTAAGACGAATCAAACGAACCCAAATTCGATGGGTTTATGTAGTTTTATTACAGAGTTCCTATGGCCACCTTCCAGCTCCATCATCAGATCAGCTCCACGTCATCATAATATTGCATTGTCACGCGATTTACATATTCGTGCAAAATTTCAGCTCAACCGGAAATCGGAAAGTGGGTCAATTTTTACTTGCAAGATTCCATTACATAGTTACATACAGGTCGACTTAATAAAAGCGCTGTTAAAAACCGATTATATTGCTCTTAACTGTAGAGGTATTTAAATATTTTATTTTCAGGCGGGTGTCTGATACTGGCGGTGAATTCTCTAATCTACTTGAACCAATCGGTGCCTCCTTATGGGGTCTCTCTCAACAGTGTTGCCACACATACTACAAATTTTCCACTACGTAAGTATTTTTTTTCTGTTATGTTTAATCAGTAGTTAACCACACAGTTAATATTCATCATCATCATCGGACTGGCAACACTGAAGTTGTCGAGACGTCAAAAATTACCATCTTTATTGTATTACTACTACTACAGCCTATTTGCGTCCCACTGCTGGGCACAGGCCTCCTCTCATCACGAGAGGGTTCGGGCTGTAGTCCCCACGCGGGCCCAGCGCGGATCGGGGACTTCACACACATCTTTAAATTACTTCGTCGATGCGTGCAGGTTTCCTCACGCGATGTTTTCCTTCGCCGAAAAGCTCAGTGGTAAATTCAAATTGTTTTTTGTTCTAACTGTCTTTATTTTCCCCAGGCATCCAGGAAGGAGTGTGCATTACGCTGGACGGAGCGTGCGTCGCACCCCTGGGGGAGGGTCGCCTTGCCCTGTCCCTGAAGGGGGGGCAACTCTACGTGCTGACGCTACTCGCGGACTCTGTGAGAAGCGTCAGAAGCGCACATCTGGATAGGGCCGCCGCCTCCGTGCTTACTACTAGCGTGAGTCTATCTAAATATATAAAACTCAAAGGTGACTGACTGACTGACTGACATAGTGATCTATCAACGCACAGCCCAAACCACTGGACGGATCGGGCTGAAATTTGTCATGCAGGTAGATGTTATGACGTAGGCATCCGCTAAGAAAGGATTTTGCAAAATTCCCACGGGAACGGGAAAAATAGGTATTTTACTTTTTAATATTTCTGCGCATACGAAGTTGCGGGGAAAACCTAGTACAAGATAAAGATAAAAAAAAAACATTTATTTAAGTAGCATTTTACAATCACTTTTGCATCGTCATTATGTACAATTTGATGTAGTTATCATTAAAACATACCGTTATCCGCTGCAAGATTCGTCATTGATTTAGGTACCTACATCTTTGTATACTATTCAATTTTAATAAATGTATACATAAAACAAAGTCGGCTTAATTGCACCACTTACAACTCAAGAACGGCTGAACCGATTTCGATGTTCTATCTCCACCATCTCCAACTATGTTCATGCATTATCTCTCAATCGGTTCGTCGGTTTAAGCGTGAAGAGGTACCAGACAGACAGACAGACAGGCAGAGTTACTTTCGCATTTATAATATTACTAGTTGTGCCGCGCGACTTGTTCTGCGTGGAATGTAAAATTAAAGATAACTTTTCTTTACGATATCCGATTTTAATCACACATAGCTTATATGATGATGCTCTATCTACCTTCTAAAACTGCATTCAAATCGATTCAGTATTTCCGGAGATTAACACTAACAAAAGGACAGACAGAAAGAAAGAGACAAAAAATACCCTTTTACTATAGTAAAAATAAATATATTAGTATGGATTGCTCATTTAATAGTGTAGGATTTTTAAATTTCGTTCGGGACACCAAAGCTGAGTGAAGACCTTTTTGGCATGCGATACCTAGTGTTTAAGTCTAGAATCTTTTAAGTTTAATATTGTTTCTCTTGTTTTCTAACAAATATTGTATAATAACAGTTCATGTATCTACTTATTATACAGGGTGGAAAGATCGAATGCCACATGGATGGCAACTACCTTAAATATTGTAAATAGCACATTTTGTGTAAAGGAGACTTTCCTTTGTTAGACGCCGAAACGGGGCTCATTTTGAACAACTACTTTAGTTACCAAGGTTTTAGTAAGGTTATTAATAGTACATTACAGACCTAGGGTGGTGAATTCGTAAATGTCCCAGATCGCAGGTTTCTGTGGCCCGAACCGAAGGTGAGGGCCATAAATATGCGATGTGGGGCTTTACGAATTACCGCCCGTGGTTTGTCAAAAGTTTTACATCTTGCCTTGGCCAAGAAGTGATATTTTCTCTCCGCGTAGCGGGCAGAAAATCCCACTTTACGGCCAAGGGTGATGTAAATGAATATTGTTTTATTTTGTGTGTTTTAATTTTTCGTTTACAATTTTCATGGCCTTCCGTTATTCTGATTGTATTTGTTATTTAGAGAAAAATGAACCTTATCAGGATTATGTAACCCTTTCAATCTGCATCATAAAATACAGCACATTATTTTTTGTCACATTTGACCGGTTCGAGTCCCGACTGAGGCAAGCGATTTTTCATAAATCCTTAAATGCAGTATTTATTGTTTTTAAAAACAAAGGAAAGTCTCCCTTACACAAAATGTGCTATTTACAATATTTAAGGTAGTTGCCATCCATGTGGCATTCGATCTTTCCACCCTGTATATATTTTGTGTTTCCAAATAAACTTATTTGATAGTCAGTACCTATGATAATTAAAATAATGTATAATGTATATGTATAATTCAAATTGTGACATTTCTGACGTGTAAAATACCATTTTATTAATAAAGATATTGTATTGTATTGTATTGTATTGAATCGTCTCTTCCAGATGTGCGTAATAGAAGAAGACTTCCTTTTCCTCGGCTCCCGTTTGGGCAACTCCCTTCTCTTGCGAGTGACGGAGAGAGAGAACCGCATGCTGTTCTCCCTGGATCGACCCCTGGAGGCCACTGTCGATTTGACCGTCGAAAATGGTACGTTTTGATAGTTTAGTAATTTTCACTCACTGACAAAAACACTCACAAACACTCATTCACTCACTCACTCAATGTTACACTCATTTAGTCACACTTATTCACACTCATACTCACACAACATCCAACTCACTCACGCACGTTACTTTGTAAGTTTGTACTTAGTTAGATAAAATTGCTTTAAGTACTTAAGAGGGTTTATCCTGAAAGTCGCTTTTTTACTAATTTCTCAATATTACTGAATTAAAAAAGAAGTTTATCATTCTATGGTTGAATGACGCGTCTCGTTTTATATTTGTTGGTTAGGCATTCAAATGATAAGATTACATTAAAATGCATGGAAAATGCTATGGAAAGTTTTCAAAAGATAGTAACTTCATTAATCCTAAAAAAAAACATGTTCCTAGAATAATTGTTGCAATCCATACTTGATTTTTTATCTAACCATAGAGCGATAATTCATATTTTCATACAGTAATATTCATAAATTAATGAAAACAATGAAATATTTGACAGCTATTTGCGACGTTGCCAGCTTTGAGAGTAAACCCTCTTAATAACACGTGGCTGTGGTAAGTCTGGTGGCGCGGGCAGAAGCTAGTTTTTTACATATTTTTACTGATTTTTATGTCTAAAGCTTTTTGTTATTACTACTATATTTTGTTAAACATACAAAGACGAGCAAGCGCAGCAAAAGGACAAGGAATCCGACCCGGCTGCGAAGAAACGCCGCCTCGATTCCCTGTCCGACTGCGTGGCGACCAACGTCATTGAGATAAGCGACAAAGACGAACTGGAAGTGTACGGCAGCGATATTAGGACTTCCACGCAACTCACGAGCTATGTCTTTGAGGTAAGTACCGCTCAAGGGCGGATCCAGCTTTCGACTCAGGGGAGGTTACGTCATACAACCCCCCCCCCCCTTTTTTTCGCGTCAGGGGTTAAAAATACATAATACCAAGCGATAAGACCGCCTGCTGTATGCCATACCTTTTTGTGTAATTACCTACATTATGTCTACTGTTCCTTGATTGTGTGGTGGTCAATAAAGTATATTGTATTGTAATACCAGTAGACCAGGTTTTAATATCATTCGTCTGCGTTGTAATAGTAGATTGTGTGACTAGGGAGCAAAATGGCATATTTTACCGCGGGTGACGGATTGAATCGAATCCCGAGCAGGGAGAGGGATTCTAACGTGGAATCATCTTGAGCTAGCGAGGGATTCAAGCTATGTCACCCAAGGTTAAAATAATTTTACATCACCCTTGGCCATAAAGTGGGATTTTCTGCCCGCTACGCGGAGAGAAAATCTCACTTCTTGGCTAAGGCAAGACGTAAAACTTTTGACAAACCACGGGCGGTAATTCGTAAAGCCCCAGATCTCATATTTATGGCCCTCACCTTCGGTTCAGAAATTGCAAAATCGCATTTTGCTCACTCTAAACAGGCAACAAAGTACTCCTTTTCGAATAGGAAGAGTTAAAAATAAATACTGTACCTATAAAAATTGCATTGTTAGGAAAAACCGTATTTGGAATGGCGTCCAAATTATATAATCACTTGCCCAAGTCCATCTTAAACACAGACGATATACCTAATCCAATTCAGAAAAAATTGTTATCGTTTCGAAATCAAAAAGCGTTTTATGCAATTCTAGAATATTTAAATGGCCGGTTTTAGTATTTTAAGAAAAGATAGCAGGCTGGATGATATCTGTAACTAAATAATTTAAATAATTTATTGATTTCTGAATATTACTGAATGAAAACATGAATAATCGCTCTATGGTTGAATAAAACATCAAGTATGGATTGCAACAATTACCTACCATAGCAACACGAAATTTTTAGTATTATGGAAGTAATATCGTTTGTAAACTTTCCATCCCATTTTTCTTATTATTTGAATGCCTAACTAACAAATCTAAAACGAGACGCGTCATTCAACCATAGAATTATTACTTCTTTTTTAGGGTTCCGAAGTCCACAAGGAACCCTTATAGTTTCGCCTGCCTAGAAAGCTGTAATTTGGCATGAATATACATATTAGTTACGCTGACAAAGTGGTACAATAATTTTTTATTTTATTTTATAGAGTACCTCCCCTACCTTGCATACCCCATGGTGCGGCATATCGTTGAATAGGTCTTGGAAAAATATTGTGGGTTTGTTAAAACCATTTTTTGATTAAATGATGCGTTTGTGAAATATTAAGCTTTAAAGTGCTATTTTTTTTAGAGTCACGTGTCCCCCCTAAATGGCCAGCCTGCCAGCTAAATGGTGGAATTTGGATGGCTGAAAAAAATCACGGTTGTGGCATATATAACGTAGTTGAAAGGAAAACTATCACAGCTAAGTAGGCTGTACAAACTTACGAGTTATAGTCGACCAACTTATGAAATGTTAAAAAACCAATGATTTTTCTCGAACGGCAGGGGCGTCGGGCGGGCACGTCATACCACAGGCTAGCTAGATGCTAATAAGTCTTAGAATAGAAAGGTACTGTGGGCATCCTCAACTTCGGAACCCTATACTTTGCGCGTGGCCCGATACGCACTTGGCCGGTTTTTAATTCAGAACCATTGAGAAATTAATAAAAACAGCGAAACATTTGACAGCAATATGCGACATTGCCAACTTTCGGAACTAACCCCCTAGCACACGGCGGACACGGCCTATAAAAGCACGATTTCGAACACAATTCGAATAAAGTTTCAATGTTTGCGTGCGAGGAGGTTTGTGTGCGTGCGAGGATGACTGTACACTTGTAAATGTGTGTGTACTACGCGGGCCAATGATCCACTCTCCATCTCCGAATGAAACAAATGACGGTAAGGGCGAGTTGGGCGCGAGTTGCACGCCGGCTAGATTCAGGCGGGTGATTCCGTGGCCGCTCTGTATGTAGTACTATTAAATATTCTGTGCCTCTAGTATAAATTCCTATTTCACTTCTCCTATTCGAAAAGGAGTACTTTGTTCCCCATTTAGAGGGAGCAAAATGTGATTTTGCTCCCTCTCCATTTCTACCCCGCAAACAGCGAGCAAAGTAAGATTTTGCTCTCTAGGGAGCATAGTACGATTTTGTTCCCTGCTGCTACTGGTTTTCTCATATAAGGAGTGAAAAGCAGAGTGTGCAACACGGTAGCAAAATTATTTAAACTTTGGGTGACATAGCTTTGAATCCCTCGTCAGCTCAAGATTCCACGTTAGAATCCCTCGCTGCGCTCGGGATTCTATTCTGGAATCTTTCGCGTCGCTCTGGATTTGATCCGTCACCCGCGGTAAAATATACCATTTTGCTCCCTAGTCACACAATCTAATATTTCAGGTGTGCGATTCCCTCCTGAACATATGTCCGATCGGGGACGTGTCCATGGGCGAGCCGCAGCTATTGTCGGAGCAGTACAGCAAGAGCGCCGAGCCCGCCATCGAGCTCGTGGCGTGCAGCGGCCGCGGCAAGAACGGCGCGCTCACCGTGCTGCAGCGGAGCGTGCGGCCGCAACTCATCACGGCGTTCAACCTGCCCGGTGGGTACCCCCACTGCTGGGGATAATGCTCAAAATTCAAAAAATTCAATTCAATTCAAATTTCAAAATTCAATCATTTATTCAGCAAATTGGCCACATAGGGGCACTTTTACACGTCAGAAAAAAAATTACTAGCGCTTCCTAGACCCATTGCTTGAGAAGAAGCGCCGCAACAAACTCAAGCAGAATGCCTTGTTTCAAAATTTACACATAGTTATTAACATTTACATTACATGTATAAAATATACATATAGGTACGTACTACAATTACATTGAAGGGATGTATAGTCCCTAACTTAAACTTAAATCTAAGATCTTAGAGATGTATAGTCTCCAAGGGTCCAGAAAAAAAACATTATGGAGATGGCCTCCATTGTCAAATAATATAAATTCCATAGATGTCGACAGTCTCAAAATGTCAATAAATAATGAAATACATCATGTATAAAAGAGTTCATTAATACATGTCAATAAGAACATGATGAGGTCTCTCGCTTAAAATGTTTGACTTAGTATGCTTTTAGGGTAACGGTACCCTTATAAGATCACTCTTGTGTCTGTCCGTCCGTCTGTAACAGTCGATTCTCTCCGAAACTACTGGACCGATTAAGTGGAAATTCGGTACGTATATGTAAGTTTGGGATCCAAAGACGGACGTGTACGGAAATGAATGAATTTTAAACATAGACCCCATTTTTGGGGGCTAAATTTGAAAAAATATTAATGAAGTTTTTCAAACTATATCGTGTGACATATCAAATGAAAACTAAGTACTTCTTATGAGGATCTCAATTATTTTTTTTTCATTTTTTTTGGTCAATACTTTTTGAGTCCGTGTTCCGAGTGATCTCCGAAACTACTGCACCTAAAATTTTGGAAAAAATACGGAGAATAGTTATTGACCTATAGATTACAGGAAAATTATTAAGAAGTCCATGTTATTTGAAATCTATCATATAAAAGAGCTTATCCTGTGAAACGCATTGAAAATAATCAAGGGTCGGAACTCTCTGCACGCGAGTTCAACTCGCTTCTTGGCCGGTTTTTAAATTCGAATCACCGTATTTTTGTTGGCGCCACCGTCGTGTCAGGTTTGACAGTCGATGGCAAAGTTTGTCATCACAATACTGTCAATGTCACTGTAAAGTTTGAAGTTTCGGAGACCTCCTCAGTGGTGCCAATTTAGCGTATAATTTGGAATACAGGTATCGCTCACCATCAATCCCATACTGAGAACTACAATCACATACATTTTTTATTCAAGTAAAAAAAAAAAAATTAAACCCAGAAAAACGTGATTAGTATCGATAGGTGCTCGATAGAAGCAAAACGTGGTGAAGATATTTTACCCACAGAATCAGCTATCGATTCTAATCATGTTTTATAGGTTTTTTTTTTCGAATTTGTATCGCTCAGTATGGGATCGATGTTGTGAGCGAAACCTGACATACAAACTATTTTACCTACTCATAAAAAAAAACAAGAAAACATGCTTAGAGTCGATAGCTGATACTGTGGGTAAAATAACTATATATGGTCACAACATTTTGTTTACTCCCATAAACGTACTAGTTTCTGCCTGCCATTTCGTCCGCGTGGAATTCGCTAAATAAAAAGTAGCCTATGTTCTTCCCCGGGACTATCTCCATACCAAATTTCATCTAAATCGGTCCAGCGGCTTAAGCTTAAAGAGGCAACAGATAGACAGACAGAAACACAGACAGGCAGACAGAGTTACTTACGCATTTATAATATTTAGGTAGTATGGATTGATTACAATGTGTAATGTGTTTCAGGTTGCATCGATATGTGGACAGTGATCGGGGAACAGTCGGAGGCAAACAAAGATGCCCACAAAGATATGGAGGGCTCGCACGCATACATGATTCTGACGCAAGAAGACTCTAGCATGGTAAGATCCATGATACAATAATATACTTCGCTAGGTATGGCTGTCCTGTATTCTGTAGTAGTGTGAGTGTCACCCGAACGTCATTCGCACTGCTGCGTGTTGCAAGTGGTGTATTAAAATAATCCCCGACCCCCATGTATCCTGTGAGTATTTCATTAAATTATACCGTTCATTAATTTTAACTTGTCCCATGTCGTGTGCTTAAACAAGTAAATGACAATTGTAATGCGCATATAATTAGTTTTGAATTGTAACGTCAGAAAATATTCCCTTCGTTTTTGTTTTATTGCAATAAAGTGGCAACTCGACTTTGACGTTACGGTGTCACGATCACGACCCGGAGTAGCAGTCCTTGTTTTTTTAGACCATGGTTTGCAAGTGGAATGACAGTAGTATGGAGGGTTGAAGTAAAGGAGCGCAATCTTTATAGTTCCAAAAGTGGACACCAAATCGGGTAGGTTGGGGGCGCTGCGGTCGCCACAAGTGTCAAGCCACCTAGGCGGATAGTCTGCAGTAGCGCCTTCAGATGGCGCTGCTGAGGCGAAAACGGTTGTGAGGAGAGCGTGTTTTGTTTTGTTGCTTATCAAATCCGCTGGACACGTTTTGAACTGTTTCGCCATATAAGATTGCGCTCCTTACCAAGACACATTCCACACTCCATAGACAGTGGGTTTACCTTATTTTTGCTATGATTGTAGATACTGCAAACTGGCGAAGAAATCAACGAAGTAGATAACTCGGGGTTTATGACAGGCGCCCCCACAGTTTTCGCGGGTAACCTGGGGAACAACAAGTTCATGGTGCAAGTCACTACTACAGCCATAAGATTGATCAAGAGTAAGTCGATTTTAATTTTTATGGTTCCTAACCTCTAGAGGTAAAACGGGACCCTTATAGGATCACTCGTGTGTCTGTCCGTCCGTCTGTCTCCGAAACTACTGGACCGATTAAGTTGCAATTTGGTACTTATATGCAAATTTGTGACCCAAAGACGGACGTGTAACGAAAATAAATGAATTTTAAACATAGACCCTATTTTCGGGGGCTGAATTTGAAAAAAATATTAATGAAGTTTTTTAAAATATATCGTGTGACGTATCAAATGGAAGTACTTCTTATCGAGGATCTCAAATATATTTTTTCATTTCTTTTTTGGTCAATACTTTTCGAGTTATTTAAGAAAATAGGCAAAAAATGACCATAAACCCCCTTATCGCCGAAACCACTTGGACCTAAAATTTTGGAAAAATACGGAGGATTGTTATTGACCTATAGATTACAGGAAAATTATTAAGAAGTCCATGGTTTTTAAAATCTATCATATAAAAGAGCTTATCCTGTGAAACATCATTGAAAGTATCATTGAAAATAATCAAGGGTCGGAACCCTCTCCACGCGAGTTTTTCTCGTTTCTTGGCCGTTTTTTTATATTACGAATGGGCTTGCGTTTGACCCTAATCACACCTGATGGAAAGTAATGATAGGGTCTAAGTTGGAACACGCTTACCCAGAAGATGCCTATTCACTCTAGACTTGAATACACCAAGATTATGGGAACTGAATTATACTAGCTTCTGCCCGCGACTTCGTCCGCGTGGAATTCGTTCGTAGTGTTCCCGCGGGAACTATGCGTTTTTCCGGGATAAAAAGTAACCTATATGTTGACCCATGTCATAATCGAAGTTTTCGAGTTAAACCTCAATACATACGGTCACGTGACTTCGACAGACTTAAATGTTAGTAAAGAAAAGCCGGCCAAGTGCGTGTCGGGCCACGCGCAATGTAGGGTTCAGAAGTTGATGATGCCCACAATAATATTAGCAAATTTCAGCTTTCTAGGACTTAGCGTCCTAAGTAGGCTCCGGTATGGCGTGCCCGACGCCCCTGCCGCTCGAGAAAAATCATTGTGTTTTTTTAATTATCATTACGATGTATAATTTAGGAAGTAAAAATTTTGTGAAAAGTTATTTTAAAAAATGACAATTGCGCACGAGTAACAAACGACATTTTTAATACATTTGCGAGAACAATATAAAAAAGTAAAAACAAAAAGCTTTAGTGCGTTAAAAACAACTTTACGCACGATCACTAGCTTCCAAAAAAAAACCAAAAAGTGCTCGTTCGGAAGCGACAAACTTCTCGCACGTTAAACATGTATCGAAATGTTAACTTTTTGAGCAATTGTATTAAAAAACAATATGCATTTCCGTCCACAGACGGCGTCCAAATCCAGTCGATCCAGTTGGAGTGGACGGCGCAGTACGCGGCCACGGCCGACCCCTACATCTGCGTCGTGTCCAGCTGTGGGCGGGCCCTCGTGCTGGCGCTGCGGGAGTTCCGCGCCAAGGACGGCATGGTGAGACTGACACACAGCCGGGCCAGTAGTGGACCCTACATCTGCGTCGTTTATTGTAGTATCTTTTCAAAAAAGTATGGCATGCTAATGTCATATGTAAAGGTGTACATGTAACAAGTACCAACAAAGACCTACAAACAACCATAGATCTATTATGTAGCTGCTACTAAAATTCCTTAAAACACGAGTGGGGTTTTATGAAACGAGCCGTCAGGCGAGTTTCATAATAATATCGCACGAGTGTTTTAAGGCCTAATTATGTACAACTTTATCTACACTCATTTTATAAATCCTCTAAGATGCTTCAAAATCTGTCCACAATAGCGGCAATTCGAATACGTCAATGTCTCACATTTGAATTTCAAAAATCATAGATTAAATATAGCCGACATTTGAATTTGGAACAAACTTTCGTTCTGTCTGACTGAAGAATATAGGCGGCCATTGCTGTTGGAAGATGTTCGAAATTTGGACGTCATTACAGTATCGATATCGATTTTGTAAAATGAATTTTACTGTATGACCACAGATAGGAAATTGTTTGACAGAACTCGCTGTCATAACAGATGTCATTACTACCGATTTTTGAACGCATTATAGAGGATTTTTGACATGAGTGTAGATAAACAATTTTACATCATCCTTGGCCATAAAGTGGGATTTTCTGCCCGCTACGCGGAGAGAAAATCTCACTTCTTGGCCAAGGCAATACGTAAAACCTTTGACAAACCACGGGCCGTAATTCGTAAATGTCCCAGATCGCAGGTTTCTATGGCCCGAACCGAAACCACCCTAGGTCTGTAATGTACTATTATTACACACCTAAACGAGTTGAATGCTGTATTGAAAAAATGGTGATAATTTCGAAAAGTTACTAAAATAAATGAAAGGATTATGTATTTTATTCTTTTTCATAGTAACATTTACCGCTTACGACCTACACAATCGATATCTAAATAGAAAGTGTTAGTTTTATTTTTCAAAACGTCCGGGTTCGATATCCGAGGAGAGTACAAGTTTTGATGGCATGGTTTCTAAGAAGACATCTTCGTATGTCTTGTAGTTTCAGACTTTCTAATATTGACCTATCTTAATGTGGCACCTTGTATAGACTTGGATGAGTATGAGTATGAGCATGAGTATGAGTATGCGTGTTTGTCCCAGTCGGCGCGGCTGGCGCCGACGCGCCAGGCGGTCCCGGCGCGGCCGGCGCTGCTGAAGGCGACGCCCTACCGCGACCTCAGCGGCCTGTTCACCTCCGCGGACTTCGACAACGTGCAGGTCGGAACGACTACATTATTTATATAACAACAAAGTTTATTATTTGTTATTTTCTTTTCTTTTTATTTTATTATTTATTTTTCTCCTTAAAAATGTACCTAGTTGTGTTTTTGTTTTAGAGTGTGTGACAATCATTGATCTATTTTAAGTAAGGATTCACAATCAGCCGGAGATAAATGACCCCGTCGAAACGGGTGCCCGAACAGCTCGGGCACCCGTTTGGCCTTCGTTATAAAGAGGCGTTATTAGCATATTGGAACGTATTTTCTAATGTCAGTTTGCTCCAGATATTTTGACATATTCTGTTAGGCACTGTTCGTCCATATGTTATTACTTATTATAGGTGACAACAATAGTACATTAGTACAGAGGCCAGGAAGGAGGAAGTTACAGGCCGAGTATTATATACGAGGTAGTTATATAGAGGTAGGGTAGTTACGAGGCCGACAACTTCCGTTCCCCGCCGATGCATGTATAGTGCTTTTCTCAAACATGCAATCAAATAAATAAATCAAATAATATTTTATATATAATAATATTTTGTCTTTTTTACATAAATAAAACTGCGCTACCTATGTAGCAAATATGGTTCATGTTTTTTTAAAGCTGTATTGGCAGAATGTCATAGCGAACCATAGAGTAAATATTGCTTGTAGCTTTTTTAAATGGCGAAATGCCAAGATGCTGTGTCACAAATATATCAAAGGGAAATTTAAAAAACCGGCCAAGTGCGTGTCGGGCCACGCGCAAATTATAGGGTTCCGAAGTTGACGATGCCCACAGTACCTTTCTAAGACTTATTAGCATCTAGCTAGCCTGTGGTATGACGTACGCGCCCGACGCGCCTGCCGCTCGAGAAAAATCATTGGTTTTTTAATCATTTCATAAGTCGACTAATGACTCGTAAATTTGTACAGCCTACTTAGCTGTGATAGTTTTCCTTTCAACTACGTTATATATGCCACAACCGTGATTTTTTTCAGCCATCCAAATACCACCATTTAGCTGGCAGGGGGGGGGACACGTGACTCTAACAAAAAATAGCAGTTTAAAGCTTAATATTTGACAAACGCATCACTTAATCGAAAAATGGTTTTAACAAACCCACAATATTTTTTCAAGACCTATTCAACGATATGCCACAACATGGGGTACGCAAGAAAAAAAAATTACATCCCCGCTTTACCAGTAGGGGAGGTACCCTATAAAAAAATATATTTCAAAATTTTATTGTACCACTTTGTCACCGTAACTAATATGTATATTCATGCCAAATTACAGCTTTCTAGAACTAAGCATCTCCGAGCAATAGTGCGGACAGACGGACGGACATGGCGAAACTATAAGGGTTCCTAGTGGACTTCGGAACCCTAAAAAGTGTGTTGCCGGCAAAAATTTCATTATAGACCAATTATCTAACCGCGCTTGAAACGTGATACTTCCCAGGCTAATAAAAAGAACGTAACATCAATATTTCATTGCATGTTTGAGACGCCATCTCCTTTTGGGTCTCCCTCTTCTCCGGAATTTATGTAATATTCATTTGTAATTTTTACTCTTCAGGTAAAAGGCGAATTCACGGGCAAAATGAAGGGAAAAAAGAAGAATGTGAAAGCGGAAGGTTTTCAACCGGACACCGTGTATGAATTAAATGACGAGGACGAACTATTGTATGGAGGCGACCAGACACCGGCTTCGATGGCAAGCGTGAGTATATAGTATGCTATTTATTGAGATCACGACATCGAATTTTGCAAGAAAAAATGATCTTGTATTTTTTTTACAAATCTTTGCTTCAAATCGTAGTTTTTTTATTATTATTATTATTATTGCTAATTAGTCTTTCTAGCTTTCAAATAAGACTACACGCTAAAAAAATACACCATTTATTTAAGGAGAAACAAAATGAAAACCGAAAGATGGGAATTTTATTTAGCAAAAAAATAATGGTATATTTTACCGCGACGCGATAAAATCCCGAGCTGTAGCGGGATTCAAGTTATGTCACCCAAGGTGCAAGTAATTTTCTTACCGTGTTGTACACTCTGCTTTTCACTCCTATGAGAAAACCAGTAGCAACAGGTCAAAATCGTACTTTGCTCCCTGTTAGCGTGGCTGAAATGGGGGAGCAAAATCTCCTTATCGAATAGGAGTGAAAAAATATAGCGAAAGTAAACGAATATTTAAAAAAAAATACCATTATACTCCCTAGCACAGGTCGGACACGGCCTATAAAAGCACGATTTCCAAATTCGAATGGAGTGTCTATGTTTGCGTGCAAGGACGTCTGTGTGCGTGCGAGGACTTCTGTACACTTGTAAATGTGTTTGTACCAGTAGTACGCGGGCCAACGATTCACTTTCCATCTCCGGATGAAACAAATGACGGTAAGGCGGGTGATTCCGTGGCCATTCTGTATGTAGTACTATTATATATTCCGTGTCCCTAGTCACACAATCTAGTCTGCTATCGTTACATCGTCTGTTTGTTTCCCTTTCAGATAATGTTGGCTGAACAAAGCAAGAACCCCGGCGTGCCGCGGCGCGTGTCCCGCTGGTGGCAGCGCCACCTCGCGGAGCCCAAGCCGACCTACTGGCTGTTCGTGGTCAGGAGCAACGGCAATCTGGAAATATACTCTCTGCCTGAGATGAGGCTCAGCTTCCTGGTGCGGGACGTCGCTTCCGGGGAACGGGTGAGTGATATTAAGTTACAAATATCTTCAGAATCAGAATTGCTCGCAGGACTGATGTCCGATGGGAGCAGAAAGTCCTGGAGTGGCCTCCAACAAGATGGAGTGACGACCTTGTAAAGGTCGCGGGAACGCGGTGGATGCGAGTGGCACAGGACCGGTCTGAGTGGCGCGCCTTGGGGGAGGCCTTTGTCCAGCAGTGGACGTCTATCGGCTGAAATGAATTCAATTCAAAATTCAATTCAATCATTCATTTATTCAGCAAATTGGCCACATAGGGGCACTTTTACACATCAGAAAATAATTTACTAGCGCTTCCTAGACCCATTGCTTGAGAAGAAGCGCCGCAACAAACTCAAGCAGAAGGCCTTTTTTCAAAATTTACACATAGTTATAAGTTATAACATTTACATTACATGTATAAAATATACATATAGGTACGTACTAAAATTACATTGAAGGGATGTATAGTCCCTAACTTAAACTTAAATCTAAGATCTAAGAGATGTATAGTCTCCAAGGGTCCAGAAAAAAAAATATTATGGAGATGGCCTCCATTGTCAAATAAATATAAATTCCATAGATGTCGACAGTCTCAAAATGTCAATAAATAATGAAATACATCATGTATAAAAGAGTTCATTAATACATGTCAATAAGAACATGATGAGGTCTCTCGCTTAAAATGTTTGACTTAGTAATATATTTAAAGCTAATGATTATTTTTAAAATGAATGAATGAATCTTCAGAATCATTTTAACCTATGTCCACTACTTGACATAGACCTCCCCCAAGGCTCGCCACTCATTACGGTCCTTTATTATACCGGAGACAAGGTAATTATATTACTGTCAATCTCCTTACATTACGGCGTACGTCGGAAATAGCCAGGGAGCTTTAACTTTTCATACTTCGCCTGTACAGCGCCATCTAGATGTTGAATGAATGAATGAATGAAGATTGATTATAATAATAACACTGTTTGACAAAAGCAATAAAATTGTGTACTTAATTGACATAGCTGTTTGCAATACCCATAATCTGGTCAATACTCACTCTGAAAAAATAGCAAAATACACTGATCTCTCCATAGAAATTAAAACCCAATGGCAAGTTAACACAGTTAAAACTATCCCCATCGTTCTTTCATCTACTGGTGTTATTCCTAAAACCCTCCAAACGTCTCTCAGCACACTAAACATCCACGCCTCCACATTCAAACTACTACAGAAAGCAGTTATTTTAAACACATGCCGTATAGTCAGAAAGTTTTTAAATTTATAATTGCCCTTTTTAAGCACTTGGCTTAGGCCCGTGCGCAAATAACCTCCTCGGAGAGAAAAAAAAATCTATAAATGAATAATAATAATAATGTTTATTCCAGAAAACTTTGTTCCATAGTTTTAAAATTAAAATTAAAATTAAATTAAAAGACAAAAAAATATAATATCTATGTTAGAACGACTTATAACTATATTAGTAATTTACATTATTTTACAAAACATTATGTACCTAGCAGCATATGGAGCGAGTTCCAATGATTAGCAAAGGGGCAGTCCAGTCTCTCCCCTATAACCTTAAGGATACTGTTGGAGCTGCCCTGTACGCGGCTCATCATAGATGCGGCTCTCTTCCTCATAATTGCATGGAATCCATCAACACCAGCCTCTGCAAACATTCCAGAAGCGCTGCAGTACCTGGGCAGCCCCAACAGCATCCTAAAGGTATTATTGTATTGAACACGTAGGACGTTAACTGTCTTCTGGGTATATTTGGTCCACAGGCTGCAGGTATAAAAAGACTGGCAATAAGCCTTAAATAGTGATATTTTTACCGGTTTTGTGCAGCGTGCGAACCTGCGGCCCAACATGTTCCCCCTGACAGCCAGCGCCCCACGTTCCCTCTCAACGTCCACGTCGTCAGAGGCACTCCGTGACCCAGTGACCCAAGTACTTGAATGTAGAAGTCCTCTTTATTATGTTTATTGTGTTTGAGTTAAGGTACAGAAGAAAACAGATTGTTGCTCATGGAGTTCAGATTTGTATCCAGGCTACCTAAGCAGCGACCGTTCCGTTGAGTTTTTGTATTTCCCCCATCTAATATACCACTTTTCAACAATCTCCAGGTGTTGGCAGACAGTCTAGAATCCGTCCCCACCCCCGCACAAGAGGAGGAAGAGGTGACCACCCTCCATAACACGGCCGTGGAGAAACTCAAGGAGATCCTGGTGGTGGGAGTGGGGCATAAGGGGACCAGGGTCCTGATGCTGCTGCGGTGTGATCAAGACAACCTCATGATCTACCAGGTATGGCGAATTCTCCTGTTGGGTATTATTTAAAAAGATTATGCCGAATATTTTTAAATTAGCAGAAGCTTACGAAGTTAAATCAAAAGAAAATGAAAAAAAAAAAACGGCCTCAAGCAGGATGCGAACCTGCACCACGAACGGCTATCCGGCGGCTACTCACACTCAACAGATTTTTTTGCCGTTTTTATAGATGGTACGGAAAACTTCGTGCGCGAGTCCGACTCGCACTTGGCCGGTTTTTATGAATGAATGAATGAATGAATGAATGAAATTTATTTGTCAAAAGTGTGTGTACAAAGATCTTAATAACTAAATAGTATCACCACAATTTACCTATAGACAGGCATACAAATTTGTCATGAACATATATAATTATTACAATTTAGTTATTCATTGAGTCTATAAAAATATTTCTGTGGTAACCATTTATATGTCATATTCTTAAATATATATAATTCCTTATCCTTAAAAGTCGTGGTGGCCTAGTGGTTCGACCTACCGCCTCCCATGCAGAGGGTCGGGGGTTCGATTCCGGCTCGCACCTCTAAGTTTACTTAATGTGCGAAATTCAATTTGAATTTACTACAGAGCTTTTCGGTGAAGGAAAACATCGTGAGGAAACCTGCACGCATCTGCGAAGCAATTCAAAGATGTGTGTGAAGTCCCCAATCCGCACTGGGCTCGCGTGGGGACTATAGCCCAAACCCTCTCGTGATGAGAGGAGGCCTGTGTCCAGTAATGGGACGCAAATAGGCTGCAGCAGTAGTAGAAACGAATAAACGCCTACTAACTTTAGTAGTACTCTAGTAGTACTTTAGTAGTTCTCAAAGTAGACTCTAAACCACTTGGTTTAGAGTCTACTTTGAGAAACATCCCGATTTTACAGTTTGTAAAAATATAATATAATATTTATTGAATCTAAACCTTTCTATTCCAGGCCTACAAATTCCCCCGCGGCAACCTCAAGATGCGATTCTCTCGCGTCGCCGTCTCGTTCCCCTTCGGCTACAAGAGTGCGGTGGTCGCTTCCACGGAAGACAGCTACGAAGCCTCCATATTGAGGGAAAATGTACGCCAGATGCGGTATTTTGGTGAGTAAGAAAAATAAAGTAAATTCATTTCTGCAATAGTACATTACAGACCTAGGGTGGTGAATTCGTAAATGTGCCAGTATTCGTATAAATATGCGATCTGGGGCTTTACGAATTACCGCCCGTGGTTTGTCAAAAGTTTTACGTCTTGCCTTGGCCAAGAAGTGAGATTTTCTCTCCGCGTAGCGGGCAGAAAATCCCACTTTATGGCCAAGGGTGATGTAATAGTTATTTGTGCAACAAGAGAGCAAAATTGTTTTTTGCTTCGAGTGCCATGTTTGAGTCCTGAGCTAGCGAAAGATTCTATAGTTGAATCACGAGCGTCCAGCGAGTGATTCTAGTTTAGAATCTTGAGCTTAGCGAAGGACTCAAAGGCACGAGAAGTAAAAGAAATTGCTCTCGAGTAGCACATACAATTTTTCACCTCAGTAGCGAGAACACATAAAAGGTACTTGCAAAGAATACTTACAACACGAAAAATATGAAATAACATTTCTTCTTCACTCCTTACACTCAAATTATTACTTGAATTTCATGTTTTAAAAGAATTACTTTAAAGTTAGTTATCGAAAATTAAGAAGAAAGACATGATTTGACATGAGACAATGGCGGCAATTTTCCAAACGTATGTTCGGAAACTAGTACAATCATAAATTTCGAATTTATTCGGTTAATATTTGACAACTTTTAGTTTACTTTAAATTAAAACTTTAGTTTAAAATGATTACAAATAACATAATTATATGAAATATAAGTCATTTGAAAATTGTAAGATTTTCAGAAGTTAAATCAACGTATAATTTTAATGTCTAAAAATACGGCGTACTGATGCGTTGCGCGTATCCGAACGTTTCTAATTCAGTTTTTTTTCTACGAAAATAGATTCGCAGTAAGACTTGCCTAGTATAATTCTACCTCTTTTCTTAAAGAAATGAAAAGAAGAGAGCGGATAAAATCGAGATAGTTTGAATTATTGGTATAAGAAGTAGTTACTAGTTAGATGCTGCAGTATGAAATGACCATTCGCAGTAATCAAATTAAAAAAAAAAGAAAAAGCGCGGGAATTATTTAACTGTGGCTGCAAGGCTTAAGTCTTTGCCTTTGCCTGATGGGATAAAAGGATTAAAAAAAAAACAAATTAAAAAAATACTTTGTCTCACTGAGTGAAACAAACACGATTTTGCTCACTAATTTCTGACAGCAAAGTCTACTTGTTCGAGCTGCTGAGGTGAAAATGAATTTTACATCACCCTTGGCCGTAAAGTGGGATTTTCTGCCCGCTACGCGGAGAGAAAATCTCACTTCTTGGCCAAGGGTGATGTAAATGAATTTTACATCACCCTTGGCCGTAAAGTGGGATTTTCTGCCCCCTACGCGGAGAGAAAATCTCACTTCTTGGCCAAGGCAAAACGTAAAACTTTTGACAAACCACGGGTGGTAATTCGTAAAGCCCCAGATCGCATATTTATGGCCCTCACCTTCGGTTCGGGCCACAGAAACCTGCGATCTGGGATATTTACGAATTCACCACCCTAGATCTGTAATGTACTATTAAAAGTGACGTGTAAAAGTGCCCAGATGTGGCCTATTTGCTGAATAAATATTTTCATTTTCAGTACACCCACTGTAAGAATTGGTCTACCTTTTCAAAGAAAAAAAAACTTGGTTATATGACGTACTCATTGAAAAATTAGTTTGACCCGTAGTAGAAAACCCGTATCCATAGAAATAACGGGATAGAGAGTATACAAGTCCCAGGGTCTCAAAAAATCTCCATGCCAAATTTTATCTAAATAGGTCCAGTCGTTTCAAAGTGAATGAAGGGCAAACAAACACGCTTTCACTGTACAATATTACGTAATATTATTGTAAATATTGTGAAAGGGTGTTTGTTTGTACTTATGGAGTACTATTTGATGATGATTGATGACTTATGTAGTATCAGAGACAGTGTAATTCTATAAGACTTTCAATCTCCTTACATTACGGCGTACATCGGAAATAGCCAGGCAGCTAAATTTTGATACTTTGCCTGTACAGCGCCATCTAGATGTTGTTCATGGAGTTCAAATTTGTATCCAGGCTATCTAGGCAGCGACATCTATTATCGCATTCAACACTTATTTCGGGCGTACGCTGATTTCTTTGAAAGTTGACATTCTAAGTTTACCCTACTTCACTATTATTGTAAATGTAAAATGTACTTATTTAACACTACTCCTGTTTGATTATGATGATGATATGATGATGATGATGATGATGATGATGATGATGATGAATTTTCAGGCAACGTCGGCGGTTACAACGGCGTATTCGTCTGCGGTCAAACGCCCTATTTCCTAGTTCTAACATCGCGAGGCGAGCTCAGAGTCCACCCGTTGTGCTGCGAAGAAACGCCCATATCCACCTTCGCGCCGTTCAACAACACTAACTGCCCTCAGGGACTGTTGTACTTTAATGCTAAGGTATGTCTTTTATAATATTTTTTCTAAATGATTGACCAAATTAAAATTTATTAGCTTATGGGCCCCCTAGCTGTGCCCATACTCTTTTCCCGAATAAAATAAGTACCTACTAGTTTCTGCCCGCTGCTACGTCCGCGTGGGATTCGCACATTGCTCGCAGGACTGATGGCCGATGGGGCCGGAAAGTCCTCGAGTGGCGCCCGCGAACCGGGAGACGAGCTGTCGGTAGGCCTCCAACAAGATGGAGCGACGACCTCGTGAAGGTCGCGGGAAACCGGTGGAAGCAAGTAGCACAGGACCGGTCTGAGTGGCGAGCCTTGGGGGAGGCCTATGTCCAGCAGTGGACGTCTTTCGGCTGAAATGATGATGATGATATGTTGAACAAATTTTATTGAAATGAAATATAATGAAAAATATTTATTTGAAACATAAAACTTAATACAAAGGATAAACTAAGAGCATTGCAATCCGTCCAGTAGTTTTCGAGTTAAATCTGGACATACATACATATAGACAATTTTTCCAAAAAGTGTTTTTTTGTGTTCAGTATCGTTTAAATAGTCCCCCTCGACTTGATTGCTTTTTTTAATTTTCAAGTTACAGACGCGACTATTCTACAGACTTATTATTATAATTGTATTACTAGCTGACCCCGCGGACTTCGTACCGCTTTAGAATTTTTTTTGGGTATGAAAAATAGCTCAAGTTCTATTCTAAGACCTACTGAACATACACTCGAAATTTTATAAGAATCGGTCGAGCCGCTTCGAAGGAGTTTGGTTACAAACACTGTGACACGAGAATTTTATATATTAGATAAGTACCTATTTGTCAAACATAAAATTAGAAGACGTAAATAATATGTGCATTGATATGTAAGTGTTCATTTGTATGTTTGGAATTAGATCTGATTTTTTAAAGCCGTGGTGGCCTAGTGGTTCGACCTACCGCCTCTCATGCAGAGGGTCGGGGGTTCGATTCCGGCTCGCACCTCTAAGTTTACTTACGTGCGAAATTCAATTGGAATTTACCACTGAGTTTTTCTGTGAAGGAAAACATCGTGAGGAAACCTGCACGCATCTGCGAAGTAATTCAAAGATGTGTGTGAAGTCCCCAATCCGCACTGGGCCCGCGTGGGGACTATAGCCCAAACCCTCTCTTGACGAGAGGAGGCCTGTGCCCAGCAGTGGGCCGCAAATAGGCTGTAGTAGAAGTAGCAATCTGACACGATATAATCCCTCCCCGGCAGTCGGAGCTCCGTATCTGCGCGCTGCCCACGCACCTGTCGTACGACGCGCCGTGGCCCGTGCGCAAGGTCCCCATCCGGATGTCCCCACACTTCGTCACGTACCACCTCGAGTCCAAGACTTACTGCCTCGTGGCCAGTACGGCGACGCCCACGCAGACCTACTACAAGTTCAACGGCGAGGATAAAGAAGAGTCCAAAGAGAATAAGGGAGACAGGTATGTGACGTTTGAGTTAAAATTTAAGTTTAAGTTAGGGACTAAGCATCCCTTTAATGTGATTTTAGTACGTACTGTAGCGGGGGGTTGATGTTAGCTCAGGTAGATGCTGCAGGCACGGAGATCAGCGGTGGAATCCGAAGACACGAAGACGAAGTCTAACTTATTAAAATAACTAAATCTTGAAGACTGGCCCTATTACTGCCCTAATACTGTCTAACTAAGGAATAATAGATTTTAAGTTGAATTGATATTATATTTTGAGAGATGCACACTTTACAATGATTATAAAAAGACTAAAAATATTAAACAAAACACACTACGCTTAAAACTACCTATTTTTGGAAGAGAATGTGTCAACTAACCGATTGTACTCGGCCAGTCTCCACAGTACCAATATGTATATTTTATACATGTAATGTAAATTTTGTAACTTTGTATGTGGAAATTTTGAAAAAAGGCCTTCTGCTTGAGTTTGTTGCGGCGCTTCTTCTCAAGCAATGGGTCTAGGAAGCGCTGGTAAATTCTTTTTCTCAAACATGCAATGAAATATTGATATTATGTTCTTATTAACCTGGGAAGTATCACGTTTCAGGCGCGGCTAGACAATTGGTCTATAATGAATTTTCATACAAACGTTGCGGGCCTAGGCCGGCAACTGACTTTTTTTTAATTTCCATTTGACATATTTGTGACACAGCATCTTGGCATTCCGCCATTTAAAAAAAACTACAAGCAATATTTACTCTATGGTTCGCTATGACATTCTGCCAATACAGCTATTCAAAAAACATGAACCATATTTACTACATAGGTATCGCAATTGTATTTATGAAAAAAAGATAAAATATATTATGTATAAAATCTTATTTTATTTATTTATTTGATTGCATGTTTGAGAAAAGCACTATACATACATCGGCGGGGAACGGAAGTTGTCGGCCTCGTAACTACCCTACCTCTATATAACTGCCTCGTATATAATACTCGGCCTGTAACTTCCTCCTTCCTGGCCTCTGTACTAATGTACTATTGTTGTCACCTATAATAAGTAATAACATATGGACGAACAGTGCCTAACAGAATATGTCAAAATATCTGGAGCAAACTGACATTAGAAAATACGTTCGGCCGTATACATGGTGGGTCAGAAAATATGGCAAATAATTAACCCACAGTATCGGCTATTGATTCTAAGTATATTTTATAGGTCTTTAATTTTTTTTGAGTTGGTAAAAAAAATATTTTGTATAGGATTCAGGCGTCGCTCACACAACCAATCCCATATACAATTTTTTTTTTCCAACTCGAAAAAAATCAAGGACCTATACAATATACTTAGAATCGATAGCCGATACGGTGGGTTAATTATTTGCCATATTTTCTGACCCACCGTGTATAATACTCGGCCTGCGACATCCTCCTTCCCGGCCTCTGTAGTAATGTACTATTTCTGACGTGTAAAAGGGCCAATTTGCGGAATAAATGATTGAATTTGCATTTCCCACTTCCAGCAAACTGTAGTGTTCTCTGTTCCCCAGGTTCCCCTACCCGACGCTGGAGCGTTTCTCCGTGTGTCTGTTCTCCCCTGTCTCCTGGGAGATCATACCCAACACCAAGATTGAATTGGACGAGTGGGAGCACGTGACTTGCCTCAAAAACGTGGCGCTCTCATATGAAGGCACCAGGTGAGCTTTCGATATTGTCTTAGCCATAGAATAAATATATAAAACTCAAAGGTGACTGACTGACATAGTGATCTATCAACGCACAGCCCAAACCACTGGACGGATCGGGCTGAAATTTGTCAAGCAGGTAGATGTTATGACGTAGGCATCCACTAAGAAAGGATTTTGCAAAATTCCCACGGGAACGGGAAAAATCGGGATTTTACTTTTTAATATTTCTGCGCATACGAAGTTGCGGGGAAAAGCTAGTCTAAATATATAAAACTCAAAGGTGACTGACTGACATAGTGATCTATCAACGCACAGCCCAAACCACTGGACGGATCGGGCTGAAATTTGTCAAGCAGGTAGATGTTATGACGTAGGCATCCACTAAGAAAGGATTTTGCAAAATTCCCACGGGAACGGGAAAAATCGGGATTTTACTTTTTAATATTTCTGCGCATACGAAGTTGCGCGGAAAAGCTAGTCTAAATATATAAAACTCAAAGGTGACTGACTGACATAGTGATCTATCAACGCACAGCCCAAACCACTGGACGGATCGGGCTGAAATTTGGCATGCAGGTAGATGTTATGACGTAGGCATCCGCTAAGAAAGGATTTCGCAAAATTCCCACGGGAACGGGAAAAATCGGGATTTTACTTCTTAATATTTCTGCGCATACGAAGTTGCGGGGAAAAGCTAGTAATAAATAAGGTAAACGATTCGAACAATATTATTAGTTCGAATCATAGAAAACGCAAGGTAACTCTAGAATGACAACCTTCAAACAAATCAGCGTACGCCCGAAATAAGTGTTAAATGCGATAATAGATGTCGCTGCCTAGAAAGCCTGCATACAAATATGAGCTACATCAGCCGGAAGCCGTAGTGGCCTAGTGGTTCGACCTACCGTCTCTCATGCAGAGGGTCGGGGGTTCGATTCCGGCTCGCACCTCTAAGTTTACTTATGTGGTAAATTCAATCTGAATCCACCACTGAGCTATTAGGTGAAGGAAAACATCGTGAGGAAACCTGCACGCATCTGCGAAGTAATTCGAAGACGTGTGTGAAGTCCCCAATCCGCACTGGGCCCGCGTGGGCACTGGGACGCAAATAGGCTGTAGAAGTAGTAGTAGTAGTTCCCGCGGGAAGTATTTTTTTCCGGAATTAAAAGTAGCCTATGTCCTTTCCCGGGACACCAACTATCTCCATGCCAAATTTCATCTCAATCGCTCCAGTGGTTGAAGCGTGAAGAGGTAACAGACAGACAGAGTTACTTTCGCATTAGTTAGTTCTCTTTAAATAATGGCTTCTGTCTATGTGCAAGACAATGTCGCCAATATCAAGTAATTGGCCTATAGGCCGGACAGTGTACGGTAATAATGATAAATCTACTTTCTCATTTATAACTAGCTTTTCCCCGCAACTTCGTATGCGCAGAAATATTAAATGTAAAATCCCGTTTTTCTCCCGCTCCCGTGGGAATTTCGCAAAATCCTTTCTTAGCGTATGCCTACGTCATAACATCTACCTGCATGCCAAATTTCAGCCCGATCCGTCCAGTGGTTTGGGCTGTGCGTTGATAGATCACTATGTCAGTCAGTCAGTCAGCCAGTCACCTTTGAGTTTTATATATTTAGATATTAAGGATTGTATGAAATGACAAACTTTGACGTTCACAGCCACCACCTTGTAGATAGTGGCGCCATCTAGTGAGCCAAAAAGCGAAAAACTGTATTAAAATGTAATATTGGAGCTGCCTGTTTCCAGGTCCGGCCTTCGAGGCTACATCGCCATTGGGACCAACTACAACTATAGCGAAGACATCACTTCGAGGGGACGGGTATGTACTACTACTACAGCCTATTTGCGTCCCACTGCTGGGCACAGGCCTCCTCTCATCACGACAGGGCTTGGGCTATAGTCCCCACGCGAGCCCAGTGCGGATTGGGGACTACACACACATCTTTGAATTACTTCGCAGATGCGTGCAGGTATCCTCACGTACGTCAGGATATGTACGTCACATACTTTTTCACGCCTATTCAAGGAGTATTCTGGTGCCCGTTTAGAGGGAGCAAAATGCGATTTTGCTCTCCCCATTTCTGCTTCGCGAACAGGGGGCAAAATAAGATTTTACTCCTTGCTGCTACTGGTTTTCTCATAGTAGGAGTGAAAAGCAAAAGCAGAGTGTATTGTATAATAAAGTAGCATAGAGTATTTAATGGTACTACATACAGAATGGGCACGGAATCACCCGCCTGAATCTAGCCGGCGCGCAGCTCGCGCCCAACATCCTATGAATACCTTCTCAAAAAACGAACTTTTAGACTCCCCTTACCTAAAGTCAAAACTCAAATTGCAATAAGACTCGGCCCCTTCTCTCGCATGAAGCTTTATAATAAAGTAAATGGTATCTGCAACATAACAACATCCTCTGCTAATGAGGCCAAAAGTAAAATATATAAATGGCTTAGCGCTCTGGACTATAGAGATACGGAAAGCCTATTAGCGACTTAATTCTACCATAAACTCCCTCCCACACACACACACGCAGATCACACACGCACACTCACACACAAATGTACACACTACATTTTTATCCGTTTTTATTGCAATTCCTAGTTAACTCCTTTTCTTTCTCCTTTATTAATCTTTTAATCTTTAACGATCACTGTTCTCCTCTACTATGGTAAGCGTAAGAGTGTCATTCTACAAAACAGGCTACGCCTAGTGTAGATGACACGGGTAATTATAAAACTGTGTAATTTTTTTACAGTGTCATGCATGACAGATTTAAGTGTTCCCTTTGTAATATTCACATGTATTTCACTGTTTCAATAAACAATTTGTATTTGTATTGTATTGTAACTCGCCCGCACCGACATTTGTTTCATCCGGAGATGGAGAGTGGATCATTGGTCAAGTGTAAAGACGTCCTCGCGCACAAAAATTGACACTTCATTCAAATTAACAAATGGGTAGGCAACGCATTCGAGATCTTATGGTTTCTTAATGGGATCATAGGATTTCGGTGTCCATGGACCGCAGTGACCACTTACCATCAGGTGGGCTGTGCGCTCGTTTGCCTATACCATCGAAATAAAAAAATAAAAAAATGAAAAATTGTGCTCGAAATCGTATTTTTATAGGCCGTGTCGTGTGCCGAAACCTTACTAAAATTTGAAATGTTGGCAATAATCAATTTCAGTATTCATCGTAACAATTACAACATTCCAGATAATAATCTACGACATCATCGACGTAGTGCCGGAGCCGGGCCAGCCGTTGACCAAGAACCGCTTCAAGGAGCTCTACGCCAAGGAACAGAAGGGACCCGTCACGGCGCTGACGCAGGTCCTGGGCTACCTCATCTCCGCCGTGGGGCAGAAGGTAACATACAGACAGGGCGATCAATCAAAAAAAGGTTTAAATAAATAAAACTTCAAACTCCGCCAGCCTGTGAAGTCGGTGTCAAGTTCACTATAAAATAGTCATAGTTATGGGTCGGTTAACTTGACACCGACTTCACAGGCTGTCGGAGTTTGAAGTCGGTTTCATGTTTTTACTAGCTTTTGCCCGCGACTTCGCCCGCGTGTAATTCCGTTATCGCATTCTCCCGGGAACTATGCGTTTTTCCGGGATAAAAAGTAGCCTATGTCCTTTGGATCCTAACTATCTCCATACTAAATCTCAATCGGTCCAGCGGTTGAAGCATGAAGAGGCAACAGACAGACAGACAGACGCATTATAGTGACCACATCAATATAAAAAATCTTTTATGTTTTAAATAAATAGATCGACTTGGCCATCGCATAAAAACACAACGTATCCCACAAGTAATACATATTATATTAAATTAGATAGTTTAGTGAATCCCGGAAAAACACATAGTTCCCGAGGGAACGCTATTACATCACGAGACAACTTAAAAGGCGCGTGACAGAGCACTTAAGCACTTGACGCAAAGTTCATTTTTGGTTAATCCACACGCCTTCTAAGTTGTGTAAACCTGTACCTAATTCCACGCGGACGAAGTCGCGGGCAGAAGCTAGTGAAGCGTAGTGTTTACTTTCAGTAATTGGCTATGGGTGAAAAATAACAATGTGCTCGATTTTTTTTAAGGATAGGAATAACCTTCCGTATCAAGAGAAAAAAATCTCAGAATTTTCCGTGCCGTAGATTCTGCGTAAAAAATAAAATTGGTTTTGCGTTATGACGATTGAAATAAAGGTGTTACCTTGGTCCAAGTATGCAGCACTACTTATTGAAAAAAAGTGTTGACACTATTGACATTATTGATTTTTGGAAGGTTATTCCTATCCATAAAAAAATAATCGAGCACATTGTCATTTTTCACCCATAGCCAATTAGCAGTAACTTTGGTTTACTGCGACATAACGCATATTGCTTGTATAGCAAAATATTCTAATACAATAAAATAAATAAATAAATATCTTGGGACATTTCACACATATTGACCTAGCCCCAAACTAAGCAAAGCTTGTACTATGGGTGCTAGACAACGATATAAATACTTATACAGAGAAATACATACATATATAAATACTAAACATCCGTGACTCGAGTACAAACATTCGTGCTCATCACACAAAGTTTGCCCCGAGCGGGATTCGAACCCGCGACAGTCGGAACAGTGGGCAGGGTCACTACCAACTGAGCCAAACCTGTCGTCAAGTGTAAATGTGTCGTAAATGTATTTAAGCGAACGTGAAATTAAAAATAATTGATTTAGACATCAACCAAACAACGTGTTTCAATAAACACACTAGTATAATAATATTAGGGATGACGACAACTTTTTTTTCCTTAGTCTATCAGGAAGATTATTGAAAAGTATTGGACACGTATTTTTTCTTTTTTCACGTAATCAAACTTATACGGAGATACATTGAGTTGAAATGTCGCGTGACGTCACGGTTAGGTACGATTTATACCTACCGGTGACGTAGTTAGCCCCCACTCTCCAACTTTAATGCGTTTTAACTTAGTCATTCTTTGTTAATTTGATAAAACAAAAAATACGTGTCTAATATTTTTTTACTACCCGACTGACGGACTAATTAGAATTTCGATTTCTTCACCCTGTCGTCATCCCTATTTCTTTAGGCAACCTCTTATTATAATTCCCATTTTCCAGATCTACATATGGCAGTTGAAAGACAACGACCTAGTGGGAGTCGCCTTCATCGACACTCAGATATACGTTCATCGAATGTTGGCCGTGAAGAATTTAGTTCTGGTCGCGGATGTGTACAAATCGGTGTCGCTTCTACGGTACCAGGCGCAGCACAGGACGCTTAGTTTGGTGTCGAGAGACCTTAGGACCGCTCAGGTGAGATCACAGATGTACTGGCACCGAATGTTGCCCGTGAGGAATTTAGTTCTAGTCGCTGATGTGTCCAAATCTGTAAAGTGTTTACGGTACCATGTCTGCATACCAAATTTTATCTAAATCGGTCCAGCGACGGAAAGACAGCGTTACTTTTGCATTTAATCGAAATCGGCCCCCAATCGACGGAGTAATCGAGTACCATAGATAAAAAAACATCATCCAGACGAATGGGGGAACCTCTTTTTTTGAATTTGGTCAAAAACTCTTTTTTTATATTTTGAAATGCAATTTCAGATATACGACATGGAGTTTATGGTGGACAACAACAGCCTGGGGTTCCTGGTTTCTGAAGCGGAAGGCAACTTCGTCATATTCATGTACCAGCCGCAGGCGAGGGAGAGCTATGGAGGTACGGCCCAGCGGTGGGCATAGCCCATAGTAAAGTAAACCTAGAACGTCCACCTTCATAAAAATACGCGTACGCCCGAAATAACTGTTAAATGCGATAGTAGATGTCGCTGCCTAGGTAGCCTGCATGTAAATTTGAACTCTATGAGCAACATCTAGATGGCGCCTCGAATCATCTTACACGATACGTATGGATAAAAAGTATCCTATGTTACTAGCTGACCCCGCGGACTTCGTACCGCCTTAAACCTCACGGAGCCCGAGACCTTTCCAACGAATGCAAAACCGTGGAAATCGGTTCGTGCGTTCTGGAGTTATAGCGTCAGCGAGGAAAACCCGACTTATTTTTATATAGTAGATGAGCCCGGATCTCGAACTATCTCCATACCAAATTTCATCCAAATCGGTCCAGTCGTTGCGACGTGAAGGAAGGACAAACAATCAAATGCACTTTGACTCTATAATAATAATTAAGGTTTTTAATTAGTAGGTATGTCGGAGAGTCAATCACCGGTCAAGGCTCAGAACTCAACAAAAATTCGTAGTGGTACACACACAAAGAGTAGCGGAGCTACACACAAACTCGTACATTTTGCATTGACAAAGTGATAGCGTGATGTAACTTACTGCTAGCGCCATCTAGCGGAAACTTTTGGAGTCGAGTGCGCGTCGGGGGGGCCTTTTTACCCGACTGCGCTAAAAGGAGGGTTATGTTTTTCGAGTGTATGTATATTTCTTTGGCACGCTTTGTAGCCTAAATGGCTTGATGGATTTTAGCATGCGAGGTGTCGTTAGATTCTTTTTAATTGACAACATTAAAATTTTTTAGTAAGACGTATTTCGAAATCTTTGTGTCTAAAGGATTCAATTTATAATTTTCAGTTTTTTTTGTTCATTCTTTTTCGAGAAAATCGTGTTTTAGTGGTAACTGGTGCGTGCCGTCCAAGTCCTATCCATGTGACGTCATATGGATAGAACTCTGTACGGATGAGCGCTACGCGCAGTACTAATTGTATGCGCAGAAGGGTTACCTGCGTCACTTTTGACTTACGCCCTTTTACAATGAGGTGTTTTTTAATTTCAATTGTAAGTATGAAATTGACGACTTACGAAAAAAAGAAAAAATACTACTAGGGTGTAGCAATATTTACATCTAAAACTTATTCTATGCTTAGTACGAATGTACATTTTAAAGATGTTAATAAAAAATAAAATCTTTTAAAACAAAAAAGAATGTTAAAATGATATATAAGGCAAGCGTACAGTGTAATTGTTTCATAACCTGAGATTTTATAAATCCACTAGCCTTTCCCCGCAACTTCGTATGCGCAGAAATATTAAGTGTAAAATCCCGTTTTTTTTTCCGTTCCCGTGGGAATTTCGCAAAAGCCTTTCTTAGCGTATGCCTACGTCATAACATCTACCTGCATGCCAAATTTCAGCCCGATCCGTCCAGTGGTTTGGGTTGTGCGTTGATAGATCACTATGTCAGTCAGTCAGTCGGTCAGTCAGTTACCTTTGAGTTTTATATATTTAGATATACTCTTGTAAATCCATATACTCTTGCAAGGAATAGGGCATAGTGATATAGAAATGTGACATCAAAAGTTTGTTTGCAGCCGGGTTTACTTGGAGATGTAATTTTGTCTGTCACTTTCAGAGTCAGTCACCATTCAAGGCTTAGAACTCAACAAAAATTGAATGCGTTGCGTACTCGAGGTACACAAAGAGCCACCTAGCTACGAACGAGCGCGTACATTTTGCATCGACAAAGTGATAGCGCGATGTAACTTACTGCTAGCGCCATCTAGCGGAAACTTTCGGAGTTGAGTGCGCGTTAGGGAAGGAATTTGAAAAGTGGTTTTGGCAATTTTCAATCTATCTAAAGTAGTATTTAGTAATTTAAATGTTTTTAGTTGGATTTATGTTATTTATTTCTTTATTAATTAAATTCTGTTGATATAAGTGCTTATGTTGATTATTTGTACAAAGGCTAGTCCGCCTATAATTACATTGTGTCTGCTTTTACTATGTGTTTTTCGGACTCGATAACGTCTTCTAAATCGATGAACGCCGGCTGCGCGCACGAAAAAACACGACGCAATATCAACGTTACCGTGCAAGCGAGAGCGCGGAACAAGCGACAGAGAGGCACGATCGGCCTAAGCGTGACGTTGTCACGTAAAACTATCCTCCGTAAACCGACTTTATAGATAACCAATTTTTTCGTATTTTATCGCCTCCTCCACGGATTGCGTCGCTTTCTTTACACTTGTTTGTTGTGTCATTCCAGGGCAGCGTCTGATCCGCAAGTGCGATTACCACGTGGGGCAGCAGGTCCACGCCATGTTCCGGATCAACGCGCGGCCCGCGCCCCAGGCGCATCGGAGGCACGTCACCATGTACAGTGAGTTCGATCGCCACCGCAACCCCCATTTCAATTCAATGGGGACTATCGTTTCTTTGCTCACCAGTTGGCGCCACTGTTGGCTAAGGTCCAGAGGTATAGCTGCCAAAGGCGACTTTATAAGATCGGCGCCGAAACAAAATCTTAAATCTTGAATCTCATTGATTTTATTAATTATAAATAACTATCATCATATCGAGTAGCTATGCCGCAATGTTGTGCATTTCCGTTTTGTTCGGAAATGTTTTTTTTTTTATCAAAGCATTCACATTCATCACCAAATAATCCATATTTGCGATAATTTCACGAAGGAGATCACTTTTCAACAGGTAAATTAAAGATATTATCATTTATGTTACGAAGCTCGCCAAAACCAGTGAAAAGTGAATGTTATTGGACCTCACGCGACACTAGCGCCTCTAGTGGCAAATTCACACGCGATAGCCCCCATTCAATCATTTATTCAGCAAATTGGTCACATAGGGGCACTTTTACACGTCAGAAAAAGAATTTACCAGCGCTTCCTAGACCCATTGCTTGAGAAGAAGCGCCGCAACAAACTCAAGCAGAAGGCCTTTTTTCAAAATTTACATTACATGTATAAAATATACATATAGGTACGTAGTAAAATTACATTGAAGGGATGTATAGTCCCTAACTTAAACTCAAATCTAAGATCTTAGAGATGTATAGTCTCCAAGGGTCCAGAAAAAAAAAATGGAAATGGCCTCCATTGTCAAATAAATATAAATTCCATAGATGTCGACAGTCTCAAAATGTCTAACCTAAATGAAATACATCATATATAAAAGAGATCATCAATACACGTCAATAAGAACATGATGAGGACCCCATTTACGTTATTATGAATACTAGTACATTTATTTACTTCATTTTATGACATTGTTAGTTTAATTATCCTCTTATTTTAAAGAAAAGTGTGCATGCAGTTTTACATAATATATATTATTATTTAAGTTAGTTTTAAGATCATGCTTTGCCCTAGCAGGGTCCAAGATGTACTTTTAGCTAAGCAACACCTGTAATACCATGGTTGAGCATTGAATAATTATGAAATATGAAAAACGTCCCACCGGAGGCCTTCTTTCATCACGAGAGGGTTTGGGCTATAGTCCCCACACGGACGGCCCAGTGCGGATTGATGGGCACTTCGCACACATCTTTGAATCACTTCGCAGATGCGTGCAGGTTCCCTCGCGATGTTTTCCTTCACCGAAAAGCTCAATGGTAAATTCAAATTGAATTTCGCACATAAGTTAACGCATTCACTGCCACTTCTGTTTTTCGAACTTTCGCCAGGTGTCACATCTGTCATTAAAGGAACATTGCAACGCACATGTGCGTTCAAGGCACTGCGGGAAAGTCAACAAAACGCATATATGCGTCGGTGGCAGTGAATGCGTTAACTTAGAGGTGCGAGCCGGAATCGAACCCCCGACCCTCTGCATTAGAGGCGGCAGGTCGAACCGTTAGGCCACCACGGCTTCCCCCCTAAAGCCTCTTAATTAATTGTAATTATTGTCCACAGCAACTTTGGACGGCGGGGTGGGCTACGTGCTGCCGCTGTCCGAGAAGATGTACCGGCGCCTCCTGATGCTGCAGAACGTCATGAACAACTACTGCTGCCACCTGGCCGGCCTCAACCCTCGCGGATTCAGGTCATTTTTAACACCTACAGTTGTTCAAAAAGTGTATATTTCGTTACCCGTTTAGCGTGCGAAAAGTTTGTCATTTTCGAACAAGTGCTTTCTGTTTTTGACATATAGTGAGCGTGCGTAAAATAGTACGTTTTGATGTGAGGGCGAAAATTTTGTCACGTTATCTTTGTCATATTCCTAGCTATATTCGCGTGAGTATTAGCGAGCGTTGTCATAAGGGACGAGTGAAAATGACAATTTTTGCACGTGTATCAAACGACATTTTTTAATACATATACGAAAAAAAAAAGTGAAAAACAAACAGGACCAAGTTCTAAAAACAAAAAGCTCTAGTGCGTGAAAAATAAACTTTACACAGGATCACTAGCTGTCAGAAAATAAAAAGCGCTCGTGCGGATGACAAACTTTTCGCAGGCTAAACAGGTATCGAAATGTTTACTTTTTAGCAACTGTATCAAAAAAAGTTTTTTGCGGATTAGTGATTTTTACTTTATGAACTGTATTTCTTTTATATGTAACATTTTTTAAGCAAACATCGAAAAAAAATTGAGTTTTTTGAATTGTCCTTTTCACTCGTCCCTAATGTCACCGCTCATTTCAGCTTGCTCCAATGTTGGTTAGTTATGTATCACGGGACTCGTGATGAAATGCACTTGCATCAGAATGTACTATTTTTATTCGAGTGTCATTGACTCCCGAGTGGAGACTTGACAGCGCTTCTGATGGTGTGTTTGCAGGACTTACAAGTCGGCGCGCAAACTGCCCGGGGGGGGCGCGGCGCGGGGGGTCCTCGACGGCGACCTCGTCGCCCTCTACACCTCCATGCCCAACGCCGAGAAGACGGACGTAAGCCACGTCACAGAATACCTAATACTACTAGAGATCTTCTACTATCTAAAGTCCCGCCCCTCCACAATTCAAAACACTTCAATGTATTTAAGAAGCACCACCAACACTCTCGACACATGTGTGCGTGCTGAGACAGCCATCAACTAAGCGTTGAGAGTGTCGGTGGTGCTTTTTAAATAATAATAAATAAAATTGAAGCGTTTTGTAATGTGAAGGCGCGGGACTTTAGATAGTAAAAGATCTCTACGTACAGAATGGCTACGGAATCACCCGCCTGAATCTAGCCGGCGCGCAACTCGCGCCCAACTCGCCCTTACCGGCATTTGTTTCATCCGGAGATTGGAGAGTGGATCGTTGGCCCGCGTAGTGGTACACACACAATTACAAGTGTATACAGACGTCCTCGCACGCATACATTGACACTTCCTTTGAATTTTGTTCGAAATCGTGCTTTTATAGGCCGTGTCCACGGGGCAACTAGTACTTAGTAGCTGGGGGATTTTTCCCAGATATGAGACCTAGGTACATAGATCGATTTGTCGCCTCCAGAAACCCCTATATTCCAAATTTCGTCCAAACCTTTATAGCTGTTTCTGAGATCTACTACTACTACTACTATTTGCGTCCCACTGCTGGGCAAAGGCCTCCTCTCATCACGAGAACGTTTCTGAGATCGCTCATAAATAAATAGAGAAATATACATGATTAGCGCGTTTAAAGTATAAGATGTTCTTTTCTCAAACATGCTTGGAATTTTTTGTTTTCTCTTCGAAAATAGAACACGGAAAGTCAATAATTCTTGTACTTGAATAAAAAAACCGGCCAAGTGCGAGTCGGACTCGCGCACCGAGGGTTCCGTACAAACCTGTAAGGTTTACAAAGTTCGTTCTTTACGACAACCGAGTCATAACTATGGTATTTTTATTGCAAAATGAAATTCATAACATTACAATGGGGAAAGATGGAGTAGCATAAATTTAAGACAAAGATCTTAAAAAATATATATTTTGTAATGTAACTAAAAATTTAAGGTTTTCGGAATTTTTCCTTTATGTGTGCTATAAAACGTTGCTTCATGCCAAATTTCAAGATTCTAGGTCGACTGGAAGTACCCTTTAGGTTTTGATTCCCTTGCGAGTACTTGCGAGTTTCAAAATATGCAGCTTAAATTGCTGTTTCTTTTGATTGCGTTGACATAGAAGTTTGATTTTGTTACAGCTTAAAGGTATTATAGACCTGAGTATTTGGTATGAATTTCAATTTAATACCTCTACGCGTTTATGAGGAAATGGGTAGTAAGGTTAAAATTATTAAAAAAATATATATTATGTGATGTAACTAAAAATTTATGGTTTTCGTAATTTTTCCTTTATCTATGCTATAAGACGTTGCTTCGTACCAAATTTCAAGATTCTGAGTTCACGGGAAGCACCCTGTAGGTTTTGATTCCCTTGCAAGTGTCGAAAATTTGCGGCATAAACGGCTGTATCTTTTGATTGCGTTGGCTTAGAAGTTTGATTTTTTCACAGCTTCAAGGGACAGTAGACCTGAGTAATTGATATAAATTTCAGCTTCATACCTCCACGCGTTCCTGAGAAAAAGGGTCTTGACAGACGGACGGACAGACGGACAACAAAGTGATCCTATAAGGGTTCCGTTTTTTCCTTTTGAGGTACGGAACCCTAAAAAGGCAGTTTTTACCTCCCTAATAACAACATGAATGTAGCTAATTCCAGTTTTTTCCGCTACAGTAACTTTTAAAAACGTCTCGCTATTGCATAGAAAATGAGAAGGGCCAAGGAATAATGTCATACAGGCAAGCTAAACCGTCCGTTTACGAATAAAGTGCGGTCGGTCCACAGTGCGTATCCACGTTTTTTTTTTAATTAAATTAACTTTTTAAAATGAGTTGGAACACGAAGTGCCCTAGAAGAAACTCAAGAGTGATGGCGGCAAAATCTTAATAAACGTGAATTGATTGGATGTTTTATCGTAATTTGTTTAACCCATGTTTCAGATCGCGAAGAAAATCGGCTCCAAAGTGGAGGAGATAATGTCCGATCTCTACGAAATAGACAGACTGACCGCGCACTTCTAGATAATTATATTATTAGTATTACTTACGGGCCTTTTATTTATCTCAGTCATACTATTTCTAGTTTTTTTTTAATCATTATTATAGGCAAACGAGCGCACAGCCCACCTGATGGTAAGTGGTGACTGCGGCCCATCGACACCGAAATCCTATGATCCCCCATTAGGAAGCCATAGGATCTCGAATGCGTTGCTTACCCTGAGGCCCAAGATGGAATGCCACTGTGCCAGAAATTTCACAGGCTGCCTTAAGAGGGTTTATCCTGAAAGTTGGCAACGTCGCATATAGCTGTCAAATGTTTCGCTGTTTTCATTAATTTCTCAATATTACTGAATTAAAGAAGAAGTTATCATTCTATGGTTGAATGACGCGTCTCGTTTTATTTGGTTAAAGCATTCAAATGATAAGATTACATTAAATCGCATGGAAAGTGCGATGGTAAGTTTTCAAAAGATAGTACTTCCGTAATCTTCAACATTTCATGTTCCCAGGATAATTGTTGCAATCCATACTTATGGTTTTATTCAACCATAGAGCGACAATTCATATTTTCATTCAGTAATATTCATAAATTAATGAAAACAATTAAATATTTGACAGCTATTTGCGACGTTGCCAGCTTTGGGAGTAAACCCTCTTAACCCCCTACCGGAACACAACATCACTGCTATATGGTTGAATAAAACATTAAGTATGGCTTGCGGCAGTTATCATAGGCACACGAAGTTTTTAGTACTATGGAAGTAATATCTTTTGAAAACTTTCCATGCATTTTAATGTAATCTTATCATTTGAATGCCTTACCAACGAATATAAAACAAGACGAGTCATTCAACCATAGAATGATATCTGCCTTTTTAATTCAGCAATATTGAGAAATTGATAGAAACGGCGAGACATTTGACAGCTATTTGCGACGTTGCCTACTTTCAGGATATACCCTCTAACTTGTTCCATGACTCGTAGCTTCGGCGAGGGATGCCCTCGCCGAAACTCCAAAAACTTCACACGGAACCATTATAAGTTTCCGTCCGTCCGTCGAATTGCGATGTATATTTTTTGCTCTAGTACATTCAGTCTACGAGAAACGACACCGCGATGTAACATACTAGTGTCGACATCTTTTGAGGAATTAAAACAACTTGAACAAATTTATTCGTTCAGTTACGAATGGCGCCACTGTCCATACTTAGTGAGAATTTTGGATAGACAATCCGTGGTTTCACGTTTATCCGTATATCTTCACAAAGCTTGGGTGCTGCAACTTCACAATTCCAGTATAAATATAATCTATACTAATAATAAGTCCCTAGAAGATGAATTAAAATAAACTATCAAGTCGCGGGGACTAAAAACGATACTGAACACAATAACTATTTTTAGAAAATAATAAGTCCGTAGAAGAGTCGTGTCTGAAACGTGAAAATTAAAAGAAACTATCAAAGTCAAAGTCAAAGTCAAAGTCAAAGCGTTTATTTGTAAACATAGGTATACATACAATTTTGGTGGTACAAATAATAATGAGCGCTATGTTTTGCCAAAGGGCATACAAAAACAAGATAATTAAATCTAAAATTAAAGTAGGGACTTACATCGAAAATGTAAACTAGACAATGTTTTTTTTTTTTTAAGGACACTTAAGCATCATGCAGAAATTCATTTAAGGTGTAAAAACATTTGCTAATTAAGAATGCCATAAGTTGCCGTTTAAACTCATCTATGCAACTTGACTTAACTAGATTAGGTAATTTATTATAAATCTTGCTAGCTAAGCATAGAATACTCTTGTGCATTAGAGTAGTTTGGCAATACATAGTGATTAAATTATCATTGCTACGCAACATTTTGCTGCGTCCCTCGGATGCTTTTATTTATCAAGTCGAGGGGACTATATAAACGATACTGAATACAAAATAACGATTAAAAAAAATGTATGTATGTCCGGATTTAACTCGAGAACTACTGGACGGATTGCAACAAAATTTGGTATGGGGGTAGTATGTCAACATATAGGCTGAGTTACTGTTTATCCCGAAAAAACGCATAGTTCCCTGAAAAGCTGTTTCGCGGGCAGTAGCTAGTTTTAAATAATAACACAGGTATTGTGCGCGCCCGACTCAAAATTGTGTATTTCGTTTCACCAATCTCTTTCTTCTATAGTTAGCGTCTTTGATTCAATTCGAAAAAGAACAACAACAATTACTCTTTACTGAAGACATATAGAAAACACAGGAAATACAGAGGACAACAGTTAATAAGGTAAACAACAGGCGGACCAAACATAAGAACATTTCCATTGAACCAACTTGAGCAAAAGAAAAGTACCACTAGGCACAGGCCTCTTCTCATACCGAGAGGGTTTGGTCTATAGTCCCCACGCGAGCCTAGAGCGGATTGGGGACTTCACACACATCTTTGAACTACTTCGCAGAGGCGCAAAATGTTTTCCTCCACCGAACAGCTCAGTGGTAAATTTTAAATTAAATAAAAACAAATTAAAAAGAAACTAATAAAGAGGTGCGAGCCGCATTTGAATCTCGAACCCTCTGCATGAGAATCGGTAGCTCAAACCACTACCACAGCTACTACGCTACCACCCGTCCGGCCGTTTTGGCAACCAAGTTTCGCAACCAGTTGTCGAAAAAGAATTAACATTCTTGTTACGCAACTAGTTGCCTAAAAAGAAATTATATTCCTGTTTCACATCTAGTTGCCAAAGAAGAATAGGTCTCGGATACTTAACCTTTAGGTGCATGATTAGGTCACTTACGACCACTTTCCTCTCACGGCCATTTGCTACTTACTCAAATTAATTATTATCTTAATTTTTCAATCAATCAACTAAAAAGATTGACAAACAGGCAGACGGCCCACCTGATGATGAGTGGTCACCGCCGCCTATAGACATTCGTAAGCACAGAGGCGTCACCAATGCGTTGCCGCTCTCGAAAGGGTTGGAGGATAGGGCGTATGGGATAAGGGAGGATAGGGGACATGGGATAGAAGGATAGGGAAGAGGACAGGCCCTCCGGTCTTGGTTCGTACGAAACGCAATAGCGATACCGATATTCTGTGTGAGTGTGGCACTTCTCCGGACGAGCCAGCCCGATTCGAGCAATAACTTGATTCATACTAATAATATTATAAATGCGAAAGTAACTCTGTCTGTCTGTTACCTCTTCACGCTCTAACCGCTGGACTGATTTCGATGAACTTTGACATGGAGATAGTTGGAGTCCCGGGAAAGGACATAGGCTACTTTTCATCCCGGAATAACGCATAGTTCCCGCGGGAACGCGATTACCGAATTCCGCGATGGGCGAAGTCGCGGGCTGAAAATAGTTATTAATAATACTTGCATTTTTCGAGTTATAATCAAAGCCCTTTAGTCGGACTCTCAAAAATTGAAAGGTAATAAACGGAACCCTACAGTTCCGTCCGTCTGTCAAAGAAAAATTGGATACAGTTTCCTTCAGTACATTCTGCATTCGACAAACGATACCGCAATATAACGTACTAGTAGCGACATCTGTTGATGAATTGACGCATCTTTTACGAAACTTGTCACAAGTGACGCTACTGTACGTACGATATCCGTATGAAAGTGCCAAAAAATCGTGCTAATGACAAACAATGCGCGATATTTTGATATCAATAAATTCTACAGTATTATAATAGCTATAAATCTGAAAGTTGGCATACTTAATAAATACATCTTAACATCATTTCCTTTGAGGAGCTTGGGTAGCCAAAGTCCTCTTCCGGGGTCCCTCGAATGAGTTTCCGGGATTTCCGGGATAATAGGTAGCCTATGTGTTAATCCAGATTACAAAAAATTTGTATGCCAAATTTCATGCAAATTGATCGAGCCGTTTTAACGTGATTGAGTTACAAACAGCCCAACAAACTTTCAGCTTTATTATATTAGTGAGATGGCACGGAACCTTTCGTGCGCGAGTCCGACTCGCACTTAGCCGGTTTTAATTATAATTCATCAGTGCAAGGACAAAGTCCGAAAGAATTGGACCCCTAACGGTATAATATGATTTACGTTGAACATACTAAGTTTTACGATACATAATTTTTTTCAAGTACTTACTGCCTTCTACAAACGATGGCGTGATATAACATACTGGTAGCGACATCTAGTGATCAATTGAAACGACTTTTACAAAAGACCATGGACTATGGAGGGTTGAAAAAGGAGCGCAAACTTTATAGTTCGAAAGGTGGACACCAAATCGGGTACGTTGGGGGCGCTGCGGTCGCCACTCCAGTCAAGCCACCTAGGCGGATAGTCTGCAATAGCGCCTTCAGATGGCGCTGCTGAGGCGAAAACAGTTGTGAGGAGTGTCCGCTGGACACTGTTTCAACTGTTTCGCCATATAAGATTGCGCTCCTTACCAAGACACATTCCACACTCCATGCCATGAACCTTGCTTCAAAATTGCAAAACATCACTGCCTAAAGGAAGGAATATACTACTCTGCCCAAAGAGTCTGAAACTTCTTGGACTCGACGGGTATTTCCGGTGAACTATAAAAACATAAAGGACCGTAACAATAGATCGATCGGCAATGGTCGACACACAATGATGACTTATGGACTATGGTTCCGAGACGTGGGCGCTTACGATGGGTCTCATAAGAAGGCTCAAAGTCACTCAGAGGGCAAATGGAAAGGGCTATGCTCGGGGTTTCTCTGCGTGATAGAATCAGAAATGAGGATATCCGCAATAGAACTAGGATCATCGACATAGCCCGAAGAATTGCGAGCCTTAAGTGGCAGGGGGCGGGGCACATTGCTCGCAGGACTGATGGCCGATGGGGCCGGAAAGTTCTCGAGTGGCGCCCGCGAACCGGGAGACGAGCTGTCGGTAGGCCTGCAACAAGATGGAGCGACGACCTCGTGAAGGTCGCGGGAAACCGGTGGAAGCAAGTGGCACTAGGGGGAGGCCTATGTCCAGCAGTGGACGTCTTTCGGCTGAAAGGATGATGAAATGATGATGAGGTTTTCCCGCGACTTCGTCCCGCGTAGAATTTGCGTACCCAATGATACTATATATATATATATATAGGTTGTTGTAGTTAGAGAAGTATTGAAAAACTGTTTTGACCCGTGGAAAACCGGTTCCCGTGGAAATATCGGGATTAAAAGTATTTCAGCCAAATCGGTCCAGTCATTTCAACGTGACGGAAGGACAAACAAACAAACAACCACACTTTCACATTTATAATATTAGTAAGAGTGACGTTACTTAGAGATTCAGTATGTTGCCAATTTGCCGAATAAACTACTTGTTGAATGTCCGGGCAGAGATTGCCTACTTATGATGTTCTAACATAATAAAAAGAGATTATATTAAAAAGTATTTATTTCAAAAAATGTACAAAATTATCCTTAAATATAAAACACTGCTCTAGTTGGCATAATCACTCCTTAAAATTATATTGAGCAATTAGTCTTATATACATTACCGAAAACTGAGCCTATACCACAGAATAAGTAATAGTACTAACGTACCTATACTACAGTGCGTTCGCCGGAACGCGGGTTAGCATAGATCGACATCTAGCGTCCAGTGGCTGAACCCCGATTACTCGACCGTTTAGCAGTTGCTACCGCTACTTGAAGCTAGATGGCGAGCCGAACGCAAAGTGTATTTCTAAACCATTTACAACTAATATTATAACTACAACTCTTTTTTGAAATTCTCTTATACATATACACAGATACTTCGGGTTGTCAGTTGTAAACTATTAAGCAATAAAATATGCTTTGCGTTCGGCTCGCCATCTAGCTTTAAGTAGCGGCAGCAACTGCTAAACGATCGGGTAATCGGGGTTCAGCCACTGGACGCTAGATGTCGATCTAGTGTTAACCTGCGTTCCGGCGAACGCACTGTAGTGTAGGCTCTTTTTTTTTTGTTTTATTCCTCTATGGTTTTACAACCCTTCTTGAAGATAACAATTAAACAATAGATATTGGAGATGGTTGGTTTTAAGTACATTTTCGCCATTCTAATTAATTGGGTGTGTGAAGTATGGTACATTTTGTATGGCATTCTAGCCTTCCGGTTTCATTCTTTTCTAGGAAGAATAGAACCGAATCAGTAGGTCTGTGCCCAGCCTAAGAAGTAGAAAAGTATAGTTAGAATTTTTCTAATAATTCCTTTTAGTATTTGAGATGTTATCTTCGAAACAATACGTTACGCCATTGTTGTCTTTTGTCTACGGCACGCGCTAATTGCCGGTCCAAAAGAAAAAGAAGTAGGTACCTAAGTAATAAAACAACGCTCAACAGTATAATCCGCGTAGGTCCCTTTTTTTGCAGTTCCCGTAGGAATTTCGGTATTTCCTCTCTCAGTGCTCCCCTACACTCTCTAAAGATTCTACATGCCAAATTTCAGTTTCCTACGACCCGTAGTTTCGGCTGTGCGTTGACTGTCAGTCACTCTCACTCAATGACTCAGTCAGTAATGGAAAAGTTTTATAACAAACTGGTTGCTTGCTTACTTCCTACGTACGGTTTTCTGTACAAATTTAACCTTGTAAGTCCCCGATCCGCGGTCGGCTCGCGTGGGGACTATAGATAGCCCAAACACTCTTGTGATGAGAGCCTGTGCCCAGCAGTGGGCATAGCTCAAAATATGCTGTAGTAGTAGTAGTAGTGCTAGATACTTTGTCATCAGTAGGTAGCAGTTTAGTGACAGCTCCAATCGAACTACTTTGATGGCAAGTAGCGCATAGTTATGACAGTGTGCACGACGAGAGCGCCAACTAGAGGATGCGAAGTCGGCGGCGCAATATGCAACTATTCTCCTTGGTCGACGGACTATGGACCACCTAATAAGTGAATTACCACTATGACGAAAATTTGTGGCGAAAAGTCTTGTATGTCTCTTTATCTTACTTCAAAACGAGCGATAAAGACAAAAGAAGCCTCGGATGACATTACTCGCTCCAGATGTACTTAATGCAATGCAAATAAATCCGCAACAGTGACAGTTCACTTCACTGGTGTCCGCTAGAGTTTTCACATTTGGCTATGTTTTCGTCTCCCCCACCACTGTCTTTGCACACAGCGAACACTTGGAAAAAGTACGGTTTTGAGGATCGCAAACCGATGCTCCAATCGCAAACTATATACTGTCCCTTAAGACGCTTTTTTATGGATTTATCATGCGCCGTAGGTATTTTTCTAGCTTATGTATTATAACGTTCAAATCTAACTTACAATCCGTAATCCTATTCAGCCTTAAACTTTAAATATGGGTGGACACAGTGGAGACAGACACGGTGGAAATACCAGGCTTCACTTGGGTCCCGTTCCCGTTGGCTTCTTGTTCCTTGCGTGGTCTTCTTTTTGGTGCTAGAAGCAGTTTTTGGAGAGCGCACGCCGGAGCCTCCACCAAGAGGTAGAGCGGTACAGAGTATAGGTATGTTGTGCACACGATTCCCGCGTAGAGCATAATCTGAAACAGGTTAGGTTAAAAATAAATTGAGCGATTTATAGTTTCATCATAAATCGAAATACACCAAAATTAGTAGGCACATATGTAATTTAGACCTTCAAGTAGAAACTTCATAGAATTTGTCTAAAATAAGTGTAGATCATAACTGAAAGTGTTTCAATAACACAATGCTTAGAATTCGGTGACTCTGTTCTGCACTTTAAAAAAATACTTGGATCTGCAAAGTTCGCATTATCTTAAATGGCTGTATGTTCGCCGAACGGTTGCAGCAACGTGTTGCGAGCTATGTTACTTACAGCGCTATAGTCCGTAGCGTAGAATGACCGCCTCAGTTGACCGCCGTATGTTCGGAGAACTGTTGCGTGCAACAACATAGCGCAGTACGACATCCGCCCAAGCGGCTGCATCGGACCCCACTCCACGGCGCCCACATACAGCTCTGAAATTACATAATAATTGTTAATAAAGGCACCACCAACACCACGACAGCCTATTTACGTCCCACTGCTGCGTACAGGCCTTCTCTCATCACGAAAGAGTTTATAGTCCCCACGAGGCACGTGGCTAAGAAAGGCAAGGAACTAGGATATAGCCCTATGGTAGCCTACTGGCTCTCATGAAGAGGGTCGCGGATTCGAGTTTATCAATGGGCTTTTCGATGAAGGAAAACCTAGGATGTGTGTGTAGTTCCCAATACGCCTTGGGCTCGCGTGTGGACTAAAGACCAAGCCCTCTCGTGATCAGACTGGACCTGTGCCCAGCAGTAGGTCGTCGTTGTGGTGGTTGTGGATGCGGACCATCGAATTTTTGGTCACTATCGGGCATTACTAGCGTTGGAGACTGTGTTCGAAGCGGTGATTAGAAGAATGTACCTATTACCCCGTCCGCCAAACCGCGCCTAATAGCCAATGGCTGACTTTCCCAAGCATTTGAGTGCAGTGATTTTCAGCCACTTACTGTTGCATTTGTAGAAGCAGCCGATGACGAACACACAGATGCAGAGGGCGAAGAAGTTCTGGTTTAGAGCGTTAAAGACGGCAGCTTCAAAGGCGGAGGCCTCGCGGTGGTGGAGGTCCCAGCCCATGAGTACGGCGCCCAATGCCACCGGGATGGAGATCAGCATCAGACCTCGCATCAGCTGGAAAAAGTACATTGTATGACTATGGAGCAAAATGGTATAATCAATTCCAGGGCGAAGCGAAAGCGCAGGGAGGGCTTCATTCTGGACGCAAAAAGGTTTTCATTGAGATCCTATAGGGAAATGTCAAAACGTCACGGCGCTCAAATCTTACACTCTAAACGCGCTGATCTTGTATATTTATTTATCCAAGCGATCATGGTAAATTCATTTTAAGTGTGTAAGTGCCCCTTTGAGGCCAATTTGCTAATAAATGATTGAATTGAATCTCAGAAACGGCTCTAACGTTTAAACGTTTAAAATCGATCTAGCTAGGTGTAATATCCGAGAAAACCATGTTACAGCTATTTTGAGCAAAGCTTGGTCGCCCGGGTACTTGAATTTGAAATCTTGAACTACGAGTAGGAATGTTTGAGCTAACGTTGGATCTTGGGCTAGCGAGGGATTCAATCCGTCATAGCTACGTCAACCAATGTGCAAATCATTTCGTTACCTAGGAATTTCAGCATAGCCCTTTATTTTACGGTCCTTCTGTCCCTTGCTCCTCTAAACGCAACAATGTCAAATCTCAGCAGAATGTCGAGCGTCTCGAAATGATTCGGGGAAGAGAGATTGCAGATTGAGACCGTTCCTTTAATAAAACGCGTAATTGAAGCCTAAAGAGGTCTAAACTAAAACGGTTAAAACAATTACTTGTGTAAGGAAAGGACAATACCTTTGGGGTATTTTTAACGTTTAACAGTTTTTTTGAGTATATTTAGATTATATTGTCGACGTAGACATATATGTTTGTGTTTTAGTAAGCATAAATTATTAAATCAACTTAAAAATGACTAGATTACCTACTCTTCGAGATCTGCTTGGTTATTTTCAAGTTAGTTGCGGCTTTAAATTAAAAGTATTTTTTTATGTCAATGGCAAACGAGTGCACAGCCCACCCCTGATGGTAAGTGGTCATTGCGGCCCATAAACACCGAAATCCTATGATCTATGATTAAGAAATCATAAGATCTCGAATGCGTTGCCTACCCTGAGGCCTAAGATGGAATGCCTCTGTGCCAGAATTTTTACCGGAAAAAGTAATTTCTGCATCCCACATCAAAATAAAGTCCGTACCTGAGATTGAGTAATGATCTCACATCGAAACGCATTTGAAGAACTCGCCACCTATGGCGAATTTGACAAATCCAGTTTTATGAAACCATAGGGCTCGAACAGTGTAGTAAAGATACCGTCAAAACCCAAAGTCCCATTTCTTACCGTTCCCGTACGTATTTCGGGAAATCCTCTCTTACTGTTCCCCAAGGAACCTACATGCCATAAACAATTTGTCGTAGACAAATTGTTTCGGCTGTGCATTGTCGGTCAGTCATCTATCGTTATTTGTTACGGAATAATTTTATATTACAGGGTGATTAATCCAAATGGGCGCCAAACGCCATGGTTCCTACGAACAGATTTCACTATCTCTCAGTTAGTTAGAGTTACTGACATTCTAATTAATTTAGTCTATCTAGATGACAAGTATTGAAAAATTCGAAAGTATTCGACCAGTGTAGGTGATGAACTGATGACTTATGGAACTGAGACGTGGGCGCTAACGATGGACCTCATAAGAAGGCTCAAGGTCACGCAAAGGGCAATAGAGAGAACTAAGCTCGGGGTTCCTCGTGATAGAATCAGAAATGATGATATCCACAGAACTCAGGGTCAGGACCGGTCGGAGTGGCGAGGCTTGGGGGAGGCCTATGTCCTGTGGTCATCTACGGGCTGGTATGATGATCTAGTGTATTAGTTCTTACCAGTGACTCCCTGAGGTTCCACTTCTCGGCCTGCGCGCGGTGGTAGAAGTAGGCGGTGAGCACGCCCAGGTGGTAGCCGGCCCAGTTGCCCTGCGCCGACACGTACGCGTGGTAAAACGTGTCGTTGTAGCCGAATATGTCGCGGATCGATCTGCGGACGGATGGCTTTTTAACAATTTTAACACGCTTTTATTAGGTCCACATGTAACTAACTATGTATTGGAATCTTGCAAGTAAAATTTGACCCACTTTACGATTTCCGATTGAGCTGAAATTTTGCACGAATATGTAAATCGCGTGACAATGCAATATTATGATGACGTGGAGCTGATCTGATGATGGAGCTGGAAGGTGGCCATAGGAACTCCGTAATAAAACTACATAAACCCATCGAATTTGGGCTCATTTGATTCGTCTTGAAGGGTAGATGAAGGATCTACAAAGAAAAGTACAGTCAGGAATAAAAGCGAGTCCCAAAAAATTTTTTTTTGGAAAAACTTATTTACGTCTTGTCGCATCTTCGCGCGACAGCGGCAGCGGCGGATGTTTTACGGTCACATTGCGCGATCGTGACGCCCGCCGCGCATTTCGGGTCGTTATAGTCTCGACAAATAGCAAAATAAAAACCGATTTCAAACTCCGACGGCCTGCAAGGTCTGTTGTAATCAGCATTGGGTCGGTTCACTTGACAGTCCAAAGTCGGTTTCTTTTCTGCTACAGTTTCTAAACATGGGTATAACATGGTAAAACTTTATTTAGGCTACATGCACTCTGTACTTAAAAGTGGTATCTGTGGAGAAGGAGGCGAGCTGAAAACCAGCGCTGTGTAGATGCGAACACTGGCACTCGCAGCACACTGTTAGCCCTGTATAATTATGTAGTTTGTATTGTATTTTTTAGTGTCTTCTTATTTTTTGTTTGTGTCAATGTTACGTTCTTTATTCTTACATTGTCTTAAACTTTCTCGATACACACTCATATTAAACACACTACTAACGGGACTTAGTCGCGTAAAAAACCATTTATTTTACCTCGACGATTCGGCCGCGATGCAGCGGCCGTGGTCACGAGAAGACTGAAGTGACAGCTTATTTTTCTTGTCGCGCGGGTGGTTCGAACTACCCGCACTTGATTTTTTTTTACGCGATCAAGTCCCTTTATCAGTGTGTTCTTTATTATTATTCTTAGATGATATGTCATAGCAGCTGCCTCTCCAAAAAATTGCTGTGCCAAACAGGATCCACATGCCTAACCTAACCCAACAACTTGTTGTCATGTGGAACGCAATAAAGATATTCAGTATTCGTTCGGCTCGCCATCTAGCTTCACGTAACGGTAGCAACTGCCAAACGGTCGGGTAATCGGGGTACAGCCACTGGCCACTAGATGTCGATCTAGTGTTAACCCGCGTTCCGGCAAACGCACTTTAGTATGGGCTGTGCTACACTTTTTATTTTATTCTTCTATGGTATTGAGTATTAAGAACTTCTCGTAAACCACTCACTCAGGGAACAAGCTGACCCGAATCGGCATGAGGTTCATCAGGTAGCTTTGCACGAAGGGAATGATGAGAGAAACCACCATGATGATGGAGAGCACTGGGACCCCGCTGCGGGGCCAGCGCCAGATCACCAGCAGCACCACAAGGGTTACGAGGAACAGCTGGGTGTCTGTGCCGAGGTACCTAGGGAGAAGGAGAGAGGGGCTATATTCGAAGTCTTTAAATCGGGATCAATTTGAATTTACCGCTGAGCTTTTCGGTGACGGAAAACATCGTGTAATAATAGAAAGTAATTCAAAGATGTGTGTGAAGTCCCCAATCCGTGCTGGGCCCGCGTGGGGACTATAGCCCAAACCCTCTCGTGGTGAGAGGAGACCTGCTGTGCCCAGCAGTGGGACGCAAATAGGCTGTAGTAGTAGTAGTAGTAAACAGGGATCTCCCTGTACCCCTATAAGATCGCTCACGCGTCGCGTGAACTTTAAGCAGCTAGATTTAACGTTCAACTTGACGCGTGAGCGATCTTGTAGGAAACAAGGTGATCCCTATTTAGGACTTCGAATATAGCCCCTGGTTGAATGGCATAGAAAACTCGAAAATAATTAGTAGGTACTTATATATACGAGTATATATAGGTAATTAGAACTCGAAAAGAAAAGTAGTAGTACTACAATTATACAGAGTTTAGTATACATAGGTAATTTAGCCCGACTGGCACCAACGCCACTAACCTGTAATTAGCCTCTAACTCGAGTTAAGTTGATACAAGTAACCCTGAATTAAGAGCCTAATCCCAGATTAGCGGCTTGTTGCAAGTGGGCGTTAGCTAATCCATCCATACTAATATTATAAATGCGAAAGTAACTCTGTCTATCTGTCTGTCTGTTACCTCTTCACGTTTCAACCGCTGGACCGATTCAGATGAAATTTGGCATGGAGGTAGTCTCGGGAAAGAACATAGGCTACTTTTTATCCCGGAAAAACGCATGCTTCCCGCGGGAACGCGATAACCGAATTCCACGCGGGCGAAGTCACGGGCAGAAGCTAGGTAAAATATAACGGCGGATCTAGAAATAACGACCCAAGAAGGACCGGACGTAGTACCTAATCCTCACAGCCTAAAATAATATAACGATAGTAGAATAATAATCATAATGAAGTCTATTGAATTACGTCCACTACTATAGAAGTGTCTTAAGAATCTGAAGAAGAAAACCATTAATTCGCTACGCACACAGAAGGAACGTAGTATCTATACAACAACACTAAGTCTTTATTTCCAGTGTTGAAAAAACGTGTTCATGAATACTCTTCATATCTCGCAAAATATTGATCAATTACTTAAAGTATCTCGTATACCTAGTCTCATTCGATTCTGCGCAAAAAAGTACTTACATAGAAAATGATACTTCACTCACCTAGTTTGACCCCTACATTTTGGTAGGACTCGGCTGATGGGCGTACCGAGGGGAGGGGGGAGGCTGCCCCTGGATCTTGGTCTTCCCATACAAAATGCCTCTAAAAATTGATCTGCCCTCCTGGACGAGAAACTGGGTACGCCCAATGGCGACACTCACTACCCCTTTGCACCGTTTCGAATAGAGCCCCAGAGAGAGAGACGATGGCCAAAATTGACACTTCACTCTATCACGTAGTTAGACCCCTACATTTTGGTAAGACCACAGGACTCGGCAGATGGGCGTACCGAGGCTGCCCCTGGATCTTCGTCTTCCCACACAAAATACCCCGTAAATATTTATCTGCCAGTACGAGACGCTTTGCAGCGTTTCGAAGCAGAGCTCCAGACTAAGATAGATAATAGCCAAAATTGACTCACCACGCCTGCGGCAGACACAGGTTCTCGAACGGGAACAGATTGGGCATCAGGATGACGAGATGCCACCAGTTGCTACGGCAGATGTCGCGCTCGCGCTTAACCACGGCGTCCCACATGGGCCCTGAGCCCAGGTGCGGCACCCACGTCATCGCCAGACCCATGACTACCAGCACTGCTGGCATCAGTCTGGAAAAAGAAAGAATTAGTCACAAAAAATGGTGTCCCATTAAAAAGAACCATTACTCCCGAATTCCAAACTTTCACCTTTAATTTTCAGCCAATAGATGTCCACGGCTGCAGTAAACTATAGTAGCATGAGTAAACTATAGTAACCTGAGCCATCGGATGAGCAGCGCCTGGGGACGGTCTTGAGTGAGAAGGGCTGTGTCTCAGCGTGTAAGTAGTTACAAGGATCTTGTACGCTATTCGGAAATAAATAAGCTATAGTAACCTGAGCCATCGGTTGACGAGCGCCATGGGGACGGTCTTGAGTGAGAAGGGCTGTGTCTCAGCATGTAAAAGCATCTTGTACGCCTTTCGGAAATAAGTAAGCTATAGTAACCTGAGCCATCGGTTGACGAGCGGCATGGGGACGGTCTTGAGTGAGAAGGGCTGTGTCTCAGCATGTAAAAGCATCTTGTACGCCTTTCGGAAATAAGTAAGCTATAGTAACCTGAGCCATCGGTTGACGAGCGGCATGGGGACGGTCTTGAGTGAGAAGGGCTGTGTCTCAGCATGTAAAAGAATCTTATACGCCATTCGGAAATAAGTAAGCTATAGTAACCTGAGCCATCGGTTGAGCAGCGCCTGGGGACGGTCTTGAGTGAGAAGGGCTGAGTCTCAGCGTCTAAAACACCTTGTAAGTCATGGGAAGTATGAGTAAACTATAGTAACCTGAGCCATCGGTTGAGCAGCGCCTGGGGACGGTCTTGAGTGAGAAGAGGTCTATCTCAGTGTGTACAAGCATCTTGTAAGTCATTGGGAAGTATGAGTAAACTATAGTAACCTGAGCCATCGGTTGACGAGCGCCATGGGGACGGTCTTGAGTGAGAAGGGGTGTGTCTCGGCGTGTACAAGCATCTTGTACGCCATTAAGAAGCCTCCCATCACGAAGAAGATCTGAACTATGACTCGCGCGTTGAACAGCAGCGCTTTGAAGAAGTCACTGTACGCCTGGAAAAAACAATGTTGATCAGATACATAAGGTAACTAAATTATACCGGGTGTGTCTCGTCAGGAGAAAAATAATGATTGGGCTATGACGGTGCACACGGCTATTGGTTTTAACGTAAAATGTTGGTTTCCGCGACCCCGCGTCCGCCCCTGATAGGTAGGTACTAACTATGGAATGGAGGGTTGAAGTAAAGGAGCGCAATCTTTATAGTTCCAAAAGTGGACACCAAATCGGGTAGATTGGGGGCGCTGCGGTCGCCACTCCAGTCAAGCCGCCTAGGCGGATAGTCTGCAGTAGCGCCTTCAGATGGCGCTGCTGAGCCGAAAACGCAGCGAAAACGGTTGTGAGGAGAGTGTGTTTTGTTATGTTGCTTATCAAATCCGCTGGAAACGTTTTGAACTGTTTCGCCATATAAGATTGCGCTCCTTACCAAGACACAATCTACACTCAATAGTACTAACTTAACGTCATAAATGCGAGCTGACTATATGAATTAAATGACACTAAAATCATGTTTCTAAGACCTATCGTTTTGTAGATATATTAAGGTAATACGAAGTAGACCAATTCGTAACAAAATGTCGTTAAAGTCACTTTAAAAACGTAAAAATAATAAATAACAATCAATGATTTTTATACTTACGAAGTATTATATATGTCTTTGATGCATGATATATGTATAAATAACGTAGGTAAGTATACATCCAAACACATTAGCTGAATTAAAACGGCAATTGAAGGAAATTCCTCTATTATTCATTAATCATTCGTATACTTATATGCATTAACTAGCTTTTCCCCGTAACTTCGTATGCGCAGAAATATTAAAAAGTAAAATCCCGATTTTTCCCGTTCCCGTGGGAATTTTGCAAAATCCTTTCTTAGCGGATGCCTACGTCATAACATCTACCTGCTTGCCAAATTTCAGCCCGATCCGTTCAGTGGTTTGGGCTGTGCGTTGATAGATCACTAGGTCAGTCACCTTTGAGTTTTATATATTTAGATGTTTCCGATCGCGTGCAGCGGGTGACGCCGCGTGGCAAACCTAGCATCCTTTACTATACCTACCTACCTATTGACCAACCCTTTATAAGCCGTTGTGGCCTAGTGGTTCGACCTACCGCCTCTCATTCAGAGAGTCGGGGGTTCGATTCCGGCTCGCAGCTCTAAGTTTACTTATGTGCGAAATTCAATTTGAATTTAAGGTACCACTGAGCTTTTCGGTGAAGGAAAACATCGTGAGGAAACCTGCACGCATCTGCGAATTAATTCGAAGATGTGTGTGAAGTCCCCAATCCGTACTGGGCCCGCGTGGGAACTATAACCCAAACCCTCTCGTGACGAGAGGAGGCCTGTGCCCATCAGTGGGCCGTAAATAGGCTGTAGTAGTACCTAGTAGTTTTTGAACCGAATGTTTACACTCCACACCCTATGTTTACGCACTACCTACCGTACCGAACCAACTTTGAGTGCTGAAAACATAACCCTTCCTTTGGCTTTGCCTGCAGGCTTTGCTGTGGGGTTTGCTTTAGCAATACCCATTTTATTTTGACGTGATAAAGTCTTAAAAATCGATGAACGCCGGCTGCGCGCACGAAAAAACATGTCGCAATAGTAACGTTACGGTGCAAGCGAGAGCGCGGAACAAGCGATAGAGAGGCAGAGGCACTAGCTTCTGCCCGCGACTTCGTCCGCGTGGAATTCGGTTATAGCGTTCCCGCGGGAATTGAGCGTTAAACTATAACAAATTATATACGAAAACCTTCCTCTTGAAACACTATCTATTAAAAAAAACCGCATCAAAATCCGTTGCGTAGTTTTAAAGATTTAAACATACATAGGGATATAGGGACAGAGAAAGCGACTTTGTTTTATACCATAGACATAAATAATACTTCGTATGGACCCGGCCTAACGGCCTAACATGACATGTATCATGTCATGTTTCCCCACTTCATTGGTGTTCCAATCCAAAGTTAAACTTATATCGTGACACTAAAGCTGGGTCACATTTTTCCAACAACGAGACGAGTTTTTAGATACTGAGAAACAGTTTCGAAGAAAGTTTTTTTTAAAACGCTTATTGTCACGCACGCTCGGTGACAGAACTTTGGATTGGACACCGTGGAAGTGGGGACATATTACGTGTACGTTAGACCGGGTCTATATTATTTACGTCTATGTTTTATACTATGTAGTGAAGTTGGCCCGGTGAACTTCATATCACCCGTAGGCGATTCTTTTTTCAGCCGTTCCTATTGACCTTTTCCGATTTTTTTTCTTTTTACCCGACTGCGCACCGCAAAGGAGGGTTATGTGTTTACCTGTCTATGTATGTATGTATGTATGTATGTTTGTTCCTTTGTGGCACACTAGAGATCAAACGCGTGGGTCGATTTTAATGAATCATACGTCAATCGATTCGTCTGAATTGCGCGAGTGTCACTGAAGATATGAAATTTATCAAAATTCAAAATGGCGGCTACCAGACGCCATATTGTACAAAATAAAAAAATAAAAGTCAACCAACTATGGCATGTGAGGTATCGTTGAATAGGTAATTAAAAATCATTATTAGGTTTCTTTGACCATTTTTCAGACAAAAGAACCGTTTATGATTTATAACGATTCAAAGTTCCTTTACTAACCACGTAAAGTAGGTACCTACCTATCCACCCAGTAGTACATCCGTTCGAATTAGCAACACAGGAAATAATCTAGACCAACGAGTCTTCAAGCAGGTCACGACGACTATAAAATACTTAATAATAATGTTTTTCATAAATCTCAAACTTCAATCAAGTACGTACGCATGTGCAATGTAGTGTACCAGTAGCGTCATCTATCCGTTGACTTGAAGACTTTTAGTTTCGTTATTACATTTAAAGTGTCAATAGTGTGTGTGATACAGTGAAATATAACCTAATTGATTATAGGTACCAATTAGGTACACTAGTCAGTACTCAGCGCTCGTAAATAAATAAAATAGCTACCTAATACTCTTATGTAGTACCAGTAGCGCCATCTATCGGTTGACTTGAAGAATTTTAATAGGTTCAGGCTTATGTAGCGTTTTGAGCCGGGTTAGGTCTCTAGAGGGATTAATAATCAGTAATTTAGATCATCGCAAGCTACTTAATAATCCCCACGATAGCAACTCTCTCCATGAAATGACAAGATTGCGGAATTTACGGTCTTTTAATCCCTAACTAAAAATAATAAAATAAAAAAGTTAATAAAAAAAACAAAAAACCCGACTGCGTAAAAACTAAAAAGAAAAAGACAAGACTACTTAGTTCAGTAGTAGCTAGGATTATGTTAAGTAATTGATTGCTATTGAGGAATCTAAAGATGCCTACAGTCGGGACCCATTTAAAATCTAGGTTAAAATGTTACAAATAATGGGTCCCGATAGTAGGCATCTTTAGATTCCTCAATCAATAGCAATCAATTACTTAACATAATCCTAGCTACTACTGAACTAAGTAGTCTTGTTTTTTTCTTTTTAGTTTTTACGCAGTCGGGTTTTTTATTTTTTTTATTAACTTTTTTATTAAACCTTACCTGGATCACGGGGAAGAGCTAAATCGGCCCAGCTCGAGTTTTAGCGACACAAACGAACAGCAATTGATTTTTATATATACACGGTGGGTCGGAAATTATGGCAGATAATTAACCCACAGTATCGGCTATCGATTCTAAGTATATTGAATAGGTATTTCATTGTTCTGAGTTTGTAAAAAAAATGTATATGGGATTGGTTGTGTGAGCGACGCCCGAATCCTATACAAAATAACAAAAAAAAAATTAAAGACCTATACAATATACTTAGAATCGATAGCCGATACTGTGGGTTAATTATTTTCCATAGTTTCCGACCCACCATGTATTAGTAAATATACTAATACAAAAGGCAAACTCAATGACATAAGGCATTCTCTACCAGTGAAGCCTTTGGGCAAAACAGAAATTGGAGTGGCGGTGCAAAAAAGCCACGCTAGGTAATTAACATAAACTATAATGTGGATTATATTATATGTATATAATGATACGTGTTTCGACAACATAATGTGTTAACTATTGAATAGACGAATTGAACAGTTTGAGGAAGGTCAGTAAATGTAAAAAACGGGACCTTAAAGGTTACGCAGACGGATGAGTATTTTGGGAGGGTTCCGTCGATTAGAGATTAGCTAGTAATAGCAACCTGGTAATACCGAAATTATCCATTAATTTAAATTTCATTATTTATAATTAAAATACTACAGATACTCGTACAGCGTGTTATTCATTTTAAAATCTGACTTAAATAGTGTTCATAAAATTAGTTAATAACTTTTTTAGGCAACGAGGAAATGCTGGCAGCTGGCTTCGCAGCTTCGGTAGGTAAGTACCAGCCTACCAGGCCGTTCTGCCCGCGACTTCGTCTGCGTGGAATATAAAATTGCCGATAACTTTTCTCCGACTTTAATCAAACATAGCTTATATGTTGCTCCAAATGATGCTCTATCTACCCTTGAAAACTGCATTCAAATCGGTCCAGTAGTTTCCGAGATTAACTCTAACAAACAGACAAACAGACAGACAGAAAAGATTTCTAAAAATCGCTGTCTTGTGGTCTACCATACATCTTTAGACCCCCCCATTCCTTTTTTTGAACTTTTCTTTCTATGTACAGACACGCCGGGTTCTGCTCTTTTATTATAGTATGGATAGATAGATAGATAGATTTTTTATTTATAGTTTTTTTTTTGTGAGTACATACCTTACCTACCTGTATGGTGAAGGGTTATGCATGGTGAGTACCTATTCAGTATCCTTAGCGTGATAGATATTGAACAAATATTTTTTAAAGGGTATATTTTTGTGGTGATTTTTTTCAAATTTTGAAGCAGTGTACTTTATTTAAATCCGCGTCATCATGAAAAAATTAACTAGACTAGCGACTTCGCCCGCGTGGAATTCGGTTATCGCGTTCCCGCGGAAAGCATGCGTTTTTCCGGGGTAAAAAGTAGCCTATGACCTTTCCCGGGACCCCAACTATCTCCTAGATTTCATCTCAATCGGTCCAGCGGTTGAAGCGTGAAGAGGCAACAGACAGACAGAGTTACTTTCGCATTTACCTATAATAATAGTATGGATTTGTCATAATTAGCCTACAATCCTTCTAAATATATCAAAAAACCTAGCTGGTAGGTACTCTCTGTCGAATATTAGCAATATGTTTTCTTTGGGAAATAAATGTTAAATTTAATCTCGCCCATTTTTGACTTGAAAATTTAGTAATAAGGTGAAGGGTTCTCTCCGCCACGGAACCCTAATCCAAACTGCCGTAAGTCATTGCCCTAGAGGTAGGTAGGTACAATCGCGGCCAAGGGCGAACGCCACAGGTTCTGTCGACATCACGATTTCGGCCGTTATTAGCTTAATGGCTTTCGGTAAAGACATACAAATGTTGCATCTTTTTGAAGGTTACAGATCGATTCACGAAAGCTGGCACGAATGGATTCAATGAGTGAATGATAACGATAACCAATACCTATTTGTTTTTGGGGGTTTATTTAAAACTGTAAAAATTGTTGATGATTGGGTCTGGCCCTTGTGATTGGTCTGGCTGGTATTAAATATATATATATATCCGTACCTGAGAAGCATAACATGTATTATCTTCTACTATATAAAAATAAGTCGGGTTTTCCTCCCTGACGCTATAACTCCAGAACGCACGAACCGATTTCCACGGTTTTGCATTCGTTGGAAAGGTCTCGGGCTCCGCGGGGTCAGCTAGTGCTTAATATAAATAACTCCATTTTTTACCATTTGCGTTTTTAACGGTATTCTAATTCCTAGTAAACTTTTCGAGCTCTATCGAGCCATACAACTGGCTTTACCAAACTCGCAATTAGCCTCCAAAGCCTCAGGAAGTCCGTCCAATGACAGTTTTTTTTAAAACGTTATTATCTAAAATATACAAAAGATTTAAGCTATTCATTGGAGGTAATTTCATTAGCCAACTAAATTCTTAGTTGATTAAAGGCATCATTTTATTGCTAAAGAAAGCATATATGAACGTTATTATTATTTAAAAAGTCTTGCAAAAATATATGACGGTAATGCCCTAATTGACCTTAAGTATTGTTTGGCGACCCTTGGGATCTTGATCCATTGTGTTTTCTAAAGAGTATTTGTTTTTTCAAGCATTAAAAGATGTTAGTTCATTACATAACCTCTAACACTAAAAATATACCTAATCATCAATTTAAAATTAACAAAGAAAAGATTTCAAAATACATTGTCTCAAACTTTCGCGATACACACATTAGCGGGATTTAATCGCGTAAAAAAATATTTATTTTACCTCGACGTTTCGGCCGCGATGCAGCGGCCGTGGTCACGAGAAGACGAACGAGAACGTCGAGTTAAAATATAAATAGTTTTTTACGCGATTAAGTCCCAGTAATAGTGTGTTTATAGAAGATTTCAAAATATTTACGACTCTCTTCTGCCCGCAGCTTCGGCCGCGTGGAATAGGGATGACGACAACTTTTTTTCCGTCTTTCAGGAAGTCTTCCTTTTAGTCTATCAGGAAGATTATTGAAAAGTATTGGACACGTATTTTTTCTTTTTTCACGTAATCAAACTTATACGGAGATATATTGAGTTGAAATGTCGCGTGACGTCACGGTTAGTTACGATTTATACCTAAAGATGACGTAGTTAGCCCCCACTCTCCAACTTTAATGCCTTTTAACTTAGTCATTCTTTGTTAATTTGATAAAACAAAAAAAAAACCGGCCAAGTGCGTGTCGGGCCACGCGCAAATTATAGGGTTCCGAAGTTGAGGATGCCCACAGTACCTTTCTAAGACTTATTAGCATCTAGCTAGCCTGTGGTATGACGTGCCCGCCCGACGCCCCTGTCGCTCGAGAAAAATCATCATTATAAGTTGGTCGACTATTACTCGTAAGTTTGTACAGCCTACTTAGCTCTGATAGTTTTCCTTTCAACTACGTTATATATGCCACAACCGTGATTTTTTTCAGCCATCCAAATACCACCATTTAGCTGGCAGGGGGGGGGACACGTGACTCTAACAAAAAATAGCACTTTAAAGCTTAATATTTCACAAACGCATCACTTAATCAAAAAATGGTTTTAACAAACCCACAATATTTTTTTAAGACCTATTCAACGTTATGTTGCACCATGGGGTACGCAAGAAAAAAAATTACATCCCCACTTTACGAGTAGGGGAGGTACCCTATAAAAAAATATATTTCAGAATTTTATTGTATCACTTTGTCAGCGTAACTAATATGCATATTCATGCCAAATTACAGCTCTCTAGAACTAAGCATCTCCGAGCAATAGTGCGGACAGACGGACGGACGGACGGACATGGCGAAACTATAAGGGTTCCTTGTGGACTTCGGAACCCTAAAAATACGTGTCTAATATTTTTTTATTACCTGACTGACGGACTAATTAGAATTTCGATTTCTTCACCCTGTCGTCATCCCTATTCGGTTACAGCGTTCCCGCGGGAACTATGCTTTTTCCGGGACCAATAGTAGGTAAGTATACCGGTAGACGAACTGTCGGTAGGCAATTCAAATTCAAATTCAATCATTTATTCAGCAAATTGGCCACAAAGGGGCACTTTTACACGTCAGAAAAATAATTTACCAGCGCTTCCTAGACCCATTGCTTGAGAAGAAGCGCCGCAACAAGCTGAAGACAGACGGACAGAGCTACTTTCGCATGTACCTACATGTATTTTATTAAATTAAAGTGAGTATAGATTTATCAAAATGTCGTAGGTAATATATAAGTACATTATAGAGATATTCTACTTATCTAAAGTCCCGCGCCTTCACATTTCAAAACGCTTCAATGTATTTAAAAAGCACCACCAACACTCTCGACACATGTGTGCGTGCTGAGACAGCCATCAAATATGCGTTGAAAGTGTTGGTGATGCTTTTTAAATAATAATGAAAAACATTGAAGCGTTTTGAAATGTGAAGGGGGACTTTAGATAGTAGAAGATCTCTACATATTATTAGAGAATTGAGAATGTAAGGAAAGAACAAGGTAAAGAGTGGCTTATCAATATATTGGCTTTGGGTTAAGGCTACAGACGAACGTGCGTGATAAAGAAATATACACGCACTAGGCTTCTGCCCGCGACTTCACCCGCGTGGAATTCGGTTATCGCGTTCCCGAAATATTTGTGGGTTTTTCCGGGATAAAAAGTAGTCTTTGTCCTTTCCCAGGACTCCAACTACAACTATCGTGTGAAGTACATATAGTGTGAAGAGGTAACAGGCAGACAGATAGAGTTACCTACTTTCGCATTTATAATATATAGCCTAGGTATAAACATACTCGAAAAATACCTTCTGGCGAAAAATACATTTAGATACTTTTCAAGTAAGAAGGTCAAAGTAAGACACCTTTTTAACCTCAAAAAGCCTGTGATCTCTCAACTGAAAGGTGCAGTCTATTTTAAATGAGTTAATAACTAAAGTTTGTTATAACTCATTTCGCTCCCGACGAGGTAACTAATTCGTTAAACCTTTAATTTAAAAGACTTTTGAAGCCGTGCTTTGTTAAGTTTATTAAAATATATTTTCTACGTAAAGTTTTTAGTAGCACTGAATATGAATAATGTTCAGCTACTTAAAATTTTGACAACGTAAATTTTTGTTTTTATTTTTTTTATTTTTACAACAAGATGGAGCGACGACCTCGTGAAGGTTGCGGGAAACCGGTGGAAGCAAGTAGCACAGGACCGGTCTGAGTGGCGAGCCTTGGGGGAGGCCTATGTCCAGCAGTGGACGTCTTTCGGCTGAAATGATGATGATGATGATGATGACTTAAAATTTTTAGATGTTTGTTAAATTCTCAAACGCTCTCCTTTGCGCAATTACTAAACAGATTTCGGTGTGAGCAGATTTGTTAGAGACCTCCGCAAGTAAAGAAAATTTATAAATGCTAAGGTAACTTTTCTGTCTGTCTTAAGAGGGTTTATCCTGAAAGTTGGCAACGACGCATATAGCTGTCAAATATTTCGCTTTTTTGATTGATTTCTCAATATTGCTGTATTAAAAAGGAATATATCATTCTATGGTTGTACGACGCGTCTCGTTTTACATTTGTTGGTTAGGCATTCAAATAATAAGATTACATTAAAATGCATGGAAACTGCTATGGAAAGTTTTCAAAAGACATTACTTCCATAATACTAAAAATTCCGTGTTCCTATGGTTACTGTCGCAAGCCATACTTAATGTTTTACTAAACCGTAGAGCGATAATTCATTTTTTCATTCAGTAATATTCAGAAATTAATGAAAACAGCAAAATATTTGACAGCTATTTGCGAAGTTGCAAGAGAGTTTACTCCGAAAGTTGGCAACGTCGCAAATAGCTGTGCGTGCGTACAGGGGACTCTTAAGAAAGAGTCCCCAGTACGCACGGTGTTTCTCAACTTTTCATACAGCCGTATTTTCGCTTTTATTCCCAAATTACTAAACAGATTGACTCGAAACTTGGTACACATAATACAATCATTATTGTGAGTGTCCGAAATTAGTAAATGTCGCGGTAAAATAAAACACAATTAAATTACAGCCTAAAAACTGAATGTTCAAGTTTGTATGGAGGATACTAAAATGGTCCTAGTTTCTTTGTTATTAAATTTATTACAGTGAAAGTGTATTTTGGACACTAGTATCTCTGCTCCACTATTACTTGTAAAATTTGGTGCGGATCTGATAAGTAGTTTGCGAATTCAAGCGTAACTACGTTTGTATGGAGAAAAGAGCGTAGTGGGTAATCTAAACCGCTGGAGTTCGATTTAGGTGAAATTATGGTAAGGAGATAGAGCCCCGAGGAAGTACATTACATATGATAGTTTTTCATCGCGGCGCTTCTTCTCAAGTAATGGGTCATGGAAGCGCTGGTAAATTCTTTTTCTGATGTGTAAAAGTGCCCCTATGTGGCCAATTTGCTGAATAAATGATTGAATTTGAATCGCGAAAAAAACAACATTTCCCACTGGAACGCTGTCCTTAACCGAAAGAAGCTACTTAATTAGTTCTCAACAGTCAACAATAATTATAATTTTTTCGCTTACTGCTTTTTGGCGAAACATAGCACACGAAATGTAAACTCTACTCGTATCACCACGCGTATTAATTACCTGTAGATGTTACAAATAAACTCTTTGACTTTGATATATTCACAAAGCGATAAATCATAAAAGCACATTTCTCATTCAAGTCCTCTACTACTACTACTATTTGCATCCCACTGCTGGGCACAGGCCTCCCTTCATCATGAGAGGGTTTGGGCTATAGTCCCCACGCGGGCCCAGTGCAAATTGGGGACTTCGCACACATCTTTGAATTAAGTAAGTCGCAGGTGCGTGCAGGTGGTAAATTCAAATTGAATTTCGCACATAAGTAAACTTAGAGGTGCGAGCCGGAATCGAAATCGAACCCCCGACCCTCTGCATGAGAGGCGGTAGGTCGAACCACTAGGTCACCACGGCCAAAAATATCCTATACTTACATATAAAATGCATTTCTCATTCAAGTCCTCGTTATAGTTATGTGTAAATCGGAATGAAAACTAAAGGTTGTAAAATCTTGATGGTTACGAAAAGCGCGTGGTGCAAACCGCGGTTCGACGATTAACGGACGGGCCGCGCAGACGGCGGGAATCGCAAATTTTTAGTACAGTTGCTTAAAAAAGTAAACATTTCGATGCATGTTTAGCGTGCGAAAAGTTTGTCATTTCCGAACGAGCGCTTTTTTTTACACCTAGTGAGAGTGCTCAAAAGTTTTTGCGCACTATTAAAGGCAATAATTTTAGAGCTTGGTCCTGTTCTTTTCTTGCCTTTAATTTTTTATTTATTTATTATTAGTGCCTTTAAGTTTCGCATTATTTGACATTATCATCATTCATGATTGTTTTCAATAATTTCAAGTACCTATTGATTATGGGTTGTAACTTTAAATTATTTTAGCTCCAATTTTAAGCACTCGGGAGTATTAGGATCAGATCAAGGTCACAGCGGATACTTTGTGGAATCATCTTTTAAATGTTTTGCTCCTATTTTAGGGTCCACACCGGGGTTTAACCACTAACGTCAATGGCCAATATAAATACAACGGATATATAACATATAAGCTGCGGTAGCCTTTTAGCCTCTTATGCAGACGGTTGGGGGTCGAATCCGGCTCGCACCTCCGAGTTTACTCAAGTGCGAAACTCAATTTGAATTTATCACTAGCTTTTCGGTGAAGGTAAACAGCGTGAGGAAACCTGCACGCATCAGTGAAGTAATGTAATTCAAGGATGTGTGTCAAGTTTCAAATCCGCACTGGGCCCGCGTGGGGAGTTGACGACCATTAGTCCGTCGATTGTTCTTGAATCAAAATGTTAAATAATTAAGTACAGATCGCGGCACATATCTTGAGCGGTGAGCAAAAGTAGAAGCATTTCTGTGCATGTTTACGACTGAAGGGCCAATGAGCGTGCGCGTACAACAAAGCGCTGCCTGCGTCCCGCGCCTCTCTGCCGCTGAGGCCTTATTTTTGACTTCTGCGCATCGAAGGGCACCGCTCAAGTTCCGTGCCTTGGCCATTTAATCATTTAACCTTTTAATTCAAATACAGATTCGATTGAAAAAAGGCCTTTTGCTTGAGTTTGTTGCGGCGCTTCTTCTCAAGCAATGGGTCTAGGAAGCGCTGGTCAATTCTTTTTCTGACGTGTAAAAGTGCCCCTATGTGGCCAATTTGCTGAATAAATGGTTGAATATTGATAAATTTGTATTTTCTTCTTCTTCTTAGACTTACTTGATAAATGACATGTATTTCTTTTATTATTTTTGCTATACCCTAGTAGGGTCCATGAATGTACTAGAAATTTCTGTAACATCTAATAAATACCATGGTTGCAAAGGATTAAATGAATATGAATACGAATATGAATTGAATTGAATTGATGCCTGTAAAGATCGCTTGTTTTGCGGCCGCGCCAGTAACCGGTCCAGTGCCACCCACTCGATGCGATTGCACCACTGTTTCACAGCGATCTACCTACTGCGAAACGGCTACCGTCATTGCTGGACGGAACACCTCGATTAAAACGTCAATACTCTAGCTAAGAGCCGTGGTGGCCCAGTGGTTTGACCACCGCCTCTCATGCAGAGGGTCGTGGGTTCAAATCCGGCTCGCACCTCTAAAAAAAAATTATGTGTGAAATTCAATTTGAATTTACCACTGAGCTTTTCGGTGAAGGAAAACGCCGCGAGGAAACCTGCACGCATCTGCGAAGTAGTTCAGGGATGTATATGAAGTCCCCAATCCGCACTGGGCCCGCGTGGGGAGTATAGCCCAGCCCTCTCGTAATGAGAGGAGGCCTGTGCCCAGCAGTGGGCCGTTAATAGGCTGTTGTAGTAGGCTAGCTTTTACATACGTAAACTCACGCCTGCTGGGGTAGGCAGAGAACACAGAAAGCCACCTATTTCTATGTAAGGATATCTCACATTCGACCAGCTTTGCCTCTCTTCAGTATATCACCAATTTGGTCGAAATACATACATAACATCAAACCTATGCTCATTCGCTCTCAGTATAAAAATGTACTATGTCATAAGTCAGGTAAAACTGCATTAATGAGGAAAAGTGTGTTAGGTATGGCAACACTTATAATAAAGTTCCTGCTTATATCAAATTGCATGAAACAAACCTTTTTAAAAACTATCATTGCTTCTAACTCAAAAATGTTATTATAAAATTGATGACTTTCTAAATGATACCGATTTATGACAGGAATCTTAGATATTTATTAAGTATACCTAGCTATTACATTTTGGATAATCCTATTAATAATTAATTTACATTACGTTTAAGACCTTGTAAAAGTCGCGGGAACGCGGTGGATGCGAGTGGCACAGGACCGGTCTGAGTGGCGCGCCTTGGGGGAGGCCTATGTCCAGCAGTGGACGTCTTTCGGCTGAAATGATGATGATGATGATGACGTTTAAGAATAGCATGTTATGATTACCTATATTCATTTGTATGCCTAATATGGCAAAACATAGCGACCTTAGACCTTTTAATTTGTACCTATGTTTTAAAAATTTGATTTGATTGATTGATTTGCTTATGTACTCTTGCGGGGTAGGCATAGCGTTAGTGACCTTCAAGGTCACATCACGCCACTTTTGAAAAAAATTCGAGGGTAAGTAATGAGATCATCAATATTGGCATGTTGACAGTATTGTCAGCCCATCGCCCACCAATTTGGTCGAAAATTCGAAATACGTATTTATTTTATTAATCTTTACTAACAGCTTCTGTCCGCGACTTGGTCCGCGTGAAATTAGGCGGTTGCGTTCCCGCGGGAACTTTGCGATTTTCCGGGATAAAAAAGGAGCCAATAGTAGCGGTTACACCTAGTCCTAGTGCACTGGATGTAGTCAGTTTCATTGCCTCTTATTTCCTTCCTGGGACTCTTAACTATCTCCATAGCTTTGGTCTCAATCGGTCCAGCTGTTTAGCGTGGCGTGTAGAGGTAAATAGACAGACAGACAGAGTTACTCTCACATTTATAATATGTATTAGTAAGTACCTATAGATTTAGTTAGGATAGCGCGTATTTCGAAAAAATATGGAAGAGGTTTTTTTTTGGAATCTGAATCTGAACACTGTGAATGATTTAAAACCTTACTAAATAAAACTCTATTCTGCATTGTTCATACTCAAAATTCCGTATCATTGTTCGGAATATCCGAATATCTATAAATCGGATCCAGGAAACAAACGTACAAACAATCGGGCGTTGCATCCAATAATTGCTTTGTTCATCCGCCCATTTAATAGCTAATACGTTACGATTGCACAGTTTCCATTTGCATTGCTTTATAATATTTTCGGTGTGAGGTAGATAGGTTTTTGAACGTTATAATGGAAGGTAAAATGGAAGGAAGAAGGGGAAGAGGTAGGCCACGCTTAACTTACTTTGACCAGCTGAAGGAAAGAGCAAATGTTCCGTCTTATTACGACCTAAAAAGACGGGCACAGGAGCGAGAGACATGGCGGTTACTCCACCGACAAGAGCATGGCTCTTAAATAGATGAAGAAGAAGAAGAAGAGGTAGATTGGATCGTATCTATCGAAATTGGACGCAGAAGGTAAGTATCGAAACTGCTAAACATAGGTTGTCCCAATTTTAAAATATTCTACAGGTGGAAAGAGAAAATTAATTCCTCAAAACTCTTTTCTATGGATGATTTGATTGGCCTGTTTAATGTTTAACTATTATTATTACGAGCCCATTGTGTCCCACTGCTGAGCAAAGGCCGCCCCCCACTTTTTCCACTGCTCTCGATCTTGTGCAGTCTCTGTCCAGTTCCTGATAAAGGAATCGATTTCATCCCGCCATCGCCGACGAGGTCTGCCTCTTCTCCTATTGGAATTGTTGGGCTTCCATTCTGTGGTTGCTTTGGCCCACAATTCGTTCGGCATGCGACAGACATGACCAGCCCAATGTTTAACTACATGGTATAAAACAAAGTCACTTCCTGCTGTCTGCCTCTATGTATGCTTAGATCTTTAAAACTACGTAACGGATTTTGATGCGGTTTTTTTCAATAGATAGAGTGATTCAAAAGGAAGGTTTATGTGTATAATACATGCATGTAGTATATTTAGTATGAGCATTGCACCCGTGCGAATCCAGGGCGGGTCGCTAGTTAGACAAAAAATATCACATTTTAGTGGGCAACTGCGCTGTAACCGTGTAGACACGACAATCCATAGGTACTTAATATTATAATGCAAAGTAAGTCTGTCTGTCCGTCTGTTACCTCTTCACGTTTCAACCGCTGGACTGATTTAAATAAAATTTGGTATAGAGATAGTTGAAATGAAAAGGCCTTGGGCCTCTTTTTACCCTGGAAAAACACAGATCCCGTGGGAAGCCGATAAGCGAAATCCACGCGGGCGAAGTCCCGGGTAGATGCTAGTTACTGTATAATGTAAATAATTTGAAGATTTAAAAAAAGCATAGCAAAAGCAAAGCAAATTGAATAACTAGGTTTTCCCCGCAACTTCGAATGCGCAGAAATATTAAAATGAAAAATCCCGTTTTTTTCCGTTTCCGTAGAAATTTCGGGAAATCCTCTCTTAGTGCTCCCTTACGTTCCCTAAGGAACCTGCATGCCAAATTTCAGCTCTCTACGACCAGTAGTTTCGGCTCTGCGTTGATCGATCAGGCAGTCAGTCAGTCAGTTTCTTGTTTTATAAATATACTAGCTGACCCGACAGACTTCGTCCTGTCAGAAAGATTTGTAATGTGGCAGTTTTTGTGCCTACGTATTTTAAAAAATTCTCCTGAACAGAACCGTCACCCTGGTGATAGGGCGTTGTGAATAAAAAATAATTAAATAAAACATATATAAGGATTTAAAAGTAAGTAATCGCTTTATTGTTAATCATGTGAATCATAATTATTATTATTATCATTGTAGTGCTTTGTGGTATACGATGTTTTTTGTTTGATTACCTGGCGCATAGATAAACAAATCTGATGGTTTTCCAACACGGGAACAGGCAACATACAATTGACCATGTGAGAAACATGGGTTTTCTAGATTAATACCACAAACACTTAATGATTGCCTAAATTATTTTTTCACTAATCACGAACTAAACAAACACTAACTAACTAAACACTCTGCACAAAACACGATATACGAATTTGTTTCGTGTATCAGTTGGCAAAAGCAAACTCAGTAGATTAGGTAACAGACAACTTTTTTTTTTTTAAATTTGATATGACTTGAAGTCAAATCATTTTAAGCCGTACGAATTGTTTTATTTATTTAAAATTTGAATATTAAAAATAATAAAACACTGTTGGTAACGCGATTTTTGTTTGACTGATGTAATGACGTGAAAACTGATGCATTTTATCTCGCGTGCCGAAACTAATACAAAAGAAACGCGAGTTTCGGAACGCGACATTAAACTCCTCCAACTATGTATTCTGTGCTCCAACGCACACACGCACATTGTTTTGATAGATATGATCTTTGACGTTAGGAACACACCTACATTGCTTAGACAACAGTGAGTGCTTGTAATTTAATATGAACTTTATACCATAGCAATAAAGCTCAAATTGACTACGTTTTAGTTACAAATCATTTGTATGGGAAAAAGAAAAGGGCTATTTTTAGGGTTTTTCCAGCAATAATTTAAAAAAAAGATTTGGCCAAATTGGTCCAGGCGTTGTTGAGTTATGCGCTTACCAACACATTTTGCGATTCATTTTTATATTATAGATAAGAAGATAGAAGAAGAAGATTAAACCAGTCATTCGACTGACCTGTTCGATGAACTCGGGGTTGGCGGTGTACCCGTATCCGATGAAGATCATGGAGTGCAGACCCAGGATCATCACCATCGTGTAGAATCTGCAAGAAAAACCAACCAGTCATTACAATCACCACAACAGCCTATTAACGGCCCACTGCTGGGCACAGGCCTTCCTCTCATCACGAGAGGGTTTGGGCTATAGTCCCCACGCGGGCCCAGTGCGGATTGGGCACTTCACCTTTGAATTACTTCGCAGATGCGTGCAGGTTTCCTCACGATGTTTTCATCCTACAATATGTGCAATAATTGTATGGGAGAGGTCAAAAAATTCTGTACTACCACGTACTACTTACTAAACGTAATACTGTTCAGGGCGTTTATACCAGTTCATGAAGTGATTCTATAGCGCACGGAAAGGGAATCTCCCTATCACTTCTCGGAAAAACCTTTTATTCGGGACGTCAATAGCGACTGCTAAGTGACTCCATTAATCCGGTCGCTCGGTACATAAAGTGAGATAGCGTGAAAGTGTATGTGCGAGACGCACAGATGGATAAAGTCCGCTTCTTGCAATTGTATAGTACGAGTAATCCCTTTCTATGGACTTGAATGAAGCCCCGGTGTATGTACTCACCGCATTGCTTGGAAGCATTTGAACACGCCTCCCTCCGCGCTGCCGCCATGTTTGAGGGCTTTCCAATTCTTCTGGATGCAGAAAGCCAACAGGAGTTTGTTATCTGTTAAAGAAGAAACAATTTTTTCACAGCTGTTTCGTGTCGCGATGGATCGGGAGGCGTACAAGAAGCTAGCGGCTAACCTTCAGGACTGAAGAGGCAGAGAGAAAGAGATCTTTAATCTGCTGTCACCCTAAGACCACTTACTTTCGATTTCCTCTGACGGCCAGAAGAAGTAATACGCAGAGCAGGCCATGTTGACCAGGACGATAGCAACAAGAATGGCTCCGACTATCCAATCTAGGGCATCGTAGGGCAGACGGTCTTCAGCCGTCTTGCAGTAACGGACGGAAAGGGTCTTCAGCTGTGGAAGAATGGTGGCTCATTAAAGGATACTCATACAGTTTGTTAGATTGTTACACTACAAATTCTCACAATGATAATAGACTTGGTATGCTACCTTAGTCCTTGAACACATTTGCATGCTTAGGATTTCATTTGTTCATGGGACGGAAGTGTAATAAATGGAACAACAGCAGCAAAAGTTACTGCAGCAACATGTCGCAATCATTTTTAAGCCAAGATGAGAATTATAATGAATAGATTTTAGAGCAGATGAAAGCAGGCCATCGATTTTTCGGTGCATCGTAAGGCGCCTATCGCGTATCACAACATAACTTACGAGTAGAAGGCGTGCTGATTTAGCAATATTAGCGTCATTGACTCAAGTGCTTCGCAATTAAGCGCCTTCTAAGTTGTGTTGTGCACAGTACTCTTAGGAAATATTGGAAATATACTCCAATCTCTCCATAAGATTCTTTACCTGCAAGCCATATCCCTGGTGGAGCGAGGAGTTGAAGCAGTCCAACAAGGCTGCGGTGGTAGTGACTCCGCCGTCCGCATGCGTCAGGTTCAGCCCGCAAGTCTTTCCGCACACGCCGCGATGCAGCTTGGAATGCTTATAGTGCTTCGCTATGTGGGATGAGTAGTTCTGTTGAGAGAACGTTGGATTAATTTCCTGGAGAGGTCACGACTGTCGGACTACTTATTAGACTACAAGGATTCTTTTATATTTTAGGAGGTATCTATCATAATAGGTTTAACTTGGGCTTTTAGCGTTGCAGGTGTTGAAGGGACTGAAATTAGTGTCGGGCTATGGAACACATAGAGACCATATGTATTTGTGAGATGAATACACCAGGGCACTAACTAGACCTTATCATTTAGCTGTGATACCTTGACGTAGTATTTATAGAGAGGATGGCCTCCTCATCAACTTCATCATCATCATCGTGATAATTTTGGCCGAAAGACGTCCACTGCTGGACATAGGCCTCCCCCAAGGCTCGCCATTCAAACAGTTTTGTACCACTCGCATTCACCGTGTTCTTGTGATCTGCAACAGTTCGATCCTCAGTCTATCTCGTTGGAGGCCTACCGACAGCTCGTATCCCGGTTCGCGGACGCCACTCGAGAACTTTCTGGCCCCATCGGCCATCAGACCCACGAGAAATATGTCCCGCCCACTGCCACATAAGGTTCACAATTCTTCGGGCTATTTCGGTGACCCTAGTTCTACTGCCGATATCTTCATTTTTACCACGAGCAGAGCCCTCTCCAGTGCCCTCATCAACTTGGGTCGACTGTAATCTTTGTAATAATGATGGTTACCTTGATATACTGATAGAGAGGAGTGTCATCTTCCATCAACTCCATGTCAGCGATGCAGTACACGGCTCCAGGGTCCCGCAGGCAGAGGTCGAAGTCATCCAGCTCCGACAGAACTGGCATGGAGTAGTAGTCCAGCACTTTCTCCACATCTGGTGAAGACATAAGATGACATTAAAATTTACTAGATTCTGCCCGCGACTTCGACCGCGTGGAATTCGGCTATCGCGTTCCCCCGGGAACTAAGCGTTTTTTCGGAATAACTCCGGAATAAATGAATAAAATCCTTTACCTATCCCACAGAATACTTAATAGTACTTACTACATACAGAATGGCCACGGAATCACCCGCCTGAATCTAGCCGGCGCGCAACTCGCGCCCAATTCGCCCTTACCGTCATTTGTTTCATTCGGAGATGGAGAGTGGATCACTGGCCCGCGTAGTTGGTACACACACATTTACAAGTGTACACACGTCCTCGCACGCACACAGACGTCCACGCACGCAAACATTGACATTTCATTCGAATTGTGTTCGAAATCGTGCTTTTATAGGCCGCCGTGTCCGCCCTGTGCCAATCCTTCCCCAGGACTCCAACTCTATCTTCATACCTTTCATCTAAATAGGTCCAGGGGCCGTGGTAGCCTAGTGGTTTGACCTACCGCCTCTCATGCAGAGGGTCGGGGGTTCGAATCCGGCTCGTACCTCTCAAATTCATTTATCTGCGAATTTCAATTTGAATTTACCACTGAGCTTTTCAGTGAAGGAAAAACATCGCGCTTGTACGCATCTACGAAGTAATTCAAGGATGTGTTTGAAGTCCCCAATCCTCACTGGGCCTGCGTTGCGATTCCGCTTTCGGGGTGCCACTCGATAACTTGATGTTGGTACGTATTAATTATGTTGGTACGTATTATGTGTTTTAATTTCTGTTTTATCTTTAATAAATAAATAAATAAATATTATATTATTTTGTGGGCTTGTTACATCGAATAGGGATGACGACAGGGTGCAGAAATCGAAATTCTAATTAGTCCGTCAGTCAGGTTATAAAAAAATATTAGACACATATTTTTTGTTTTATCAAATTAACAAAGAATGACTGAGTTAAAACGCATTAAAGTTGGAGAGTGGGGGCTAACTACGTCACCGTACATACGTGTAAATCGTACCTAACCGTGACGTCACGCGACATTTCAACTCAATATATCTCCGTATAAGTTTGATTACGTTGAAAATGAAAAAATACGTGTCCAATACTTTTCAATAATCTTCCTGATTGACTAAGAAAAAAAAGTTGTCGTTTCCCCTATTGCTTGCTATTATTATTTGAACATTTTGGCCACAGACACAAAAAATAGGGCTGTTTATATAAAGACGTCTGTATCTGTGTGTTGTATGTCTAGGCCTTGTAGTTATGGAACAACGGCAGAGCCGATTTTGATTTAATTTCAATGAGTATTCCTAGCTATAATTGATGAAAATCCGATCAGGTCAACGGTTTCAAGATTATCGACAGTTTTCAGATGGTATTCTTTAATACAGGTGCTGAAAAAGTAAACATTTCGATACCTGTTTAACGCGCCAAAAGTTTGTCATTTCCGAACGAGCGTTTTTTGTTTTTCGACAGCTAGTGAGCGTGCCTAAAGTTGATTTTTACGAACTAGTGCGTAAAGTTTTTTTGTGCTTCATCCTGTTCGTTTATTTCTTTATTCTTTTTTTCGCAACTGTATTAGAAAATGTCGTTTGATACACGTGCGAAATTGTCATTTTCACTCATCCCTATTGTTAACGCTCGCTTTCGCTCGTGCCAACATAACTAGGGAAGGGACTCGTGATAAAATGACAAACTTTTCGCACTTGCATCAAAATATACTATTAATAAATATCCAATTCACGTTTATTTTCCTTGACATGCGCAAACTGGAAACTGGGCATTTCGCACTTTCGACGGCGCAACCAGCGTGCGTTTCGAAACATCCTATGTAAGTAAATATAATACCTACTGCGCTTGCTTCACCACATCCTATATACGTTACCTATACGAACGATTACGTTATGTAGGTTTCTGTTTACATACCTACCGGCTATCTAATGATTTTTTTTTTCTGGTTTTGATATCTGTAAGCAGTCGCTAGACTCTATAATCAGATTTTTTGATACATAATTTGGCGTTTACAAGTAATTGGTTCAGCAACCAACTTAACTATCTTGCTTGTTTAGTCAAAGACGTTAATCCTTTTTAGTCTTTTTTTTTTATAGTTGCAGGTGTGAGCAGATCCTTTGCCAGCGTATTTGGATGTAGAGTGAGTCTTTCTCTATAGTTCTTTTTGTAACGTTCGATTTCCGCTGAGATGGTAGGCATTTCCAGATACTCGTGGATTTCGCTATTTCGGATCTAATGAAATATAGGTAAAAAACTCAAGTAAGTCACCTGTTGTATGTAGTTGTGTTCCAAAATGATATGAAAATTCGAGGAAAATTCAAATATGGAACGTCAACTTTCGTATACAGACAGGTTACTACTACATACAACAGGTGACTTACTTAAGTTTTTTACTTATACCTATCTAATACTACTACTACTACAGCCTATTTGCGTCCCACTGCTAGGCACAGGCCTCCTCTCATTACGGGAGGGTTTGGACTATAGTCCCCACGCGGGCCCAGTGCGTATCGGGGACTTCATACACACCTTTGAATTACTTCGCAGATGCGTGCAGGTTTCCTCACAATTTTTTCCTTCACCGAAAAGCTCAGTGGTAAATTCAAATTGAATTTCGCACATAAGTAAACTTAGAGGTGCGAACCGGAATCGAGCCCCCGATCCTCTGCATGAGAGGCGGTAGGTCGAACCACTAGGCTACCACGGCTTACCAATAAATAAATATCTAAATATCAATAAATATATAACTCTTCTGTTACTTAGATACTTATTGACGACAACGCACAGTCCTTTCGACTGGTCGTAAGAAGCTGAAATTGGTATGTAGTGTTTAGGTTCCTTAGGGAGTGCAGGGAAGCATTAAGAGGGTTTACTCCCAAAGCTGGCAACGTCGCAAATAGCTGTCAAATATTTCGTTGTTTTCATTAATTTATGAATATTACTGAATGAAAATATGAATTGTCGCACTATGGTTGAATAAAACATTAAGTATGGATTGCAACAATTATTATAGGAACATGAAATTTTTAGGATTATGGAAGTACTATCTTTTGAAAACTTTCCATCGCATTTTCCATGCATTTTAATGTAATCTTATCATTTGAATGCCTAACCAACAAATATAAAACGACACGCGTCATTCAACCATAGAATCATAACTTCTTTTTAATTCAGTAATATTGAGAAATTAATAAAACAGCGAAACATTTGACAGCTATATGCGACGTTGCCAACTTTCGGGATAAACCCTCTTAAGAGAAGAAAACACGTTTTTCCCGTTCCCGTTTGAATTTTGGGTCGGTCTTAGGGCTCCCCTTCCTACCTACACTCTCCATGGAACCTACATGCCAACCTTCACAGCTTCCTAGTGGTTTCGGCTGTGCGTTGTCACACCAGTCATTCAATCAGCCAGTAACGGAAGAGTTTTATATAATCTTCTAATATATAAAATTCTCGTGTCACAGTGTATGTAACCAAACTCCTCCGAAACGGTTCGACCGATTCTTATGAAATTTGGGGTGTATTTTCAGTACGTCTGAGAATCGGTCGTAAGATATTTTTTATACAAAAAAAAAATATTGCAAGGCGGTACGAAGTCCGCGGGGTCAGCTAGTTTTCTAATATATAAAATTCTCGTGTCACATTGTTTGTAACCTAACTCCTCCGAAACGGCTCGACCGATTCTTATGAAATTTGGTGTGAATGTTCAGTAAGTCTAAGAATGGGAACTAAGCTATTTTCATGGGTATTTTTTTTGGGTAAAAAGAAAAAATATTGTTTGACATAAATGAAGTTTTAAATTATTTCTAATGCTTCTAGAAATTACTATGTTAATTATAAAAGGTATGCAGTGAAGTAAGCAAGCAGTAGTGGGGCGATCGTGTTGCAAACCGCTTGCGCAAGCAAAATCCACTCTTGCGCACCTTGACCGTGGGGTGTGAATCGGACTGGAAATTCGAACATTTTAAACTTGTCGTAGATCATGCAACTTTGACATTGGTATAGTCTTTAGGCTAGATTACCACACTAGCTTCTGCCGGCGACTTCGCCCGCGTGTAATTCTGAATTGCTTTCCCGTAGGAACTATGCTCTTTTCCGAGATAAAAAGTGGACCTGTCCCTCCCCGGACTCCAACCACATCCATGCCAAATTTCTTCTAAATCCGTCTAGCGGTTTGATTGTGAAGAAGAACTTAACAGACAGAGTTACTTTCGCATTTTTTCGGTCTAAAATGAAGACAAAGGACCTAATTCAAAGATGTGTGTGAAGTCAATAAGTCAGCGTTGGGTCTATCACAGACCCCCTCGTGATGGGAGGACGCCTGTGCCCAGCAGTGGGACGTAAATATGCCGTTGTGGTGACAGATACCCTATTAGAATGTGGAGTTTTTTAATTTCAATTTTATTTTATTTGGCAACGGGAGACCCTCGCGCCGGCAGCTTTCTCGCGCAAAGACGGCTATTGCCATACAGCGAGGGAATGCTGCCTGCGTGATGGGAACCCTTCCGAAAGGCCCTAATTTAGGTTTTTAGGTAATTTTTTGGCTTTATTTTTTTTATTTCTGTATATTTAAATGCTATTTGTAGTTAATTTTTAATTTTTTAACTTGTTCTTTTCTGAATAAACTTCTTTTTTATTTTATGAATGAAATTTACGAAAAAATACGAGTCTTTTTAAAATTTTCCAACTTTCTAACTAGCTAATAGCTAAAATAGAAATATAGTCTATTGCAACGTAATGGCGGTTCCTCAGGCATTGCTAGTGTCTATGTTTATGTATACAGGCTGTCCCTTTCTAGGGCTTAAAATCATCTAATAATTATTTACTATATAGTAGATAAGGTTTCGCAAGCTAGCGGTCAAATAACTCTAAAATTGATAACCTTGTTCGGTTACCTCACACGTCCTCGGCTGAACGTTATAACCTACGTTCACCACAATAATTGACAAAATAAGAATAAGTATATTTATTAAAAACTAGTGCTTCTTCCGGCGACTTCGCCCGCGTGGGATTTGGTTATTGCGTTTCCGCGGGAACTATGCTTTTTTCGGGACAAAAAGTTGTCCCGGGATTTGACTACATATCTGAGTACCAAATTTCATCTAAATCGGTTCAACGGTTTAAACGTTAATAGGTAACAGACAGAGGCGGACAGGCAGACAAGAGTTACTTTCTCATCTATCTATCTATCTACATATACTATAATAAAAGAGCAGAACCCGGCGTGTCTGTACATAAGAAAGAAAAGTTCAAAAAAAGGAACGGGGGTCTAAAGATGTATGGTAAACCACAAAACAGCTAGAGTTAGTCTCCGAAACTATTGAACCGATTTGAATGCAATTTTCAAGAGTAGATAGAGCATCATTTGGAGCAACATATAAGCTATTGTTTGATTAAAATCGGATGTCGAAAAGAAAAGTTACCGGCAATTTTATATTCCACGCAGACAGAAGCTAGTTTATAATATACGTTTTAGTTTTGAATAACAGATATGTTGCATTATTACGGCTGTTACGACTTAACCCTTTGTAAACTTAATAAGGAAAAAATGTCAAGTTATTTTTAAATGTCACTCGTATGAGATCTGTTTTCAAGGATTGTTAATGCGCTGACTTTCTTAAGTAAACCTTATTCTTATGCCGTTGTAGCTTACAAAATAAGGTTGTGGTTTCAATTTTGTTTTATATTAATATCTCTGAGATTAACTATATCCATACTAATATTATAAATGCGAAGGTAACTCTGTCTGTTAGTTACCCCTGGACGCTTAAACCGCTTGACCGATTCAGATGAAATTTAGTGCGGAGGTAGTTCGGGTCCCGAGGAAAGGCATGACTTATTTTTATCCCGTAAAAAGCGCATAGTTTCCGCGGGAACGCTATATCAAATTCCATTTTGATTCAGTTTAAATTTCCAAGTTTTTCATTATATTATAAACGAACACATCTTTCCTCTTTATACTATTAATATATTGTTAGTATAGACAAATAGGTATCTAGTATATTCAGCACGCACAAAATGCGTAACTGCTCTAGTAAAATTATAATAACTGTACCGTATTTGCCGGTTAATGTATTAAAAAAATAGTATAAACAAAGAATGACCTAGAAATCGTACGTGTTAAGGTTGGAAACCATATCCAGGGTCAATACTTCAATTTGAAAAGAGTATTAATTTCGAACCATAGAGACAAGGAAGTTATATAGACTGACAATCTCCTTACATTGCGGCGTACATCGATAAAGCTGTATGTGAGCAATATCCAGGGAGCGTATCAAATTTTCATACAGGCACAGGGCGGACACGGCCTATAAAAGCACGATTTCGAACACAATTCGAATGAAGTGTCAATGTTTGCGTGCCAAGACGTCTGTACACTTGTAAATGTGTGTGTGTAATCACTACGCGCCAATGATTCGCTCTCCATCTCCGGATGAAACAAATGACGGTAAGGGCGAGTTGGGCGCGAGTTGCGCGCCGGCTAGATTCAGGCGGGTGATTCCGTGGCCTTTCTTTATGTAGTACTATTAAATATTGAATGAAGTTTGTCATTTTAGATTTACCTTGCTTTTTCTATGATTGAACTAATAATATTGTATATGCGAAAGTAATTCTGTTAGTAGGTACATTAGTTACTTTCCTGTTCAAACCGCTGAAACTGATTAGGTAGTTAAAAATTGTATGGAGTCTGAGATGGGTATGCTTCCCAGATGCGTGCAGGTTTCCTTGGGATTTGCTCCCTCATCGAAAATATCGGTGGTAAATAGGTAAATTGAAATAGTGGCCCGTATTTATATTAAGGCCTGGGTTGTATTCAGAAAGTTAACATCCGTTAATTATGATGCTAGCTGTCATTACATACCTTCAGAAACGAAGATTTTTACATACTGAAAATCTCTGCGGACTTACAATAGACATAGACATTTATTTCTCAATATCAAATTACAGCATATTTTACATGTCAAAATAACAGAATATCACATTGAGGTCGTCAGAAAGAATACAAAATAAAATGGAAATCAGGAATAAAATGATTCACCGTTAGGATCGTCTTTTCATACCAAAATAAGAAATAATGTTAACAAGTAATAGGATTAATATGGTATGGTATGGTATTGGTATGTCGAATAATCGAATTATATATTACAAATTTAAATAATCTAAGTCCATGTATTCTTTGCTTTAACATTATATAACGGACGTTCCAACAAAAGGTTCTCAAGTTGACGAATACAATACAATATACTTCATAGGCATAGACATAGTCATAAGTATATATTTAACGGACGTTAATAATTCGATGCAACTCAGGCTAAAGGTGAACGGAAAAATAGGTACGTACCTGAAGTACAGTTTACTGAACAGGTTGAACTTTAAATGTCACATTTCATTAAAAGGCAATGGACCGAATTTCTACGACCACAATATACTTATTTCAAACAGAGTGTTATTTACAAAGCTGAAAGTTGACATGTAGGTATTGTAGGTACTTACGTTCCTTGGGTGTGTAAGGGTACACACTCGGCGGACATGGCCTATAAAAGCACGATTTCGAACACAATTCGAATGAAGTGTCATTGTTTGCGTGCGAGGACGTCTGTACACTTGTAAATGTGTGTGTAATAACCACTACGCGGGCTAATGATTTACTCTCCATCTCCGGATGAAAAAAAGACGGTAAGGGCGAGTTGCGGCCGGCTAGATTCAGGCGGGTGATTCCGTGGCCATTCTGTTTGTAGTACTATTAAATATTCCGTGACTTAGAGAGGCTTCCCCGAAATTCCCACGGATTTTTTACGATTTATCTAAATTTTAAAATTGAACCGACTTACCGTCAGTGACATTCTGTCCGAGAACAAGCTTCACTAAACAGAACACTACGAACCACCGCATTTTGGCGCGCGACCGACGGGTGACTGATCGAACGGCGCGGGCGCAGCCGGTGGGGTGAAATGAACTACGAAACTGTAGCCTTGATGGGATCCTCTCCAAACTTTACTACTACTACTACGTTTACTAATCTATACTACTAATAATAAAGTATGTAGAAGTCACGTGACCATATGTATGTATGTATGCATGGATACAGGTTTACACAACTTTGATTTAAGCAATTATAGAAGAAGGCTTTAAGTGCTTGCTTTAAGCTGTGTCGTGCTATATATGTAGTAACAACTCGAGAATTACCAGTAGAATTGCCGGGTCAAAATATAGGCTACTTTTTATCCCGGGAAAAACGCATAGATCCGACGGGAAAGCACCGAATTCCACGCGGAAGATGTCGCGGGCAGAAGCTAGTAGGTACTAGCTGAAATTTAATAATATTCCGTGAACATTTGTTTTATGAAAGTTTGTTTTTCATGATGAATTAATCATCTGCTGTCAATCTCTTAATTTTCTTGTAGTAGGTACTCATTATTACATACATTTCGGAGTGTGTGTGTCGTTCCTTTTGCCTCATGAGTAGGCCTGCCATCTCCTAAAATGAAAAAGCCGGACTCTGCCTAGAAAAAAGCCGGACATTTTACCATAAAAGCCTGACATCATCACAACTAAAAGCCAAACCCAAATTTATAAAGCCGGACATACCTTTTTTAAATATGAAACCCCATTTTTTCCCGTTCCCGTGGGAATTTCGGGCAATCCTCCCCTAGAGTTCCCTTACACTCCTCAAGGAACCTACTCGTACATACCAAATTTCAACTTCCCTCGATCAGTACTGACATGACTGACGTAGTGATCATGATGATGATAGCTTCGCTCGAGGCGCTAACAAAAAGCCAAACAAAAGCCGGACAGGCCGGACATATGAATATTTGGCCGCACACAACTCGAAAAAGCCAAACATGTCCTGCTAAATACAAACAGATGGCAATAACCCTACTCATGAGTCCCTAAAAATACATTATCTTTTGTAGATAAGTCAAAATTATAAACTAATCCCTAACCTTTAATCATTCAATTATAGCTTTAAAAGCTTTAGAGTACCGAGTACCTTTAGAGTAGGTCAACCGCTGAACAATCTAAAAACAATTATAACACTTAAAACAATTATTTCGAAACCTTTAGACTCGAAAAGTGGCTTTGGTTACAAAAACAAAGGGCCGCAGTCAACAGGAGAAGGACAGTACGCCACGTCATTGCGAAGTTCCCTATAAGAAGAACATTTATTTGCGTCAGTTGACAAAATGAAGACTAGTAGACTACATAATAAGAATAGCCGTGTTGGCCCAGTGGTTTAATCTACCGCGTCTCATGCAGGCGGTCGCGGGTTCAAATCCGGCTCGCACTGCTGAAATTATTTATGTGCGAAATTCTATTTACTACTGAGTTTTTCGGTGAAGGAAAACATCGTGAGGAAACCTGCACGCATCTGCGAAGTAATTCAAGGATGAGTGTGAAGTCCCCAATCCGCACTGCGCCCGCGTGAGGACTATAGCTCAACCCTCTCGTGATGAGAAGAGGCCCATGCTGTGCCCAGCAGTGGGCCGTAAATAGGCTGTTGTAGTAATAGTAGTAATAAGATTGAGTCTTTACCAACACTCCCTGAGGCCTAAGATGGAATGCCTCTATGCCAGTAAATATAACGGGCTACCTTATCCCTTCACTGCGATGCAAGCACTATTTGGCATCAGGCTTGGCTAGTGTCACACCCACGACACGCCATACATATGGAACCGAATCTACACACATTATAATAATATAGTGTACAAATATGCGCGTGTCTGCCTGAACCTGTTTAGGGTTGGCGGACGGGACGAGCACAAGCTACCTATTCGTATTGTAAATATATGTAAAGCACTTGCTACGCGCTGCGAGCGACGACCATGCCTGAGTTCCCAGCGCACGTTCGCGTGGGGACTATAGCCCAAACCCTCTCGTGATGAGAGGACGCCTGTGCCCATCATCAGTGGGCCGTAAATAGGCTGTTGTGGTACTTGTGGTGTTTGTGGTGGTAGATACTGTGGTACGGTGGATCTTTCCCGACGGACCTTACACCAGGTTCCTACTTACTGTTCTGTACTAAGTTACTGTTTACAATATATTCACTGTGCGATGGTACTCAAATTTTCCCACTCTTTTCCGCAGCTACGAAGTTTAGAATAAACGCCAACGCGTTTTATCTACAAAATTACTTACAAATATTTCCAATAACATGAAATTGAGAACCGATCGCTTATGATGGAATTTATTACTTACTAGCTTCTGCCCGCGACTTCGCCCGCGTGGAATACGGTTATCGCGCTCCCGCGGGAACTATGCACTTTTCCGGAATAAAATGTAGCCTATGTCCTTTCCCGGTACTCCAACTATCTCCATACCAAATTTCATGCAAATCGGTCCAGCAGTTGAAGCGTGAAGAGGTAACAGACATACAGACAGACAGACAGACAGAGTTACTTTCGCATTTATAATATTATAATAATATGGATATGGATTAAAACTCGTTTTTTAAGATGTTCCTCATTTCGTTTCCGTTCATATCAAGTAGGAAGCAATTGAAAGATGGAAAAATAAAAGGAAAAAATCACTTTCGCTTTGTAATTTGTTCACCAAAAAGCGTAATTAAATTTTGTACTCGAGTTTTATCTGAGACTAAGGAAAATTTGTTTAAAATGTAGCCAAACATTGTCACACAGGCTTTTTTATTTATTTTTATTACAAACAAGCTTGAGTTACAAATGACACCTGATGGAGAGTGGCGCTATGGTATGGACGAAAATGAAAATGAAAAATGCTTTACATCACCCTTGGCCGTAAGGTAGAATTTTCTGCCCGCTACGCGGAGAGAAAATCTCACTTCTTCGCCAAGGCAAGATGTAAAACTTTTGACAAACCACGGGTGGTAATTCGTAAAGCCCCAGATCGCATATTTATCGCCCTCACCTTCGGTTCGGGCCACAGAAACCTGCGATCTGGGACATTTACGAATTCACCACCCTAGGTCTGTAATGTACTATTATGTCGTACTAGCTTCTGCCCGCGACTTCGCCCGCGTGGAATTCGGTTATCGCGTTCCCGCGGGAACTGTGTGTTTTTCCGGGATAAAAAGTAGCCTATGTCCTTTCCCAGGACTCCAACCATCTTTATACCAAATTTCATCCAAATCGGTCTAGCGGTTGAAGCGTGAAGAGGTAACAGACAAACAGACAGACAGAAAGAGTTACTTTCGCATTTATAATATTACTAGCTTCTGCCCACGACTTCGCCCGCGTGGAATTCGGTTATCGCGTTCCCGCGGGAGATATGCGTTTTTCCGGGATAAAAAGTAGCCTATGTCCTTTCCCAGGACTCCAACTATCTCTATACCAAATTTCATCCAAAGCGGTTGAAGCGTGAAGAGGTAACAAACAGACAGACAGACAGACAGACAGAGTTACTTTCACATTTATAATATTAACTAGCTTTAACCCGCGGCTTCGCCCGCGTGGAATTCGGTTATCATGCTCCCGCGAGCTCTATGCGCCGCTGCGGGCAGGCGCAGAATTTATTTTCTCCTGGGAACTTTTTGTTTCTTCGATAACTCCCAAAGATATTCATTTGAATTGCATGGTGTAAATGGCAATCATAAAGTCCATGAAATGCGGTAACTATTGTATTTAAAATGATTAATACTGTATCCCTCTAAATAGCTTTCTTTCCAAATCACACTTTATATGGGACCATTTTTATAGTAATTAAAATGGGTATAGTAAGCTATCCTTAGAAGATAGACCTATACCATCGCGGACTTTTTTGTAGACCTTAATAAGAGAAACAATTCTTCCATACATTGTTTTGTTATACCTCAAAGGGGTTAGGCAGCGTTTTCGATGAACCCTCCCAGCCGGCTTGATTTTATTCGCCAACTTGAACTAACTTCGTCGTATTTCATCGAATTTACAGAAAACTATAACAAAGTATATACTAAAACCTGCCTCAGCTCAGGAACCACTCTATCTGTTAGTGAAAACTGCACTAAAATCCGTTCGGTGGTTTTTGAGTTTATCGCGAACATCCAGACAGACAGACAGACAGTCAGACAGACGCGGCGGGGGACTTTGTTCTATAATATGTAGTGATATATATGTATAAAACAAAGTTGTGTTAGTTACACCATTTATAACTGGAGAACGGCTGAACCGATTTCGATGATCTTTGATTTTTTGGATTTGTCTCCGTCCCGAATAGGGGGTTCGATTCCGGCTCGCACCTCTAAGTTTACTTATGTGTGAAGTTCAATTTAACGAATGACGATGGAGGGCAGTGGAAAATGTGTTGAAATGGGCGAAAAATTCTTCCCCACGGAACAATCATGAGCCAAATTTTATTTATTTATTTATTGGAGATAAAACAGAAATTAACAAAGAATTACTTATAAATAAATATAAATATTGGCTAAATAACAATAGTTGTTGTTATTTCCTTAACATATCTCACTAAGAACATAAATAAAAGAATACATACTTAATTTAGAGCAACATCGATGACTGACTTGAAGTTGCTGCCTCTTCGCCCAGCAAAACACACTGAGTGCATTGAGCGGGTATTTGCACGATATTTGCACGCTTGAGGTTTAATTTAAAAAAAAAATCGTTCAATTACGAGTTGTATTGCGCACCGAGGCGAGGGTTCCATACAAACTTGGAAGAAATTAAAATTGTAATTTTACCATTAAAAACTTATTATTTGCAGTTGGTAAATGTGAAAGTGTGTTTGTTTGTCCTTCCTTCACGTCGAAACCACTGGACCGATTTGGATGAAATTTGGAATGGAGATAGTTTGAGATCCCGGGAATAACACAGGATAGTTTTATCCCGATATTTCTATTGGAACGGATTTTATACTGGTCAAACCCGTTTTTTTCAATACTTCTATAACTATAACTATGTATATACATAATATCATCGAGTATGCAAATTTAAAGTCTACACGGGCGAAGCCGCGGGCAACGGCTAGTTTAATTTAAATTCCAAATTGACACCGCTACGTGTTCCTGAGAAGTGATCCTATAAGGGGCTCCATTCTTTACTTTTGAGGTACGGAACACTAACAAATACTATAAAATTAGAATTCTTATAAAATATTTTAAGTTAGCCTTTTAACGGAACATGGAAGTACCATGAAAGCTTACAACCCTTAAAAATTTTGAAAAAATCCTTCTTTAGTTGATGCCTACGTCATTAAAGGAATACGTGAGAAAATTTCATGTTTCTAGCTCTAAGGGTTTGGCCTGTGCATTTATTTAAAACTTTCATCCCTTATTTTTCCCTCTTAGGTGTTCAATTTGTATTGTTTCTTTTGCTTAATTTCTTGTAATCCCTATTGTGTCTATTATGTATCTTATGTATGTGTCTTCAATGTGCGTAGTGAATAAATGTTTTTCTTCTTCTTCTTCTTCTTCAATTTTAGAAAACGCTGAAATACGTCACTCATTATTTTGGCCGCACTCAATTCATACGAAATGTCATGCAAGTACGAGTATGTTGAAGAAATAAAAAGTTTAATACAAAATTTCATCCCCTATTTCACCCTCTTGGGGTTTGAATTTTGAACAATCATTTCTTATTGGATGCCTACGTCATAAGAGGAATACGTGTGCTAAATTTTAAGTATGTAGACCGAAGGGTTTGGCCTGTGTGTTTATTTAAATCTTTCATCCCCTATTTTACCCTCTTAAGGGTTGAATTTTAGAAACTCTGAAATACATTACTCATTATTTTTGCCGCAATCAATTCGTATGAAATTTCATGCAAATATGTCCAAGGAATAAAAAGTTTTATGAAAACTCTCATCCCCTATTTCACTCCCTTGGGGTTTGAATTTTGAAAATTCCTTCCTTGGTGGATGCCAACGTCATAAGAGGAATACGTGTGCGAAATTTCAACTTTGTAGCCTTAAGGGTCTGGTCTATGCGTTTATCTAAAATTTTCACCCCCTAATTCACACCCTTGGGGGTTGAATTTTGAAAATTCCTTCCTTGGTGGATGCCAACGTCATAAGAGGAATACGTGTGCAAAATTTCAAGTTTCTAGCCTTAAGGCCAACCTTTGCGTTTATTTAAAACTTTCACCCCCTATTTCACCCCCTTGGGGGTTGAATTTTTAAATTTTCTTCCTTGTTGGATGCCAACGTCATAAGAGGAATACGTGTGCGAAATTTCAAGTTTGTAGCCCTAAGGGTCTGGCCTTTGCGTTTATCTAAAACTTTCACCCCCTAATTCACCTCCTTGGGGGTTGACTTTTGAAAAATCCTTCCTTAGTGGATGCTTACGTCATAAGAGGAATACGTGTACTAAATTTTAAGTTTGTAGCCCGAAGGGTTTGGCCTGTGCGTTTATTTAAATCTTTCATCCCCTATTTTACCCTCTTAAGGGTTGAATTTTAGAAACTCTGAAATACATTACTCATTATTTTTGCCGCACTCAATTCGTATGAAATTTCATGCAAATATGTCCAAGGAATAAAAAGTTTTAAGAAAACTTTCATCCCTTATTTCACCCCCATGGGGGTTGAATTTTGAAAATTCCTTTCTTGGTGGATGCCAACGTCATAAGAGGAATACGTGTGCGAAATTTCAAGTTTGTAGCCCTAAGGGTCTGGCCTTTGCGTATATCTAAAACTTTCATCCCTTAATTCACACCCTTCGGGGTTGAATTTTGAAAATTCCTTCCTTGGTGGATGCCAACGTCGTAAAAGGAATACGTGTGCGAAATTTCGAGTTTGTAGCCCTAGGGGTGTGGCCTTTGCGTTTATCTAAAGCTTTCACCCCCTAATTCACCCCCTTGGGGGTTGAATTTTGAAAAATCCTTCCTTAGTGGATGCTTACGTCATAAGAGGAATACGTGTGCGAAATTTCAAGTTTCTGGCTTTACTGGTTTGGCCTGGGCGTTTATACATCAGTCAGTCACCTTTGCCTTTTATATATACAGATAATATGGATGGATGTTGGAACTTGGTTTTACGTTGGGTTTTACTGTGGTAAAAGTCGATCTAGGTGGGTCTAAATATCTGGGAGGGAACTCATTTAGCTATTTCCACCCGAAAAAACCTCGGTCGCTCAGGTACATGTACAGTACATATTGTAGCGGGGGGTTGATGTTAGCTCAGGTAGATGCTGCAGGCACGGAGATCAGCGGTGGAATCCGAAGACACGAAGACGATGTTTAGCTTATTAAAATATCTAAATCTTGAAGACTGGCCCTATTACTGCCCTAACACTGTCCTAACTATGAAATAATAGATTTTAAGTTGAATTGATATTATATTTTGAGAGATGCGTTCTTTACAAGCGATAGAAAAAGACTAAAAATATTAATCAAAAACAGTTCTACGCTTAAAATTACCTATTTTTGGAAGAAAATGTGACAACTAACCGATTGTACTCGGCCAGTCTCCACAATATCTATAATGAAAGGTGATAGCTTAGTGGTGGTGTTGGTATATAGGTAACCCTTGAAATATTCGAGTGCACTCATCAGATCATCATGTTCATACATTTTGTATTTCTTTAAAAATCATTGCTGTTTATGACCCAGGTCAAGGAAACTAACTTACATAATGCAATTTGGTATATCATTCCATCTCTATCACTCAACAGATTTAATACATTTTAGTGAAAGGGACGGCAGAGGGTCTCAAGGTCGGAAAGATGTGACACTGACACCGTGAGTTTGCTAAAAAGACGGCCGATTGCGAACCATGCGCAACTTTTACTTGGATCTATTTGGACAGACAGGTTTCTAAAGGCTCAAACAGGCTCATTTAAATACTTAAAAAAAGTGAATCTGGATTATATTATAAAATAATTATATAAAATAACGCCAGAAGGAGGGCTATGTTTTCTCCCGCTGGACCGATTTAGATGAAATTTGGTACCTATAGAGGTAGTGGAGCCCCGGGAAAGGACATAGGCTACTTTCATCCCGGAAAAACGCGTAGTTCCCGCGGGAACGCGATAACCGAATCCCACGCGGGCGGAGTCGCGGGCAGAAGCTAGTTAATATTATAAATGCGAAAGTAACTCTGTCTGTCTGTCTGTCTGTTACCTCTTCACGCTTCAACCGCTGGACCGATTGAGATGAATTTTGACATGGAGATAGTCGGGGTCCCGGGAAAGGACATAGGCTAATTTTCATCCCGGAAAAACGCGTAGTTCCCGCGGGAACGCGATAACCGAATTCACTGCGGACAAAGTCGCTTGTATTGAATAAATATAAAAATAAGCTGCAATGCAAAGGAACCTAATTATTTTAAAATGTCTTCCTGCAAACCTTGAAGGTTTATACATAGAAAGTTGCTTTTATAGTAGTTGTTTTTATAATATCGTAATAAAAATCGTAGTAGTAGGTAATTATTTAATTCTCACTCACTACCTTTCCATAATCCTTACATTAATTTTCTGCATTAGGCACTGGTCCCACCGCCGGCTACAAACTATAAGCGAGTGAAACTATAAACTACAAACTAGTGGGCGAGCGGCGAGAAGCGAGTATAGTTTTACTAGTTTAGACGCTGAGCTATAAGCGAGTGTTTGCGTGCGACGGGCGATTACTCGTTATTATTAGTTTTATAGTCGATAGCTTTTATCGCGGCGGTCAACTAGTAAACAGTGGTCCCACCGCCAACTATCAGCGAGCTCGGCTATCAACTAGTAAAATTATGTACTAGAAACAGTTGACAATCAGCGGGCGGCTAGTAAACATTGTATGGAATTATCGCTTACTCGCCGGGCGGTGGGAGAGTGTCTTCGCCGGCGGTGTGAACAAGCCAGCTATGAACTATAAATATATATCTCTCTCTTTTATTTACACGAAAGCGATTATCTTTTGTTCGTTTCTTGAGCTAGAAAATAGCCGATAGTTCATAGCTTACTCGCTCGCGGTGGGACCAGTGCCTTAGGTGGCCTAGTTGGACCTCCGCCTCGCATGCAGAGGGTCGGGGCTTCGAATCCGGCTCTGAAGTATTAGAACTACCACTGAGCTTTTCTGTGGAGGAAAACATTGTGAGGAAACCTACACACAACTGTGATGTAATTCAAGGATGTGTGACCCCAATCCGTACTCGGCCCGCGTGGGGATTATAATCAAAAACGGACGCAAATAGGCTGTAGTAGTAGTAGTAATAGTAGTAGTAGTAGTAGTAGTAATAGTAGTAGTAGGTACCTTACCTTTCAATAGTATATTTAACGAGTGGCTTAGTGGTTCGACCTCCGCCTCGCATGCAGAGGGTCAGGGCTTCGAATCCGGCTCGCACATCTGAGTGGACCACCTCCATAACAGGTACGTACTTAGTACCTATTATCTATACTGTGACAACAGTCTATTTGCGTCCCACCAGGTTATGAACCAGTGGAACTAGTCATCATTATTGTAAAAACAACCTACCAAATTATAACAGATAAATTGGCCTTTCCAACACATCAAAAGATACGACGTTTTCATAATAACCATTCGGTTACTTAACTTTCTGTTTCTGACCACTCGGAATTTACAAACATATCTGTTACTCTTGTTAAATACTACCATTTAACTTGTAATCTTCCGTCTAAGAGACTGCGGTCTCCTTTCGCTCGTCTTTTGAGGCAGGAGGCAATGTCGCTGCAGTTACAACTTTGTATTGAACGGTCAGTCCGTTGCAAATAGAAGGACACATTACAATATTACACAAGTAGAATTAGACAAGTGGAATTTATAATGTTAATTTAGGCGCCATTATTGCAAATAATAGTATTTATTCCGCAATAAAGTGCAATAAAAATAATAGATAATTTGTCGTTTTTAATCATTTTGCTGAGTAGAGGATATGGTATCCATACCAGTTCATACTAATATTTATGCGAAAGTGACTCTGTCTGACTGTCGGTTAAGTACTCTTCACTGTTAAATCGCTGGACTGATTTAGATGAAGTTTGGCATGTATATATAGTTTAAATACCGGAGAATGACATATTCTAGTTACTTTTTATTCCGGAAAACGCATATAAGTGCCGCGGGAACGCTCTAAAGGAGGAAAGGACGAACTTGCTTTCTTTAATCACTTTAATGTGTGTTTCAAAACAACCTTCTTTTTTACTACTACAACATACATCCATTTGGTTGTAAAAAGATTTTTTGATATGTTTACACTCTGTTACCATTCATGCCTGTTACCTACTATTAGTTTTCACGGCCCTTTGACTTAAAACATGGTCTTATGTATTAGGATGAATTTATTATTTGGTATAAACGATCACGTACTTAGTCTGAACACCGCTGAAATCCAAAAAATACGTCTTGTCTTTATCCCTAGACTAGTTAATTGATGAAATATGACTAAAACTATGTTAACACAATCGCGTTAACATAGTTTCTATGCAAGTTTCAATATTGAATGACAAACAAGACAAGCGCCTGACATATTTTACGTAGCAATATTGCGCAAATATGTCGAGCATTGCATTTGTCTTGAGGAAAGGCGCGCTTTCTTACTTAGAGTAGGTTGGTACTAGATATTGGTTATTTATTGAGAATAAGTCGAAATTATACGTGTCTTATTGTATAAGAAAAACTTACCATAGTGAATGACCTCAGTAATCTCACTTCCATTAAAACATTTTCACTTATAGAATAAAATGCCTAATAAAACCAACACTAACTTTTTTCTTTGTAACTCTTAAATATTAAAGTAACATTCAATATTAAAATACTTATATCCAGTAAAAGTAAACTAAATAAAACATTCCTCCTAGTTAACCACACTTTGAGAGTCTATTTGAAGAAGTGGTTGAATTTTCTAAACTCCCATGGGTCACAGTTCTAAACTAATAATTCAATCTGATATTGATGCTTCATTAAAATCGTTGTGGTATTCCATTTTCAAACTAAAATGTCCGGATACTCCAACAAACTTATTTATGCGCGTGGTGAAATACCGAACCAAAACTTTCTCTTACGATGAATGGAAACTAGTTTGAATGTGGCGCCACTCTGGACTGCATTCACAAGTTGGTCGTTTCAAAACAAAGTTGCTTCGATTTGTTTGCCGTATGAATATGCGCCTACTGTGTGTGACAACAGATTGAAAGTCAAACCATACTTCATATCTATCTTCTATCTATCTAGAAATACTTACTAGATATAATAAAAGGGTATTTTTCTGTCTCTTTCTTTCTGTCTGTCTGTTTGTTTGTTAGAGTTAATCTCCGGAAATACTGAACCAATTTGAGTGCGGTTTTCAATCAGGTAGATAGGGCATTATTCGGAGCTACGTACACCTAAGCTATGTTTCATTAAAATAGGAGGAAAGAGTAGTTAGTGGCAATTTTATATTCCACACAGACGAAGTTGCGGGGCACAACTAAGTGTTAATATAAGTGTGTATACATAAGTGCATTTTTGCAAGTCGTAAGTATATTCAACACGCTTTTATTAGGTCGACCTGTATGTAACTATGTAATGGAATCGTGCAAGTTAAATTTGACCCACTTTCCGATTTCCGATTGAGTTGAAATTTTGCACAAATATGTAAATCGTGTGACAATGCAATATTATGATGACGTGGAGCTGGTCCGATGATGGAGCTGGAAGGTGGCCATAGGAACTCCGTAATAAAACTACATAAAACCATCGAATTGATTGAAGATAGAAAAATACGCTCGTTTGATTTGCCTTGGAGGATAGATGAAGGATTTACAAAGAAAAGTACAGTCAGCAATAAAAGCGTGTTATAGGCAGATGAAGGCAATAATAATACGAATTGTACTTCCTGCACTACTTTTATTTTCGGGCTTGATGATTACACGTTTTCATTGGAACAATAAAGATAAAACAGGTACGGAGCGCGCGCAGGCGTCTCTTGCTTATTTTACCACAGACTCTACTCTGAGAATACAGGGGAACGATATCGTGCCGGCCGTTGAACGGAACGGCCGGACCGTGTAGGGCGAGTGACAGCCATTCGCTCTTGGGGTTGCCGTGCTATAGTGTCCAAAAAAGTAATTTCAGACGATGTTTGATACGAGTATAATATGGTTATGATTATGCACTAGTTTTATTCACGCTTGTTTTGCTACAATGGGAGTTACTTACCGCGAGTGAATTCGCCGCTAAAGGCGGCTGAGACCTATGTACATTGCAAGTGTTGCCAATTTAGCACATATGTGCCATACTCGTATTACGAAGAAGAAGAAGAAACATTTATTCGGTACAAAACACACGACATAACATAAATAACAATAAAATCGAAGAAAACAATAACATTTGCGTGTGATTTGTCACGAAATGGTCCTAGCTCAGCATGTGCTGGCATTGAGGCTATTATTACACGCCAAATTGGCAACACTGAGGTCTCCGAAACTTCAAATGTTCCTGATTGACCGATTAGTGCTAGCGAGTGATTTAAGTGAAGTTTTTAAAAATAACAGTGCTTTTCTTTCCCGCCCGCCGCCGCTTAGTGAACTTTTGAAGGACTGCAGAACTTACAAATCGATCTACAAATTCATCAAGAAAACTATAGAAAAAATTTTACATCAATACCGTAAAATTCAACCAAAGAAGACTCCAAACCCAAAATAAAATAAGACGTGGCTTAAAGGACTCGCGTCTCGCATCCAGGCCATAAATCTTAAAAAAAAAGTCAAATGTCACAGTGACATTGGCACTATTGTACAAAATTACAAACTTTGATATTGACAACCAACACCTTATAGACGGTGGCTCCAACTGGTGAGCAGGAATACGGTGGTCCTCATTATAATGAAACCATAATTATACCATAGTGGTAACGTAACCTCAATGGAAAAAAAACCGGCCAAGTGCGTGTCGGGCCACGCCCAATGTATAGTAGGGTTCCGAAGTTGACGATGCCCTTAGTACCTACCTTTCTAAGACAGCAATCATCTTAGCTAGGCTGCGGTATGACTGCTGGCGCCCGACGACGCCCCTGCCGCTCAGTAGTATGTATAATGGAATTTTACTTTTCCGTAGGTACCTACGCATTTTTGCTTGCTTGAAGTTGGTCGACTATGACCCGGAAACTTGCACTTGTTCAATTCAATTCAATCATTTATTCAGCAAATTGGCCACATAGCGGCACTTTTACACGTCAGAAAAAGAATTTACCAGCGCTTCCTAGACCCATTGCTTGAGAAGAAGCGCCGCAACAAACTGAAGCAGAAGGCCTTTTTTCAAAATTTACAAAATTTAAATTACATGTATAAAATATACATATAGGTACGTACTAAAATTACATTGAAGGGATGTATAGTCCCTAACTTAAACTTAAATCTAAGATCTTAGAGATGTGTAGTCTCCAAGGGTCCAGAAAAAAAAAAATATATAAAAAAATATGGAGATGGCCTCCATTGTGGACTTCGGAACCCTAAAAACGTTATTTTTTAAAGAGCCAACAATTTAATTTGATCATAGCTGTCAGAGGTAAGAAAAGTAATTAACGACTCAACTTCGTTGGAATCTCTCAAAAAGTTAGCTTCGTTAATATTTAAGGGCCGTTTTGTATAATTACTCCTTTTCTTTTGTTAAACGAGGGCAGAGATAAGTCTTTTCATAATCAATCCCAGAATCATCCTGGAAGAGTCGGTCCTGTCTGTATATTCTACTAAAATTAGCTATTACTTTGCTAGTCATATAGGGCCTGGTGCTAGGTCCGTTCGGGGATGTACCACAGTATTTCCCCGCTGACCTGCCGCCAAATAGCAGTGATCGCACTGTTGTGTTCCGGTAGGGGTTAAGGCAGCCGGTGACATTTCTGGCACAGAGGCATTCCATCTTAGGCCTCAGGGTAGGCAACGGTTTCGAGATCTTACAGTTTCTTAATGGGTGATCAAAGGATGTCGGTGTCCATGGGCCGCAGTTACCACTTACCATCAAGTAGGCTGTGCGCTCGTTTGCCTATACATTAAAAAAAAATGTTTGGATGGATGCAATGCGTATAAAGAACAAAGAATACATTGTCTCAAACTTTCGCGATACACACTCATATTAAACACACTACCAACGGGACTTAATCGCGTAAAATCTATTTATATTTTACCTCGACGTTTCGGCCGCGATGCACGCGTTTAAGAATAAGAAGAACAAAGAATGTCACATACAAAAATCACAAAAAAAAAACACAGAACCCGGAGAAAAAAATTGCGCGTGACAAAGGAACTCAGCGTGTCTGCAAGTGCGGCGATGGAAGAGTCACACAAGTAGGTAGTAACAAGTAACTAACTAATAGAGGAATAATATAAAAAGAGCAGCAGAGCCCATGCTACAGTGCGTTCGCCGGAACGCGGGTTAACACTAGATCGACATCTAGCGTCCAATGGCTGAACCCCGATTACCCGACCGTTTAGCAGTTGCTACCGCTACTTGAAGCTGGAATGGCGAGTCGAACGCAAAGCATATTAACGCATAACGAAGCATAAACTACTACTATAATATTAGTTGTAAACTGTTTTGAAATACACTTTGCGGTCGGCTCGCCATCTAGTTTCAAGTAGCGGTAGCAACTGCGAAACGGTCGGGTAATCGGGGTTCAGCCACTGGATCCGGCGAACGCACTGTAGTATGGGCTCTGCTACTCTTTGTATTTTATTCCTCTATGCTAATACCTTACCGATCCCTTACCGAGTCTCAAAAGTCCAAGTTGAAAGTTTGCCAAAGGGCTATGGAGCGTAGCATTCTAGGTGTTAGAAGAACAGATCGTGTTCGGAACACCACGCTGCGCTCCCAAACACAAACAGCCGACGTAGGCCACAAAACCGCCAAGCTCAAGTGGGACTGGGCCGGACACGTTTGTCGTATGCACCCAGAAAGGTGGGCTCATATTGCTACGCAGTGGGTGCCACAGAACGCTCAGCGCCGGCGCGGCAGGCCCGGGTGGAGGTGGCGGGACGACCTGGACACGTTCAACAACAACTGGCCTACAATGGCCGAGGATAGGGGGAGTTGGAAGGTCACGGGAGAGGCCTTTGCCCAGCAGTGGGACATTCAAATAGGCTAGCAAAAAATAAAAATTCTAATACCTGGAACTACCTCTGTGACCAAATTTCGTGAAAGGTGCGCGGGGGTGAGGGGCATAAATGGCTTGTATCGTATGCGTAAAGACAAAAGAAGGCTACGAAGAGAAAGTGAACGAAAACGACCTTCCGGCTACCTCTTTAAGCCCAATTTTTATTGCTTCGAAATTGACATACTCGCTCCAGATTTATGTGCTTATTACCTCCATGGGATGAATGCATTCATTCATAATGAATGCATTGGCCCATAAAAATGAACTAAAAAAGTAAAAACTTTTCTCATGCGGAATTTCGGTAAAATAATTACCTATTGCTATTTTATGTTTGGTGCTGTGTTGATCATCATTATAAAGAAATTAATATTTTTACGCCATGGATAATGTTTTTGAAAAACCTTAGGATCATAGTTGGGGTAGCTAGCACCACACCACTAGGTTCGTTGTACGGAACGACACTTTGGTAAATAGGTATCGGAACCTTAAAATATCAGCTTCCAAGCGACATTTGTCGCTGCGGCAGTTAGGTCATTTGTCGCTGTCGCTCCGGCGCCTAATAAGTCGAAACTTGAGTGCTTGAGAGGGCTCGTTTTGTACGACACTGGAATACACGACACGCGCTTCACTGCCAATCGCGCGACCATGAACAAAAGGAGAAACAGAGCTTAGACATAGGGCCTAGAGTTTTATCATCGTCGTCATTTCAGCCGAAAGACGTGCACCGCTGGACATAGGCCTCCCCCAGCCACTCAGACTGGTCTTGTGTCACCCGCGGCCATACGAGGTCGTCGCTCCATCTTGTTGCAGGCCTACCGACAGCTCGTCTCCCGGTTCGCGGACGCCACTCGAGAACTTTCCGGCCCCATCGGCCATCAGTCCTGCGTGCAATGTGCCCCGCGCACTGCCACTTAAGGCTCGCAATTGGCTATGGGTGAAAAATGACAATGTGCTCGATTATATTTTTTAAGGATAGGAATAACCTTCCGTATCAAGAGAAAAAAATCTCAGAATTTTCCGTGCCGTAGATTCTGCGTAAAAAATAAAATTGGTTTTGCGTTATGACGATTGAAATAAAGGTGTTTCCTTGGTCCAAGTATGCAGCACTAGATACTTCTTGAAAAAAAGTGTTGACACTATTGACATTATTGATTTTTTCAACAAGTAGTGCTGCATACTTGGACCAAGGAAACACCTTTATTTCAATCGTCATAACACTCATAACACAAAATCAATTTCTTTTTTACGTGAAATCTACGGCACGGAAAATTCTGAGATTTTTTTCTCGTGATACGGAAGGTTATTCCTATCCATAAAAAAATAATCGAGCACATTGACATTTTTCACCCATAGCCAATTCTTCGGGCTATGTCGGTGACCCCAGTTGTACTGCGGATATCATCATTTCAGCCGAAATACGTCCACTGCTGGACATAGGCCTCCCCCAAGGCTCGCCACTCAGACCGGTCCTGTGCAACTTGCTTCCACCGGTTTCCCGTGACCTTCACGAGATCGTCGCTCCATCTCGTTGGAGGCCTACCGACGGCTCGGCCATCAGTCCTGCTAGCAATGTGCCCTGCCCACTGCCAAGGTTCGGAAGTCCCTATCTTATGTTTCAAACCAGGCTATAACAATTTTCATCCAAAAGCGCGATTGAATATTTAACAAACATCCGAAAGTTTCATGTTTACAATCATCAATTAAAATAATATAGAAAACTTTCGCTGATGACACGCATAGCCCAAACTACGGGTCGTAGAGAGCTGAATTTTGGCAAGGGATTTCCCGAAATTGATACTTACGGGAAAGGGAAAATACCTACCCAGGTAAAGCCGCGGGAGAGAACTAATAGTCTACTGCTGCAGCCTATTTTCGTCCCACTGCTGGGCACAGGCCTCCTCTCATCACGAGAGGGTTTGGGCTATAGTCCCCACGCGGGCCCAGTGCGGATTGGGGACTTCACACACATCTTTGAATTACTTCGCAGATGCGTGCAGGTTTCCTCACGATGTTTTCCTTCACCGAAAAGCTCTGTGGTAAATTCAAATTGAATTTCGCACATTAAGTAAACTTAGAGGTGCGAGCCGGAATCGAACCCCCGACCCTCTGCATGAGAGGCGGTAGGTCGAACCACTAGGCCACCACGGCTTCCTAGTAACTAATAGTCTAGGATATTATGAAAAAACTTTGTGTGCGTTTATTTGAACGGAGTCTTCATTTATAGAATAGCAACTATATACAGCCTATTTGCGTCCCACTGCTGGGCACAGGCCCCCTCTCATAACGAGAGGGTTTGGGTTATAGTCCCCACGCGGGCCCAGTGCGGATTGGGGACTCTACACACATCTTTGATTTACTTCGCAGATGCGTGCAGGTTTCACCAAAAAGCTCAGTGGTTAATTCAAATTAAATTTCGCACATAAGTAAACTTAGAGGTGCGAGCCGGAATCGAACCCCCGACCCTCTGCATGAGAGGAGGTAGGTCGAACCACTAGGCCACCACGGCTTCCAATATAGAATAGCGTTCCTGGTTTTTTTTTCATTTTTATTCACGAATAGACAAAGCTAACTTACTTGAACATTTCATCGTCAGGCATTCTGTTTCGCTCATAGCAGAGTTCCGGCCACAGTAATAAAGCGATTTATATCAAACCGTGGTGGCCTAGTGGTTCGACCTACCGCCTCTCATGCAGAGGGTCGGGGGTTCGATTCCGGCTCGCACCTCTAAGTTTACTTATGTGCGAAATTCAATTTGAATTCGCCACTGAGCTTTTCGGTGAAGGAAAACATCGTAAGGAAACCTGGACACATTTGCGAAGTAATTCAAAGATGTGTGTGAAGTCCCCAATCCGCACTGGGCCCGCGTGGGGACTATAGCCCAAACGCTCTCGTGATGAGAGGAGGCTTGTGCCCAGCAGTGGGACGCAGATAGGCTGTAGTAGTATATCAAACTTGGAATATTATTAATATGGATCATTTTGAAGCAATTTACATTGAAGTTCATCGACGTGTGAAACTGTCATTGAAGATTTCCGGTGAGAAATTCTCGTTGGGAAGTGAAAAGAAAATAAGTCCTGTGGAAATTATGATACTTTGTACTTATTACGAAACTAGCTTTTCCCGCAACTTCGTATGCGCAGAAATATTAAAATGAATAATCCCGTTTTTTCCCGTTCCCGTGGGAATTTCGGGAAATCCTTTCTTAGTGGATGCCTAAGTCATAACATCTACCTGCTGTCGTGAAGCGACAATTAAGGGATGAAGGTGAGAAGAGGAAGGAAAGAGTAGGTATATACAATAAATATATTTACAATAAAGGAAAGAAAAACCTATTTACAATTATTAAAACAAGGGTAATGGAAAAAGGGTATGGACGAAGTGGTGAGAAGTGGAGTTATGAAGAGCGGTGTGAAGGTAAAGTTGAGTCAGGGTGTGGGACGAGTGAAGGATGATGTGAAGGTTGAAGGAGCTCGAGGTGGAGAATGATTCAGTAGCACGGCGTAGCGGAAGGGCGGCACAGGATATTGGTGAGTCGGAATCAGGAACAGCGACACAGGTCTTTACTGGACGGTGGAGGTGTGCAGGGTCAGAGCGACGCTTCGAGATTCAGGTGGTGGCTGGCACGGGGTAGCACTGCTGTAGGGCGGATCAGCGTAGTGGTGACGTCGTAGTGGACCGTCTCTGGATGGCAGTGTGATGCCACAGGCTCGGTACACGTAAAGAGAAGCACGGGTGATAGTACAGCGGGTAAAACGTCAGAAGAGTTGGAGCGAATGGCTATCACCACGTAGAAGGTGAGTCTTTGTACGGATATTTAAAGTTGTCCGCACACCAACTTGAAGGACTTTGTGCGGATAGATTTTAGAGTCGTCCGCACACCAACTCAGAGATGAAGTAAATTATTAAGTTAGCACGGCCAAAAGATTGCCAGAGGCTTTGGGCCTTTTTGCAGGGTCCTGGGGGCTGGTCGACCCCCAGGACAAAGGTCTTATAATTTCGACTGCTCCGTTTGAGAGCTGAAGAAGAACTGACCATCCTTGCGGCTATATCGATAAGGAAACCTTGGATGGAATTTTTAGAGAATTTGAATAAAAATAGAAATAAAACATCAAATTTATCGCCCACCAGTGAGAAACCTAACCTTTTCCCAAAGGATTGATATGTTGTGACCATAGGAACGGGTATCAACAACATTGTCAACTACGTCAATATTTACAAAAACCACTATTTCACCGAAATTATAAAGGCAAAATTGTAATGTTCAAGTAATTCAAGAAGGAAAAATAATAAGAGGTCGCGACAAATACATTGCCGCGACGTAATTTGAGTGTCGGATCGGTAAACGCGAGACAAAGAAGAAGCTTGGATGTACGTGAGATTATAGTGTTATAAAAATGTGTTTGTGTACAAGGGATCCGATGAAACGTTATGTTTTTAATTGCAGGAGCATGTTAATGATGAGTATAAATGAAAGTGTAACTTAAAAGGTAAGTAATAATGTGATACCCTACATTTCCCCAACGACCCGAGAAAATTTTTGACTCAGAGAAAATTTTTAGAAAATATTCCTAAAATAACCAGGGAAGTAAGGCTCTTCTCTTTCAGACAACAACATTACACGCAAACAATCAGACATCAACTACCATAACATCTCTTCTGTGCTGATAAGGGTGGAGTTCACATTCAATGACTGCCACTCTAAGAGGATGCTTCCCAAAATGACGACTAGAGGCTTATTTTTAGGGAGTTGTCAGCCGCTCCGCGGGTGGAAAACAATAAGGACGACCTAAGGCTTGTTTAGGGAGTAGTCAGCCGCTCCTAAGATTAGTAAAGGAAAGAGAGACGATCTTGAGGCTTATTTAGGGAGTTATCAACCGCTCCTATAGAAGAATAGTGTGTTTTAGACACACGTAAAGAATGAGCTACATCGAGCCCATGAGTGAAGAAGGTATTTTAGATACCTGTAGTATAGATTAAGGTATTTTAGATACCTAAGTGTAGAGTAGGATATTGAAGATATCCTTTGAAAATAAATAAGGTATGTTAAATACATACATGTAGAAGAGGCACAATTAAATATTATAAGTAAATATATCGTCAATAAGAGACAATAATTGTTGAGTTCAAAAACTCGAACGATGTGACTAAACATAAAAGATAACTTGGGTGTTGGAGACTAAAGTGAACGATCTAATTGACACAATGATGAAATGATAATTCAGTATGTAGCTAAAATGATAAATGAAATTGATATTAACAATGAATTCAGCATTTAATGTCTTTGATATGCCATTTCCCCTTGATGCCATTGGTATCCTCCAAAACATACACCAAAGGTGAAATTTTCCGCGTGACTTTACATTTGATAAATTTAGGGGCGAGTTTGGAGCAAAAATATGAACCGGCATTGCTTTGAGCATAGTTCTTGCGCCAAACTATATCGCCGACGTTAAACTCTTGGAATGATCTACGAAGATCATATCGAGCGCTATTTTTTTGATGTGCTATATAGAGACTGGTTTGAACCTTTTCAAATATAGATGAGAGGAGACCAGCATTTTCTGCATAAATATCACGAGGCATAAAGATAAATTCCTCTAGGTTATTAGTTGGAGTGTAGAATGAACCACAAGAAATAGTTTCACGACCGTAAACTAAAAAGTTGGGACTGAAACCGGTTACGGCATTGACACAACTGTTCATAGCGTGTTGAATTTTAGGGAGGTATTGATCCCAGGTTCTATGATCTTCCCCAACGAGAGACGCCAGAGCAGTGATAATTGTCCTGTTGTATCTCTCCGTAGGGTTTACTTGAGGGCAATAAAAGGGAGAGTAATTGGAAGGGAACTTTGTACTTGTTTAAGAATGCAGTAAATGCGCGAGATTGAAACTGAGGTCCGTTGTCCAGAATGATTGTTTGAGGCACACCATGAGTGAGAAATACTGAGTTCTCGAGGAGGCAGGTTATGTTTTGAGTAGTAGCACGTTTTAAGGGGAAAATTAAAGTATATTTAGTAAAGGTACAGTTTACAACTAAGATATACTGATTGCGACCTCTTGTCATGGGCAGAGGACCCATAAGGTCGAGAGATATCGACTGGAAAGGTCTAGAGCAGATTTTAGGTTTTCCCATGACTCCGTAAGGAGAATGATTGGGATGTTTGTAGGCCAAGCATGTTTCGCAATTAGAAATATGAGTCGCGATATCCTTGAAAATACCGGGCCAATAATAGCGTAAGGACAGCTTCTTGTAGGTTTTGAAAATACCAAGATGAGGTTCTTGAGGGGACGCGTGGTTTGTCTCAATGAGATTATTTCTCTCGTGTGGAGGAGGAACTTCTTTCCAAATGAAGTCTTCATTGAGACTATCAGGAGAGTGCATGCAACGATAGAGTTTGCTGTCTCTGCTGGTGAAGTTGGGATACGCATCCGGATTGTTTTGGCAACCTAGTAAAATCTTGTTATAATATTCCACATCCCGATTAGGAGTTGAATCATTTATTGAGATTGGGTTTACCCCTTCAGATGGAGGTTCTTTGCTGTCCTGAGTTTTGGATCTGGATAGTAAATCAGGGACTACATTATCTTTTCCTTTTTTATGTTTCAGGATAAAGTTGAAGCAGGATAGACGTAATGTCCAACGAGCAAGTCTTCCTGAAGGATTGGACAAGTTGAGGAACCACTTAAGAGCTGCATGGTCTGTGTAGATTGTGAACTGTTTCCCATTATCCAAATAGCAGCGCCAATGTTCCAGAGCTGTGATCACTGCAAGAGTTTCTCTCTCCGTGGTTGAATAGTTTTGTTGATGTTTATTAAGTGCTTTACTCATATAGGCGATAACGACCTCCTGGCCATTCTGGTATTGAGTAAGCATTGCACCTGTGCCAAAATTAGATGCATCACAATGTACACTGAATGGTGCATTGAAGTCCGGGCAGGCAAGGATGGGAGTAGTGACAAGAGCTTCTTTGAGTTTTTGAAAAGCTGCGGCCGCATCAGCAGTCCAGATAAACTTGGGAGCGGATTTCCCGGAGCAGGTTAGCCTGTTCAGAGGTGAAGCGATCGTACTGAAGTTTGGGATAAATCTTCGAAACCAGCTGCAAGTACCAATAAATCTTCTTACTTCTTTTCTTGAGGTTGGTGTAGAATACTCTAGAATAGCTCTGATTTTGTCAGGATCAGCACGTAGGCCGTGTTCATCCACAATAAAGCCGAGGTACTTGATTTCTTTTCTGAAAAACTGTGATTTCTCAAAGTTTATTGTTAAGTTGGCGAAGGATAATTTTTCATAAACTTTCATGAGGAGGGAAATATGTTCATCGAAGGTTTCACTGATAATGACGATATCGTCTAAATAGCAGAATACTTTGTTGTCAAAATCTGGGGTAAATAACGTATCCATTAGTCTTTGTTGAGTTGCGGGAGAATTAGTTAGTCCGAAAGGCATTACCTTGAATCTGTACATGCCTCTTCCAGGTACATAAAACGCAGTCTTGTCTTTATCTGAAGGGTTGAGTGGTATCTCCCAAAATGCCTTAGCGATGTCAATGCTTGAGAGGAATTTGGCGTTTTTAAGATTGTCAAGGATCTCAGAAATGAGAGGGAGATTATAAGCGTCACGACGAGTGACTGAATTAAGTTTTCTACTGTCCACACAGAAACGCCATTCGCCATTTTTTTTAGGAGTAATAAGCACCGGGGAAAGCCATGGACTTTCACATTGTTCAATAACGTCCCATTTTAGCATTTTGTCGACTTCTTCAGTAAGCGCCTTCTGTTTTTCAGGGGATAGGCGGTAGCATCTTTGTTTGATGGGGAGAGAATCGCCAGTATCAATCTTGTGGGTGATAAGGTGGGTACGACCCAGTACTCCTTTCTTTTCAAAAGAGATGTTCTTGAATCGTTGGATTATATTATCAGCGATATCCTTTTGATTTGTAGATAAATGTTCGTAAGTTAATACTTTCTTATCAATATCTCGGATAGTCGTGCAATTGAAGTCCGAGATATTAGAAGAAGACAAAATAGAGGGGAGAAGATTAAATTTATTCCAGAAATCAATGCCAAGTATCAGAGAAGGGAATAATTCTGGAAACGCGTATGCTTTTATGATATGGGACTGTTCATTAAAAGACATAGGCACCTCAAAGTAACCTAAAGATTTTATGTTTTGACTGATAGCGGTCGAAATAGTAATAGCATCAGACTTGGAAAGTTTGTAGCCTAGCTTGAGAATTTCTAAGTGAGAGTTATTACCGAATATTGTTACAGAACTACCGGAGTCCAGCAAACCAGACATGATTAAATTATTGATTGTTACATTAATGAATGGGCGTTTGTAGTCGATTTCATTAGAGTAAAGAGTAGTAGAAATTCTGTAGCATGAAAAAAAGTTTTGCAGAGTTTTGAGCCAGTTCTTCCATTCATTAATATCGAAGTTTGAAGTTCTTTCCAAGTCTGTTACTAGTTTTTTGAACTTGAGCTGGGTTTGGGATTGCATTTGGGACAATCAGCAGTCTTAAATCCCTTAAGACCACATTTGAAGCAGATAATAAAGTGGGGTTGAGTACAAGTGTTCAGAGTGTGACCGTGCACACGGCATCGCACACAGAAGATGTTCTGCTGAAGAGGTACAGCTGGAGCAAGCGCATTTACCTGATGGGGTTGGGGTTTGAATGGTTGGTACCTTGTAAAGTACGTTGTGGGTTTCGGGACGGAAGGAGAAAGTTTCGGTGTAGAAGGTCGAGGTTTGTAGTTGAACTCCGCGGTTAAGAGATTCTGTTCCGTAGTTGGTTCTTTGAACTGTCTGTCTCTGTCCAGAAATTTCTCATAGTTTTGGCACACTGTCAAAAGAGAGTCAATAGTAGTACAATCCTTTAGTGCGACAAAGACTGAATAACAGGGTCTGATATTTCTTAGAAGAATATCCAACTGTTCTGGCTCAGTAGGTTTTTTAGAAAGGCGAGAAAACATTCCTGTCATAATAGAGATATAAATAACGATCGGCTCGTCAAGGCCTTGGGTTCGCTTCCTTATGGCTTCGAGGAGCTTATAATCGTAATCGAAGTCACTGAAGTCTTTGAGAAGAAGTTGAGAAATTTCAGACCATGTTAGGTCAGGATTACGATTTATCTGAAATCTAAACCAGTGCAGAGCATTATCGGTGAAGATTTCGAAAGCTTGACTAGTAAGAAGGTTTCTGTCAAGACCTCGAGTTATGCAATATTCATCGAGGTTTTGAAGAAATGACCTGGGGCAAGACTTTCCGTTAAAAGTATGTCTTTTCAGGTCCTTGAAGATTTGAATATTAGAAGGTTGCTGAGGGGGAATAGGATACATCACCTGGAGGGGAAGGGCCTGAGCCGATGAGTGTAAAGGGAAACTAGGAGTAGTCGGGACTTCAGGAATGGGCACAGAAGTGGTTGGAGCGTCTGATATAATAGGGGCGTTTTCAGCGGGAAGAAAGGTGTAAGGTTCGAATTTGCTAACCAGGCTATTATATTTAGCCTTAAGAGAATCAAACGTTTCCTGTAGTTCTGGGTTTTGGTCGATATCTATGCGATCAAACCTGTAATGCAAGTGGTTTATAAATGTTTCTATCAAACGAGTATATTTTGAGTCACCCTGTAAGAGTTTATAGATTTTTCTTTCAAGGTACTCAAGAGTGTAATCAATTTGAGGAAGGTCTTCCTCTATTGGAATTATTGAGCTCAAAATATCCTCTGATGCAGTAATGGAAGCCAATCTTTGAATTTGTTTCCTTAAGCGGAGAACTGTGTCAGCTGGTTCCTCTAATCTAACTTTAACCTCGTATTCCAGTTCAGGTTTGTTGAGATATTCAAATCTAATGACGTGAGACATTATGAAGAATTAAATAAATTGAAAAATATACCTTGTTTGATTTTATGAGTATGTGCAATGAACTATATGAAAAGAAAATAATAAATTGAGTAAGACTTTTGTGCAAGACTGTACTGAATTTATTATTTTTAAATTTTGTGTAGTGGCCAGTGTTAAATGAAGGAGATTGATTGAAACAAAAGAGGTTATGTAGGGAAAGGATGAAAGAGTGAAATAGAAGATGAAGGAAAGAGAAAGGTGATTGTTGGAAGGTGTAAAGTGTCAAGAATTTTAATAGTTGATCCGCAAGATGGGGATAGTAGTACTGGGATGGAGAGTTGTTGACAATAAGTAGTCCAAACAACGAACTATAGGTGGCAGCACCAAGTTATGTAAGAAGCAGATCCCCAGCCAAGACCAAGGTGACAGCACCGGAAGTAAGTAGTACCACCGCCAAAGCTCGAAGGCAGCACTTAAAGATAAAAGTTATAAAGTATGTAGTACCACCGCCAAAGTACAGATGGCAGCACTTAGAGATGAAAGTTATAAGGTATGTAGTACCACCGACAAAGTCCAGATGGCAGCACCATCTATTAGAAATATTTGAGGAATTATATATATGAGGTTTACCTTAAGTTTTTTGTTTTTTAAATTGTACCGGCCAGTATTGAAATGAAATTAAATAAATTATCAGCCAAAGAGGTAGGTAGCACTAGAAGAAGTGTTGTATCAGAATTTTGAAAAATATGAAATAGACATAAATAAATATAGAATACGTAGAATTAGAAGAGTCTAGAAGATTAAGGTTGGGCGCCAAACTGTCGTGAAGCGACAATTAAGGGATGAAGGTGAGAAGAGGAAGGAAAGAGTAGGTATATACAATAAATATATTTACAATAAAGGAAAGAAAAACCTATTTACAATTATTAAAACAAGGGTAATGGAAAAAGGGTATGGACGAAGTGGTGAGAAGTGGAGTTATGAAGAGCGGTGTGAAGGTAAAGTTGAGTCAGGGTGTGGGACGAGTGAAGGATGATGTGAAGGTTGAAGGAGCTCGAGGTGGAGAATGATTCAGTAGCACGGCGTAGCGGAAGGGCGGCACAGGATATTGGTGAGTCGGAATCAGGAACAGCGACACAGGTCTTTACTGGACGGTGGAGGTGTGCAGGGTCAGAGCGACGCTTCGAGGTTCAGCTGGTGGCTGGCACGGGGTAGTACTGCTGCAGGGTGGATCAGCGTAGTGGTGACGTCGCAGTGGACCGTCTCTGGATGGCAGAGTGATGCCACAGGCTCGGTACACGTAAAGAGCGGCACGGGTGATAGTACAGCGGGTAGAACGTCAGAGGAGATGGAGCCAATGGCTTTCACAACGTAGAAGGTGAGTCTTTGTACGGATATTTAAAGTTGTCCGCACACCAACTAGAAGGACTTTGTGCGGATAGATTTTCTTCAAATGTCTCCAATTTGCGACTTCAAATCTTCATTTTCTTCACCATTTCTATAAAAAAGAAATGAAACTTATTTTTTTCTCTAAGTACTACTTCTATAATTAACCCCTACCTACGACCTCTCCTCTAAATTCTAAGAAAACCAACTTTCGGTTCCCTTTTCTCTACTTAACCTTCTTTTGGCTTCTTTGCTTCAACTTTGAAGTCTTCATTAGTGCTAAGGCACATTCTACCTAATCACTCTATCTAAACCTATGGTATTCTACAATACCATTTCTTAAGGGCATCTAAAATGCTCTTATCTTCACTAAGGTATCTAAAATACCTTAATCTACACTACAGGTATCTAAAATACCTTCTTCACTCGTGGGCTCGATGTAGCTCATTCTTTACGTGTGTCTAAAACACACTATTCTTCTATAGGAGCGGTTGATAACTCCCTAAATAAGCCTCAAGATCGTCTCTCTTTCCTTTATTAATCTTAGAAGCGGCTGACTACTCCCTAAACAAGCCTTAGGTCGTCCTTTTTGTATTCCACCCGCGGAGCGGCTGACAACTCCCTAAAAATAAGCCTCTAGTCGTCATTTTGGGAAGCATCCTCTTAGAGTGGCAGTCATTGAATGTGAACTCCACCCTTATTAGAACAGAAGAGATGTTATGAAAGTTGATGTCTGTTTGGTTGCGTGAAATGTTGTTGTCTGAAAGAGAAGAGCCTTACTTCCCTGGTTACTTTAGAAATATTTTCTAAAAATTTTCTCTGAGTCGAAAATTTTCTCGGGTCGTTGGGGAAATGTAGGGTATCATAATATTACTTACCTTTTAAGTTACACTTTCATTTATTACTCATCATTAACATGCTCCTGCAATTAAAAACATAACATTACTTCGGATCCCTTGTACACAAACACATTTTTATAACACCATCATATCACGTACATCCAAGCTTCTTCTTTGTCACGCGTTTACTTATACGATACTCAAATTACGTCGTGGCAATGTATTTGTCGCGACCTATTATTATTTTTCCTTCCTGAATTACATGAACACTACAGTTTTGCCTTTATAATTTCGGTGAAATTGTGGTTTTTGTAAATATTGACGTAGTTGACAATGTTGTTGATACCCGTTGCTATGGTCACAACATATCAATCCTTTGGTGAAATGTTAGGTTTCTCACTGGTGGGCGATAAATTTGATGTTTTATTTCTATTTTTATTCAAATTCTCTAAAAATTCCATCCAAGGTTTCCTTATCGATATAGCCGCAAGGATGGTCAGTTCTTCTTCAGCTCTCAAACGGAGCAGTCGAAATTATAAGACCTTTGTCCTGGGGGTCGACCAGCCCCCAGGACCCTGCAAAAAGGCCCAAAGCCTCTGGCAATCATTTGGCCGTGCTAACTTAATAATTTACTTCATTTCTGAGTTGGTGTGCGGACGACTCTAAAATCTATCCGCACAAAGTCCTTCAAGTTGGTGTGCGGACAACTTTAAATATCCGTACAAAGACTCACCTTCTACGTGGTGATAGCCATTCGCTCCATCTCTTCTGACGTTTTACCCGCTGTACTATATATCACCCGTGCCGCTCTTTACGTGTACCGAGCCTGTGGCATCACACTGCCATCCAGAGACGATCCACTACGACGTCACCACTACGCTGATCCACCCTGCAGCAGTACTACCCCGTGCCAGCCACCAGCTGAACCTCGAAGCGTCGCTCTGACCCTGCACACCTCCACCGTCCAGTAAAGACCTGTGCCGCTGTTCCTGATTCCGACTCACCAATATCCTGTGCCGCCCTTCCGCCACGCCGTGCTGCTGAATCATTCTCCACCCCGAGCTCCTTCAACCTTCACTTCATCCTTCACTCGTCCCACACCCTGACTCAACTTTACTTACCTCCACACCGCTCTACATAACACCACTTTTCACCACTTCGTCCATATTCCATTACCCTTTTTTTTAATAATTGTAAATAGGTTTTCTTTCCCTTATTGTAAATATATTTATTGTATATACCTACTCTTTCCTTCCTCTTCACACCTTCATTCCTTAATTGTAGGGTATCACATTATTACTTACCTTTTAAGTTACACTTTCATTTATACTCATCATTAACATGCTCCTGCAATTAAAAACATAACGTTTCATCGGATCCCTTGTACACAAACACATTTTTATAACACTATAATCTCACGTACATCCAAGCTTCTTCTTTGTCTCGCGTTTACCGATCCGACACTCAAATTACGTCGCGGCAATGTATTTGTCGCGACCTCTTATTATTTTTCCTTCTTGAATTACTTGAACATTACAATTTTGCCTTTATAATTTCGGTGAAATAGTGGTTTTTAATTGCAGGAGCATGTTAATGATGAGTATAAATGAAAGTGTAACTTAAAAGGTAAGTAATAATGTGATACCCTACACTGCATGCCATAGACATAAATAATACTTCGTATGGACCCGGCCTAACGTAGATACATGTCATGTTTCCCCACTTCATTGGTGTCCAATCCAAAGTTAAACTTATATCGTGACACTAAAGCTGGGTCACATTTTTTCAACAACGAGACGAGTTTTTAGATACTGAGAAACAGTTTCGAAAAGTTTTTTTAAAAACGCTTATTGTCACGCACGCTCGGTGACATAACTTTGGATTGGACACCGTGGAAGTGGGGACATATTACGTGTACGTTAGACCGGGTCTATATTATTTACGTCTATGCTGCATGCCAAATTTCAGCCCGATCCGTCCAGTGGTTTGGGCTGTGCGTTGATAGATCACTATGTCAGTCAGTCACCTTTGAGTTTTATATATATATAGATACATGTTTTGATTACAATTTTATCTTATCTCTAAACCAGGTTGTCGGTGAGGCCACACTGGCTTCTGATGTCATAGAAGTAGTTATATTATAGACCCCAGTCCGGCGGGGTAAGTACGCCACCGCCGGGGTAAGTGCATCTAAATTGTAAATAGAGTCAAGTACGTATTGCATTGGGATTGTGTTTTATTTCTTGTATGAGCTTGTATGTAAGACTAGCTTCTGCCCGCGACTTCGCCCGCGTAGAATTCTATTATCACGTTCCCATGGGAACTACTCGTATGAGCCTAAGCTGTCCTTCCTCGGGACTCAAACTATCTCCAAGATCTAAATTGTCCAGCGGTTGAAGCGTGAAGAGGTAACAGATACTTTCGCATTAACAGTCATAATCATCATCATCATCATCATCATCATCATCATCATCATCATTTCTTTTGGCATTTATAATGCGTAGATTTGGAATCCTTCATATTTTTCTTTGCTTCGTGCGGCTGGTTTATGTATGAATTAGTTTATATGTTTATCTTTTATATAATTTTTATGCACATTTATGTAAATTTATCCTCTTTTGAAATTATTTTGTATTTCTGTAGTTTCTTTCTGATATTGATGCACCTACTCATTTTTCTTTCTGTTTGGCCTTATGGTTGACTGGTAGAGAATGCCTTTAAGTCCGCCAATTGTACACATTTTGTATGTGCAATGAAGTTTAAATAAATAAATAAATGTTAGTAATAAAATAAAGACTGTTTGCCCTGGAATTCCTGTGTTTTTAATCTCTTAATTTCTTTTCCACCCCTTGTGACGAGTTTAATATTGCAGAGCTAGAGTTTTCACTCTTTTCCTTGGCAATGTATGAGCTCATGTCATACAGGGCTTCATTACCAGACAGAACGCCGAATTCCGCGGCGGGTCACGCTTCGTGACGAACTGCTCCATAAATATTAACAGCATACTGTCACAGTGGGATAGGAGGAGTAGGGAAACAATTTGAGGAGTTATTTGAGTTAGAGCTGGAGACACATAATCTCCACGTATTGAGCATTATGGATGCAATAACCAATTGAGTACCTATAGCACAGTGTGTTTGTTTATTTGTTTGTCCTTTCTTTACGTACGTCGCAACGAGTGGACCGATTTGAATGAAATTTGGTACCTATGGAGATAGTTTGAGACCCGGGAACATAGGATACTTTTTATCCCGATATTTCTACGGGAACGGGTTTTTTCGGGTCAAACCAATATTTCAATACTTCTATAACTATAACTGTCTATGTGTATAGTATCATCGGGTGTATAGTATCATTCAAAGTCTACGCGGGACGAAGTCGCGGGCAAACGGCTAGTATCTAATAAGTACTACGTACCATTAGCGGCACGTACCCCGCGCACCATGAGACCATCGAAACCACTCAATACTATGCTCGCTGACCTCAGCAGAGTTTCCGATCGAGTTGGCCTTAAAATGATCATGGACAAGACGAAAATTATGTCTAATGTCCATGTTGTGCCAACTCCCGTAATAATCGGAAGCTCTGCGCTTGAAGCTGTCGACCATTATGTATGCCTGGGACAAACAGTCCAGTTAGGTGGGTCCAACTTCGAGAAAGAGGTCAATCGTCGAATCCGACTCGGCTGGGCAGCGTTAGGGAAGCTTCGCAGTGTCTTTTTGTCCAAATTATCGCAGTGTCTCAAGTCGAAAGTCTTCGACCAGTGTGTGTTGCCAGTGATAACTTATGGTTTCGAGACGTGGGCGCTTACGATGGGTCTCATAAGAAGGCTCAAAGTCACTCAGAGGGCAATAAAAAGGGTATGCTCGGGGTTTCTCTGCGTGATAGAATCAGAAATGAGGATATCCGCAGTACAACTGGGGTCACCGACATAGCCCGAAGAATTGCGAACCTTAAGTGGCAGTGGGCGGGCATGCTCGCAGGACTGATGGCCGATGGGGCCAGAAAGTTCTCGAGTGACGTCCGCGAACCGGGAGACGAGCTGTCGGTAGGCCTCCAACAAGATGGAGCGACGACCTCGTGGAAGTCGCAGGACACCGGTGGAAGGGAGTAGCACAGGACCGGTCTGAGTGGCGAGCCTTGGGGGAGGTCTATGTCCAGCAGTGGACGTCTTTCGGCTAAAATGATGATGATGATGATGACCCCCCGCACCAACGCAAGGGTACCTCACCACGCCCGCGGCGAACGTGCGCTGGGATCGTGCACTCAGTCATGGTCGTCGCTCGCAGCGCGTAACAAGCGCTTACATAGCTTTACAATACGAGTAATCGTACAGCCTGAGAGCTTGTTCACAAACTTCCTGGCGCGATCGACCATCAGAAACACGATAAGTTTTCGATTTAATTCCACGTGTGAACCTACTCTCCGATCGATCAACTGCGGTGTAATTGGGAACGCGTAAATATTCATGCGAAAGAAATTACATGTGCCGCCTAGGAAGCTGATGGCTTCATTATTATCGCTTATTTCAGGCGAGCTGTTTTTGCAAGGGTACAGAAACCGAGCCTGAGAACAAAGGGCTTTGAGGGACCGGCGTCGCCACGAGCGGAGCGTCGAGCGGGGCGTTGAACGACGTAAATTAAGTAATATAGGTAGAGATCTTCTACTATCTAAAGTCCCGCGCCTTCACATTTCAAAACGCTTCAATTTTTTCATTATTATTTAAAAAGCACCACCAACACTCTCAACGCATAGTTGATGTCTGTCTCAGCACGCACCCATGTGTTGAGAGTGTTGGTGGTGCTTTTTAAATACATTGCAGCGTTTTGAAATGTGAAGGCGCGGGACTTTAGATAGTAGAAGATCTCTACTTACTTAGGCAATTCGCGCTAGACAATGAGGGCCACCGGTCGGTATTCCTGCTCGCTAGTTGGCGCCACTATCTGCAAGGTGGTGGCTGTCAATGTCAACGTTTTGTCATTTCATACAATAGTGTCAATGTCACTTGGCTAAATTGGCACAGGAAGCGCCTCTACTACTTACAAGCGGAATTGCTACTCCATAAACATTCGCTCGGAGTTTCGATAGTTATTTCCTAGGTCGCTGTGTAGCATAAAATACTTTATTTACCATCCCTCCCATTCCCGATCCCCATCTTGACTTCAAAACTAATGGATCTAAAAAAAAATCAAAATAAAAACTGTATAATCATTTTATTACCCACATAGACGGCAAAAAGAGCCTTTTAAAGAGAAACGAAACCCTTCGAGCCGAGTTTCATGCCCGTTCTCAAACATCATCTACCTACCTATCTCTAGTTTAGAACGATTTGTTTCATTTCGTCCAAGAACTTGTGCAGTATTGGCAGTGGTTACAATGTAAGCTCAATAAAATTACCCTAAGAAATGGGATACTTTGAAGTTCCCAGTGCTACTGCGGCATCGACGAGTAAGGATTTTCCTGGAAACGGTTTCTTGAAGAAGCCCTTGTAACTCTAACGAACAGTTCTACCGAATCGGAATAATACCAGGGTTGTCTCTTCGAGACTAAGAGATTTCTCGGTTACTTTTAATGTTATGTATTTAGATGGTTTACTCCTAAAGCTGGCAACGTCGCAAATAGTTGTCAAATATAACGCTGTTTTCATTAATTTCTGAGTACCTATTACTGAATGAAAACATGAATTATCGCTCTATGTTTGAATAAAACATTAAGTATGGATTGCAACAATTATCATAGGAACACGAAATTTGTAGGATTATGGAAGTACTATCTTTTGAAAACTTTAAATCGCATTTCCATGCATTTTAATGTAATCTTATCATTTGAATGCCTAACCAACAAATATAAAACGAGACGCGTCATTCAACCATAGAATGATAACTTCTATTTTAATTCAGTAATATTGAGAAATTAATAAAAACAGCGAAACATTCGACAGCTATATGCGACGTAGCCAACTTTCGGGATAAACCCTCTTAAGTTTAAATTTAAGCACGTTATACTGCTATTACGATGGTTCGATACTTGATAAGAACTTTTACTTCTGTAAGTACGCTTTTTGTAATAGTGTACCTACAACCTTGACCCGTAATATTTTTTATTAATAAATTATGAATTATGCGCGAATTAGTTACCTATATCGTGTGTTTATGTCATTATTAAACACGAAGGACCAACACGTATGTAAGTAGCATTACCTACATACAGCTGTTATAGTTCTGGAAACGTGAAAAATACGAAGAACATAAATAGGTCGGTGATACCTGCAGATTTTCGATGGGTCGTTAATACCTGAGTTTACCTTACTAAACTCTTTGGTACGGTCGCCTAATGCGCCATCTGAAGCGGGAAAATGAGCACAAAACATCACAATGTCATATTGTGTCAAATCATATGAAAACAAAACCATACTTAAGCGTAAAATACCCACTAAGCCGCCGCCACACAGAAGTGCTCGCAATGTTGTGCTCCAGCTCAGAATATTTAATAGTACTACATACACAGACCTTAATTTAACTAGATAACGCAAACACCTCAATCTGTATGAAAACCAACCGTGTCACTTTTTTTCTACCTACTGTGACGTCACAAGAGCGAAATAGTGGTGTGAATTCCCCGCTGTCCGCGCGAAATCGATTCAAAGGCGCCGCCGCCCGCGCCGTGCGGCTCGTGTCAGTCAGTACGCGGTCAGACTTTGTAGTGGGTGGTCGCGCGCGTGTTGCGCCTTGTCGCCGTGTCCTCTGCTTGGCTCGCAGTCTTAAAAGTTGATCATTTCACCGCTCTTCAGGTAAGTTTTTTTGATAGATACGTAAAAATTATGAAACTAGTTACTCGATCTTTTCGAGTACAAAAAAGTGGCCGTAAGTACGTAGTAGTTTGACAACAATGGGATAGAAGATAAACACACTATTGCCGTAGAAATATTTACTAGAACACTTACAAAACTGTCCCAAATAAGCGATCAAAGCAATTGCAAGCCCGAATTTAGTGGTACGTGAAATTCACATATCGATTTTTCAATCGATTTGCCAGAGGAATGATAAAAGGACAGAGGAATGATATAAGGACAGAGGAATGATAAATATAAAGTTTATTATAGCTTGACGCAAGTAAAAAGAGCTGGCGATGTACCTGCGCAAACCTACTTCCTCCACTAGCCGCCCGAGCTCTTTTTACGTGCGTTGAGTTACATCTTGCTCTTAGGTAATGGCAGTCAGTTTCAGTTGTATTTAGTTAAAATGTGTTCTTATGGGTTGTAATGATTACGTGTTACTTTCTTGTAGGTAAATTATGTCTAAGACGAATAAAAAAACCAGAGAAGAAATTTTATCTGCGAAAAGAAAAGCCAGTAAATTACGTTATGATAAAATAAAATCAGATCCAGAACTTAGTCAGCGTAGAAAAGAAAAAGACAAAGAAAATTACTTAAAGAAAAAGAAAAATAATCAGGTGACGGCTATAAGGATGAAAAGCGTTATAGAACAGAAAAAACAGCGAGAGAAGTGGCGTCAGAATTCCAAAGCATACTACCTACGTAAGAAGGAGCAGAAAGAAACACAAAGTGTATATATCAATGAAAATAAGGACGACGACAAGCCTCTGGCCGAAGCTGAAACTTTTGAAATGGATCCATTAGAACCATCATGTAGCAACAATGTCATGTCGCATAGCTTACCAAACGACAGAAAACAAGAAATTACAATACTCTCCGACGTAAAGGTTAACTATGACTTGAAGAAGCTTTTCAGATCTCGTACAACTAACGAAGGTTGGAAATACAACTGCTCTTCACTTGACATCACTAAAGATTTTAAAGAATTTAGAAATTAATAATTATAATAAGTATAATTAAGTTGATTCAAAAGACTGAAAAGGAGCTTAAGTTCCTAATTTGAAAAACAAGTTATAGATTTTATTAAAGAAAAGAAACTAGTAGATACTTGAAGAAACAAATAAATGCTGGGTGGTTGGAAGCTAGGTGCAGACTTTCATGGATGACATTTTAGACGATACTTGCTATAGCACAAGTCTTGTAGTTTTTGAGTTTTGGACCATGTTTTCCTTATGACCATGCAATGAAAATAACAAACAAACAACAAACATTAATAATAACAAATATTAGTAATGAAATGGTCCATATCTCATATCTCAAAAAAACAAGACTGCACATAACTTCCGAACACCACCCACCACTTAAAATATTTTTAGTTACAAAATGAGAACAAAAAAATATTTTTGTTTGTTTATTGATATTTTAATATACCTAAACGCAATTGAGAAATCAAGTAGATACCTGAACCAAATATATAATTTGTAAGTTGTTAATTTATAAGTAAGTTTTTGTTTATTGTTTATTCTATATAACCGCAATTTTTTTAAATGTTTATGATGAAAAGAAGACATAAAAGGGGGAACCTTACTTTCTGTTTGATAACATATTGCTAATAAGAACATTATTAAAACAAGTTAGTAGAAGTTTCTAATTTTTTTTCTTACAGGAATCAGTCTAAGTAAGATTTTAAAGCATTTAGATATTAAAAATTATAATAAGTATAATTAAGTTGATTCAAAAGACTGAAAATAAACTTAAGTTCCTAATTTGAAAAACAAGTTGTAGATTTTATTAAATAATAGAAACTAGTAGAACTTGAAGAAACAAATAAATGCTGGGTTTTTAGAAGCTAGGTGCAGACTTTCAGGGATGACATTTTTGGCCGTACTTGCACAAGTCTTGTAGTTTTTGAGATTTGGACCATGTTTTTCTTATGACCATGCAATGAAAATAAAAAAAAAACAAACATTAATAATAACAAATATTAGTAAAAAAATGGTCCATATCCCATATCTAAAAAAAACAAGACTGCACATAACTTCCAAACACCACTCAACACTTAAAATATTTTTAGTTATAAAATGAGAACAAAAAAGAGTTTTTTTGTTTATTGATAATTTAATATACCTTAACGCAATTGAGAAATTAAGTAGATACCTGAACCAAATATATAATTTATAAGTTGTTAATGATAAAGTAAGTTTTTGTTTATTGTTTATTCTATACAAACGCAATTTTAAATGTTTATGATAAAAAGAAGACATAAAAGGGGGCACCTTACTTTCTGTTTAATAACATTGCTAATAAGAACATTATTAAAACCGTTAGTAGAAGATTCTAAATTTATTTCTTACAGGAATCAGTCTAAGTACAATTATTATGACTTAAGTAAATCTGATTTGATCAATAAACAATTTTAACATAACTATGTACCTACTTTCATTTACATTTGATAGTAATTATTGCCCCTGGAATAAAATAAGCTTGTTGTATAGTTGTCTTTTCGTCACTGCAGTTTTCACGTGCTTAGTTAAATAATGAAAACGTACGTCAATATATGTATTGGCGACTGCCTTAATTAATTGTACCAAATGGTTCTCCGTTGGTGATTGATCAAATTGATGAATAGCAATGCTACTAAAAATGTTGCTATTTACGAAAACCCGCAGAATCTTATTTATTAACAGGGTTTTGCTCGATGACGGTTTGATGCTGAACTTTTGGGACTTGTCAATTATCTGTCGTATTTCTAATTCTGCTACCTTGCATATTTGAACAACATCCTTTGAGGGGTAAACGAGACCACCTTTATCCTTGAAAGCGATGAACTCAAATGCATGACCATTTTTAGCTTTTGGTGAAGACAGTGCACTGCAACATTCATCGCATTTGATTATTTTTCCAAGAGCTCTTACCACATATCCAGCGGTATATGTTATAATCTGTTCGCCAAATTCAGACAGTTGAGGAAATGTAGAGCAAAAACTATCAAAATCACGGATACTACTGAAATTCAATTCTGTACTATCTACCTCGTCATCAGCGAGTGTGGCTCCTGTTGTTGTAGAATTAATTGATTGTACCGCCGAAGAACAATTAAGTACTGAAATTTGTTCCAAATCAACACAATTTCCACCGTTGCAATGTTTTATTTCAACATGATTTAACATTTTTTTGTAAAAAGATTCGAATTGTCTTGATGTAGGATTATTGTTGCAACCACCGTGAGCCCGTACATTACAAAAGAATAATTCTAGATGATCTTGACTAAATCTATACATCGACATGAATTTTATTTTTTCTTCTTCTATCAACTTCTGAAACAATACTTTTGTGCTTTTGATACAGACCAACAGACCGACGAAACCCGTCTTTCTACCACTTTTAATTAATAAATCTCCTTCTGTAGTCCTTAGTTCTCTAATGTAATTTTCCGCTTTATCCAAAAATTCCATTATTCTTGTCTTGTTGTTCATGTTAAGAGGCTGCTTGAAACCAAATTGTTTTAAGTTCCTGGAGTTGAGCACATCGAACAAATCGTTGAAAATACGTATAAATTCAGTTGTAGCTAACGATCCTTCAAAATCCGGAATTTTTAATTTTTCTCTACAAAAGTCAAGAGATTTTGCAACGCTTTCGCTGAGGAGTTGGGTCGCCAACTTAACCTTCATCTTTTGATTCTGAAATTTGACATGGCTGTTTCGTAACTTGTTAGCTAAATGGAAATATTCTGTACTTTGTAGTCTGTGCAAGAGTTCGAAATATGCCCATGATACACATCTACCATTACCATCAACAATATTTGCATAAGACTGAAGACAGTTCCTTACTAATTTTACCATGTGGCAAGCATCTAAAAAAACCGCAATAGGTTGTTTCGTAATAGGATGTTCAAATGTGGTTTTCAACTCTTCATTTGGGTCTAATCTGCAGCCCAACTTTTTTGCCATAGTTAAATTCGAAGGACAACCGTCAAACGTAAGGCCGACAACGATTATATTTGATTCGTTCAAATGCTTCAAACATTGTATCACCAGATCCGCTTTTTGTTGACCATTTGCCCCATCTATTAAAAAGTATCCAACAGGAACCTGAAATATAATCAAAACATTTAAATGCATATAATTATGATACACAAATCTACACAATGTAATTGACAAGAATAAATGGGATCACCTTCCAATTCGCATTTATTCCAGTAACTAGAAACACCAATGCTTCTTTAGCTTCAGGAACTTCATCGGAATCCAAACCACCACCGAAATCTACATAACCATGGATTTTTTTTCCGTCCCATTCAATTTTTCTCTTTATTGCCATCTCATCAATCATAAGACAACAGTACAAGGGTGTTTTCGATTTATTCGCTATTAATTTCAAAGCATTCAAAGATTCGGTGGTAAAACCAGGTCTGCCATTTATACATTTAAACCACTTTTCAATAGTATGTGGATGTGGTAAGCTCAAATTAAAAACCTTTCGAACATAGGTGTATGCTTTGCTCGAATAATAGTGTAATGTTAGAGCAAAACTCCGAAGTGCAGGTGAATACTTTGATGTACTGACTACGTTGGCGTTCTTCATCTGTCTAGAATAAAGTTCTTTAGTTGTGACATTGGACGAATTTAAGAAATTTGCTTGCTCATCATTTATAAAAGACTTCTTTTTTAAACACTCTAATAAAGCCACTAGCGTGAGTATCTTAAGGCCTTTACGACGATTCTGTTCCCTCAGTCTTTTTATTTGCTTGTTTTGCTGTTTAATTTTTTGTTGAGCTTGATTCAATTTGTGTAATGATTTTTTTTTCTTGCGTGTATTTAACAGTGTCTCCTCATTTGATGTAGACGGTTGCTCGATATCCTGTAACACATTAATCATATAATCCTCATAATACTTTGACATGTTCTGTACTGTGATTAATATTGATAGTACCTAGATTCTTGCAGAACAACAATACAGTTACCTACCTGTTCCAATTTTCTTTTTCTTGACATATTGGCTATAGGAAGTTTGTCCGCTGAAATTACTTTGTTTTTGTTCTGCTAACGAAACAAACACACAAGGTTAAATTTACCTATAGTTTAATTTACAAAAAAATATAATTTTATTCCTAGGTAGGAAAAAGCAATTAGAATATGACTTCTTATTAATCAATGGAAAAAGGTTTAAAAAAATTGAGTAAGGGTACCATATTCCAAATTTATTTAATATTTTTATATTCAAGAAATTTGCATGAATTCTCTTAACATCGAATCTTCTGTTCTAATTATATCTGTAGGTACTAACGACGTTTATAACGTCTAATAGATTTTTTATTGTCAGATATTATAATTTTAGGTTTTAGAGAACAATGCCAAGTGAATCAAGACTATCGAGAACAATATCAATCTACTAACTGCTTCACATGTTGATGTTTTCAGAACATCAATGGTTGGTATTGCTTCTGGAATCAGTCGACGGTATTTTTTTGTTTCCTTAAAACTGCTATCATCGAAATGTATAGAACAAATGCAACAATTTTTTGTTGGAAACCAATTTCTTTGCCCGGTCGCTTCCATCCATTTTTCTTTTATGTTTGGATTACTTGGAAACCTGTAATTTATAATTAAATTAGTCAGACAGAATAAATTATTGCTGCAAATATAATTTACCTACGTGTCACAAAATGCCTAGGCGAACATTATCATTCCTCTGTTTCAATTCAAGAATCGGTTAGAATCGCGAAGAATCGAAAAGTGTTACATCACTATTTGCTTCATTTGACAGAAAAATGAGAATAGTACCCCTACCAAGAAACCGAGCGACACAAGCTAAAGATCGATCGTTATATTTCCATTGCGCGTTTAATGTAGACAGGCCCTACAACTTTGTAACAAAGTAGGCAATGTATCATGAACATGAAGTAATCACACACACAGTCTTATTTTTCATAGTAAAACCACGACAAACCTTAAATAAATGATTTTTAAATAGATTAAACGTAATTTTAGAAGAAATTTACTTACTTATGGAAGGAAACATGTCCATTACTTGGGTCACCTTTTCTTGTACTGTTTCTACAACTTAATATGGAACAACCAGTCATTTTTCTAGATATCGGTTGACGTCCGGAATCGATAACGGGCGAACGCGGACTAAACGAAGCCGCGCAGAAAGCAGACCTTTGTACTGCTTTTTGACACGCGAAGTACGTACACTCGCGACGTCTAGTTAAATTAAGGTCTGTGACTACATAAGTACAGATGGCCACGGAACCACCCGCCTGAATCTAGCCGGCGAACAACTCGCGCCCAACTCGCCCTTAACATCATTTGTTTCATCGTTGTTTCGCGTAGTGGTACACACACATTTATAAGTGTACACACGTCCTCGCACGCACACAGACGTGCTCGCACGCAAACATTGGCACTTCATTCGAATTGTGTTCGAAATCGTGCTTTTATAGGCTGTGTCCGCTGTGTAGTTCAGGTAAGAGATCCGGTGAAATTACCAGCAAACAGGCATTCAATCCTAGTCATCAGGGTTGGCAACTAAATCGCGATCTTATCATTCCTTATGCCTATGGGCCAGACAGACCACTTACCATCAGATTGTCAAAAAAGCAACAAGTAAATATATCTCAAAAATAAAATAAAGATAACAGACAACCCTATATCAAAACTATCTAAGACAGTTTTCGCATCTCACTCCTCCTAATACGAATGACAAAGACAGTTGCACAACTAAGTATTTCCTTGTTGACAGCTCGGTTTGAATCTACGTTCTAAAGTCCTCGTCCAAGTGTCGAGAAACTTCACTTATTAACAATAGATGGCGCTAATTGACGTGCGATGCGAACTTAGCGATTTTGACTTGAAGTTCTGATAAATCATTTATCTGAAGTAGGTCATAGGTAGGTACTTGCTTGAAAATTATTATATCATTTTCTCGGAAAGGTACTACAAAGGTGCATAAATTTATTCTTGTAGGGAAATCGAAGCCTGTAGCCTGTAGGCTGTAGGTACCAGATAACAGAATGCATTTAATCATTTTATCAAATACAAGTACACAACGACAATGCAAAAGTGATTGTAAAACCCTATTTGAATAAACGTATTTTTATCTTTTATCTTATCTTATTTTTACATCCTTTATTTGTAGCGAAAAATTAAGTTGTTTCATCCCAATTTGGCGCGCGGCCAGCATGACTTCATTTTAACGCTAGTAACGCGACACTGCGTTTGAACGCCGGCTCAGCCACTGTTTGTGAGCCGCTCACATTGTTCATGCCGTTCATACCCCGATATATCATTGCAGTGCAGATTGAAGACTTTACATACATTTTCATGTTACTCTTACTTCAAACATGGATGCACATTTTCCTCACAATGTTTTCCTTTACCCAAACTATGATTTATTGAACACGAGCTTTTACCCACGACTTCGTCTGCAGGGAATTTAACACTATATTTCCAAAGCCCTTTTGCCAGGATACTTTTAAAACCGTTTCCGGGATTACGGGATTTCCGGGATTCCCTTCCTCTTGTCCGAGGTGCTCTTCCGGAGTCCCTCTAATGAGTTACCGGGATTTTTCCGTTATTTCTCAGGATTTTTCGCAATTTCCGGGATAATAGATAGCCTATAGCTTATTCCAGGTTACAAACTATCTGTTTGCCAAATTTCATGCAAATTGGTTGAGCCGTTTTAGCGTGATTGAGCAACAAACATCCAAACATCTAAACATCCAAACATCCAAACACAAAAACTTTCAGCTTTAATATTAGCAAGAGAATTTACCAATATCTAGGGTTTTATTCGAAACGTGATGCTTTGACGGAGAGATAGAGACATTCCCTTTCCCTATGTAAGTTTCGAATAGAGCCTCATTTGTGAATCAACCAGCCACAAATACCTTCAAGGAGGCAGCTGACAAGAATTTACGCAACTAACTCAATATCTTTTCAAAATTAAAAGTAGATACAGTTGTTGATATTAATAGAATGAATGAATTAATTAATGAAATAGCTTATTTTTGCTAATTTTATTAGGTCCCTGCAAAAAATGTGTTAAAGTATTATTGTTACCCACCACTCTGATGGAGTTATATTCTTTTCATTTTCATTTTGATAACCCCTTCGAGAGTCGTGCCAAAAAGTTCGGGAATCCAAAAGTTCCGATATTATTCTATCGGAGAGCAACCCTTTCACCTGTTTTCTATAATAACAGGGCCAGCCAGTGTGACATGTGGACAAAGGGAAATTGTCGATCGGCCGCAACTTACAACTTTTGCCTTTCAACGCGTACGGGACAAATATTTGAGTCTTTACCCTTTAGACCGCACGATTAATGAGAAAAGTTTTTGAGGATTTGTGTATGAACATCATCATGGTTCGGGTTTGGGGAAAACAAGCGTAGGTAGGTCACTAGGCCAAAACGGACATGAGATGGTACAAGTGGTACAACTATGCAGAGCCATATGCTCAGCAGTGGGCAAATAGGTAATTATACGGTTGTTACGCCATCGTGCCATCTCCCACAGACTCATCGCCTTCAGTGAAGCAGCCGTTCCGGAGAATCTCTCTAAACTCACCTTAGGGCATAGACATAAATAATACTTCGTATGGACCAGGCCTAACGTAGATTTCATTTCATTTCATTTATTCAAACACATTAGAAGCTTACAGTGTCTTACACCAAATCGCTTATATGCTAGTCACAATTCCAATTTTGTATAAATAAATACTTAATTACAATAAAAATTACAGAAAATCGATTTAATGTCAAATAACAGAAGTAGAATAAGTCAATAATTATTTAGAAATATAATACATTTCCTGCAAAAATTACCACTCGAGTCCGCGAAAATATCTATGTCATGAGACTCAACTGCTATTACATTAAGAAGAGCCAATGCCCTGCTCGTCGGCGCATTATCGGCCTGGCGGGTGCGCGCGCGCAGCCACGCGAACAGGCGGCGGCGGCGGCGCGGCGCGGCCCCGCACCCAGCTGCCGGCACATGAAGGCCCATGCGCTCTAGTGCTAATGGATTGTAAACCTTATTGTGTAACACTCCCCTATAATCCCCACACGGGCCCAGTGCGGATTGGGGACTTCACACACATCTTTGAATTACAGATGCGTGCAAGTTTCCTCACGGTGTTTTCCTTCACCGAAAAGCTCAGCGGTAAATTCAAATTGAATTTCGCACATAAGTAAACTTAGAGGTGCGAGCCGGAATCGAACCCCCGACCCTATGCATGAGAGGCGTTATGTGAGGCGTAGGTCGAACCACTAGGCCACCACGGCTTTTACAAATATTGTAAATATTTAAGTACCTAACTGTAGAAAAAACCAAGTCATAATATTAAAGGGCACTTTTCCTTCCCTTATCCTGCTATGGCCTTTGTCTGTATATTCAAAGTTGAAAATACAAAGACACATTCGGGCATTATTCGTATTCTATTTGTAATCAAGTGAAAAAATTAATAAAGTATTTACATGGTGTGACAATAAAAAAATGTAAGTAAATTACTTCAGTTTGGCTACTCACATGAATTATATTTTTCTAAAACAGTTCCTTTACCAAAATGCTTCTCAAACATTTTGTAATATCTCCAACTCTTGTTTTTTGTTTTTTTAGCTATTTTATAGTACTGAAAAAAATATTTAAACGTTAAAGTGATTTGTTGGCAGGCTATGGAGTGAATGTAAACTAATGCTATGTTGATAAATGGTTAGTCATTGCACAAGTTTTCAACAGTGTCAGATTACCACTGCATGTGCATAATTCAATATTTGTATTGTGTTTTTCTAATTCCAAGGGATTATAATGTAAATATCAATTGGCACAGCAGTTTTTGTTACTTACAAGCACTATAAGTAATATTTTGATGTCATTTATTTACGAAATATAACAAATTTATTTACTTAAAAAACTCATCTTAAATCAGAAAATTGGGATAAAAATTGTAACATCAAATATTAATAATTTTGGCTTTAAGTAGGTAATTTTCAAAGAAACCTAAATTCATTACAATAACAGTTTATATTACTACTTACATCATAAGTATAAGACCACTTCTTGCGAACATGATTGATTGTCATAGCTTCAGGAAAACCATTTTCTAATAAGATCAAACGAAATTCCCTGTAAAGTATAGTTTGTATCAGTCAGAACATTAATTATTTTAGATTAATTACATTATATTTTTTTTAATAAAAGTACTGTACTGTATAATGGTATTGAACCCTTAACTATTAAGAATGAAACTTATGAGGATATGATGTCAGTAGAGTTCAAAGGCTCTCTTGAGTAAATTCTCTTTAAAAAGAAATTAATTCGAAACAGAACAGAATAATAAACTTCTTACGTCCACGGCTGTTTCTTCTTTTTAAAAAGCCAACTATTCTCGAACCGAAGCTCAACCATTTTCTTCGTAAGCTCCGTCGTCCCTGAAAATTAAATAATTTATCATGCTCTCGTAAATATGGATAAGTAAATCGGCCCCTAAACGCGACTAATTCGCTACTCACACAGGAAAGTGTTTTCTTCCATATTTATAGAAAATAATCCAAAATCTTAAATCTTATTAAAATAGAGTGGATGTTTCAAATGCCGCACACAATATAATAATATAATTTACAATTTATTATTTACAGTTATTAAATATTTTAATTTATTTAATTCCACAAACCGCACACAACTTGCACACAAAAACATTGACTTTGACTTTTTATTATAAAATTCTGACACTGACAAACTGACATACATGTGGAAATGAGAATGTAAATTTGAGGTATACTTTTAAAAATTGAACAAGGACTGAAATAATTACTATAAACTAAAACTTATTTATTGATATAAATCACAAAATTAAAAAAAACTACTATTTTCATAAAATTTTGCAAAGTTAATTATTAAAAAGAAAATAAATCAACGATTTTTGTTATTTTAGCCGTTTATAGCTAAGCTCAAACAATGTTACATAATGATTTACATTGCAACACTGAAATTCTGTTGTCAACTGTCAATTTCAGCTGTCAACTGTCAATAGTGCGTATTATCTCGATTTTCACGTGGTTTTCTAGAATTCGGCATGTTTTACATAATCTACTTTTGATTTTAAATAAAAATAAGAAGAATGCACCGACTTATATCAGCCAGAAATTTGTATCAGACTAGCCTCCATAATATATCACTGCCTTCGAATAAACCCCTCAATAGAAGTTCAGATATAAAATGTTCCTTTTGTCGGAAAATTCTTCTAGGTCAACACGATATAGGTAAGTTAACTAGATTCCAATGGGTGCGACGCCTATAGATAAATTTTATATTTAGACACAAGGGAATCGAGAAATTGAAGTCCGTAACCTAAGTTTGGAGTTGCGTAACTTAGCTTTTTTTTTTTAGAAAATTTGCTTGTCGCGAGGCACCAGTCTACGAGAACGGCTAGCGTTCTGAAAGCTCTCAAAAAGAAAGGGAAACATAAAATGTACAAAAAATACGGTGAACTATTAGAAGGTATGTACTCCTTTCAAGATTGTTTACATTCTGTACAATGTAAACAAACATTTATTTTTTAAATTTGTTTTGAACAGTTGGGGCTCGGGCTATGACTGAAACTAAAGTGTCTATAAGTAAATTACGTGCCGTCCACCTGTCCAAGCTGGCAGACAGCCCCGTGTCCCTGGGCCAGCTGCACCAGCTAACCACAAAGCCAAAGAAGCCTGCCATCAGCGAAGTGGACCCAGAACTGCTCCAAACAGTCAAAGAGAGAATATTAAAGAAGCCTACTCCAATATCGGCTGGTTTAAAACAAATCAGCTTGGAAGATGACCAATGTGCCCTTATTTACACTAATCATAAAATTGCCAATTTGGAAGATAGAATAAAAACTAAACAGTATATAGACATGGTAAAGGAAAGTTACTATAACTTTAGAAAGGCTACTCTGTATGACCAAAGGCTACAGGATTTAAAATATGCCATAAATGAGGGGCTCAATCAGGAATTTGACATTACTGGTGACTCTAAATTGGAGCAAGAGATGGGTTTCCAGCCGCTACCAAAGAGTCCACACACTGTTTTCCGGGAACTATTTATTGATAATCAGCTAGATTCTTATGATCAGGAACTACTGCATTCTATATCAAACTTACAGTAAGTGTCATGGGTGACTATAACATATGCTTAAGATCGGAAATGCAGTATATTAAAAAAAAATCTTTTTTCTATGATTGACTTTCTTATTTCATAGGAGCCAAGGCTTGGCCCACCCTGCCATAGAAGATATTTATGACGACCCAATCATCCATGGAGACTTCCATGAGGCTAAGGAGCTTGACTTTGATCGCAGTGAAGCAGCACTTGAAGTCAAGAAACTGAACATTAAAAAAGCGTAAGTTATTATTACAAGTTTAAAAAATACTTCAGTATTAAATTGGGAAATGCACATAACACCATAATCAATTTATGACATCCAATTACATTATTTATGCACAATGCACAATTTCATGAATTCCAGGAAATTTTTTTTGGTTGTTTTTAAATTTTGGAAAAATAACAAAAAAAAAACCCTAGAATTCATCAAACAGATAATAGGGAACATCTATTAATTTTATTCATGCTGAATCAATAAGTAACATCCATATTTTGAAGACAAGAACACTCACAGAGTAACAAGTGACATTACATATGCTCATTCCATTTGTGCCAGCTTTGCTTAAAAATAACATAATATAGTATATTTTGATGCAAGTGCGAAAAGTTCGTCATTTTATCACGACTGAGCAACTGTATTAAAAGAACTTTTTAATAGAGTTGCTCAAAAAGTAAACATTTCAATACCTGTTTAACATGCCAAAAGTTTGTCATTCCCGAAAGAGCACTTCTTGTTTTTTGACAGCTGGTGAGCCTGCCAGGAGTTGTTTTTTACGAACTAGTGCATAAAGTTTTTTGAGCTTCATCCTGTTCATTTATTTCTTTATTCTTTTTTTTTCGCAAGTGTATTAAAAAATGTCGTATGATACACGTGCGAAATTGTGCGCTTTCGCTCGCGCCAACATAACTAGGGACTCGTGATAAAATGACTAACTTTTCGCACTTGCATCAAAGTGTACTATTTTAATACTCAAAAAGTAAATACCTGTTTAACGTGCCAAAAGTTTGTCATTTCCGAACGAGCGTGTTTTGTTATTTTACGTCACACCAGTCCGAAAAGCGGGATTTACCGCCCTTGGGCGCTACGAAAAATCCCTCTTCACGGCCAGGTGGTGACGTAAAATCGTATACTAACCACGGGCGGTCGTAAAGAAATCCTCAGACCGCTAGATTATAGCCCTCGCCTCCGGCTCGGGCCTCAATTACCCGCGATCTGAGACTTTCTTTACTTGACCGCCCTAGGTGTGTAATGTACTATAACAGCTAGTGAGCGTGCCTAATGTTGTTTTTTACGAACTAGTGCGTAAAGTTTTTTGAGTTTCATCCTGTTCGTTTATTTCTTTATCCTTTTTTTTTGCAAATGTATTAAAAAATGTCGTTTGATACACGTGCGAAATTGTAATTTTCACTCGTCCCTAGTGTCAACGCTCGCTTTCGCTCGCGCCAACATAACTAGGGACTCGTAATAAAATGACAAACTTTTCGCGCTTGCATCAAAATGTACTATTTTCAATCATTCAGCAAGCAAGCATTGAACAAAAAGAAGAAGGCGAACCTGGAAAAGCGTCGAGCGGTGAAGGAGCTCAGTATGAAGACGGACATGAAGACGCTGGAGCTGCAGGGCAAGCAGGGGGCGCTGGAGAAGCTGCTCACCTCACACCTGCAGCTGCTCTGCTCGCTCAACATGGTGCACGAGGTAACAACAGGAGAATTAAGATGCAGCAGATAAAAAGCCGTGGTGGCCTACTGGTTCGACCTACCGCCTCTCATGCCGAGGGTCGGGGGTTCGATTCCGGCTCGCACCTCTAAGTTTACTTGCGTGCGAAATTCCATTTGAATTTACCATGAGCTTTTCGAAGGAAAACATCGCGAGGAAACCTGCACGCATCTGCGAAGTAATTCAAAGATGTGTGTGAAGTCCCCAGTCCGCACTGGGCCCGCGTGGGGACTATAGCCCAAACCCTCTCATGTTGAGGAGAGGCCTGTGCCCAACAGTGGGACGCAAATAGGCTGTAGTAGTAGTAGTAGATAATTTCCATCACAACCGTAACATAATTTACATTGTGTTACTGGGCACAGGCCTCTCATTATGCGAGGGTTTGGGCTCTATGCCCACCGCTGATCCAGTGCGGATTGGGGATTCCAAACATATCTTTCAAATACTTTTAGGTTCCTCATGATTTTTCCTTCGGTTTCTCTAATCTTAACAATAATTTAGGTCAAATGTGACTGTATGATAAATGATAAAAAAGAAGATCATTGAACTTTTATTTATGTATCAGATGTAAACATTGTGTACTGAGTGAAAACACCAAGTTATGAGAATAATTTTCTCCATGCAATATGATGCTAAAGAAAAGTAAATGTGAGTGTAAATCTGTGTAATAAAAAAATGATAAGATAATGCCTGACCGCAATCTCAAGTATTTTAGCAAGTCTCAATTAAATTTGATTGTGTGCTGTGCTACTACTACTACTACAGCCTATTTGCGTCCCACTGCTGGGCACAGGCCTCCTCTCATCACGAGAGGGTTTGGGCTATAGTCCCCACGCGGGCCCAGTGCGGATTGGGGACTTCACACACATCTGTGCTGTGCTAATATTTGAAATTTCTATTGTGATTTACTTAAGGTTTATTTTCCAGGCACGCAAAGTACTACAGTATTATCGTCAGAGAGGAGCGCGGGTACCCGACCATCCCAAAATAACTGACATCAAAGTCTACAATACACTCCTTCATGGATATGCATTTATGGTAATTACAGTAAAAAATTAGACCATAATACAACAGTCACGTGTGTAAATCTTAACCTATATAGATTGAATTATAATAGAGTTCAAATGTTAACTGCTTTAGGATTGTCTTTATAATACAATACAAATATTATACAAGTCTTTATTGAACACCACACAATAGAGAAAAAATAACAGAACAAAAGATCATTATTATTGTCTTCTGGTTTCTAAATTGCCAATATATCACTAGTATTTAATCAGTTCCACGTGTATTTCACATACTTGAATGTAATTTTAGGGGCTGTTGGATCAAACAAAGGAATTACTATCATCAATGGCAGAAGACAGCATCGAGCCGAACGCACAAAGCTTTGCGGCCACATTCGAATGTATAGAAAGAAGCAATGTCCACGATAAGACGCAGATATTAAACCATTACCACCAAATAATGAAGGAAAAGGTGTGTCCATTTGCTTTGTATGTACCTTGACAATATAAATTTCAAATACTCTTTTTTTACAGTGTGAAAAGAAATCCTAACCCCATCTGTTATTCATAATGCTATTTATTACACTATGCATTATGAAAATTAATATTTGTAGATTTTGTAGTTAAGTCAAAATGTAATTTATTACTCATAGAAATTTTAATTAAATAACTGTTGATTTTTTCATTCATCCATTATTACCTCTATAAATGTGAAAAAACCATTTAATTTTCCAGGGCATTTCCCTAAACGATTTGCTAGACAAAACCCAATTTGTCCACGACCAGCGCGAGTTAGTATATCGGGCGATCCACCGGTTAGACGCACAGTTCACCCCGCAGTACACGCCTCCAGTGTTAGACTACGACTGTCCGCTGATGGAGAAACTTAAGTTGGACGCCGTAGAGAACAGACAGGGCCTTCTGGAGTCTCCCGCTGAGGGGTTGCTGACCTTGGAGGAGATGAAGGAGAGAGGGAAGAGACAGTTGGAGATTGAAATTAAAGGGGAGATAGAAGTGCAAAACATTAACGTGAAGGATGAGGCATCGCCCACTGTTAAGTTATATGTAAGTACATCATACAAGAAAGTATATTACTTCAACCTGTTTTACTTGGAAAATTTAATATATTCAGAAGAAGAAGAAAAACATTTATTCATATCATATTCATAAACACAAGATTCGTATAACTCATATGAACCTGAACTGAACACATCTTTGTTCTTAATAGGAAGTCAATGACTATTATTCACGGCAAAGCGTGGCTGTCTATTTTGCCCAAGGACAGATTCCCAAATTAATGAATTTGGTGCAACATATAACCAAATTTATAAGTATTGTAGACATTCCTAGACAGCCTGTTTGCGTCCCGCTATTTTTTTTTTTAATTATTATTTATTTATTTATTGAGACCAAATACAATTAAATGAAGTCCCACAAAACTGGAGTACAGTTTGACTGCGAAATCAGGAATATTAATCAAGTATACATTAGTATCTTAGCCATTAATTACTAGGCTAGCTAATGGGCACAGGCCTCCTCTCATCACGAGAGTATTGGAGCTATAGTCCCCACGCGGGCCCGGTGCGGATTGGGGACTTTAACACACACCTTTGAATTACTTCGCAGATGCGTGCAGGCTTCCTGACGATGTTTTCCTTCACCGAAAAGCTACAGCGAAGTGAATTTCGCACATAAGTAAACTTAGAGGTGCGAGCCGGACCTGTAAACCCCCGAGCCTCTGCATGAGAGGCTGTAGATCGAACCACTAAGCCACCACGGCTAAATTCCACCTGAAGCGCACTAATATCTCTTTCTCTCTCTCATCCCTAGAGGGAGAAGCTGCGTGCGACAGAGAGCGAGTGGCGCGAAGTGATCCGCGAGTCGTTCACACGGAACTTGGGCACGCTTCTGTCGCAGAGCAACGCCTCTCACTCTGCCATCACGCTTTACCCTTATCTGAAGGTTCTGGAAGTAAGTTCCATTATTGACCTACTACTACTACTACTACAGCCTATTTACGGCCCACTGCTGGGCACAGGCCTCCTCTCATCACGAGAGGGTTTGGGCTATAGACCCCACGCGGGCCCAGTGCGACCCAGTGTTTATTGACCTGTAATGTCAAAAAACATAAATTCAAAATTCAATCATTTATTCAGCAAATTGGCGACATAGGGGCACTTTTACACGTCAGAAAAAGAATTTACCAGCGCTTCCTAGACCCATTGCTTGAGAAGAAGCGCCGCAACAAACTCAAGCAGAAGGCCTTTTTTTCAAAATTTCCACAAGTTTACAAAATTTACATTTGCATTACATTTATAACATACTCAAACCTTCAGATCGTCGCTTCATCTTGTTGGACTACCGACAGCTCGTCTCCCGGTGTGCGAACGCCATTCAACAACTTTGTTGCCCAATCAATTTAGGCGAGAAGTTCGACCAGCAGACTACTTTGATAGTATTTCTGGGAAACAGTTTAGGTTTTACGAAATCGGATTATATAAAATTGACCGAAACCCTCACTAAAATTAGCGAAGGTGGCATAGGGAATATCATTGTTTGCGCAAGTTTATTCTCTCACAAAATATCAACAAAAAATAATAGAAACATTGAATATTTCAATTCAATCTTGTACAGGACTGCATTATACAGAGAAAAAATCTCATTTTTTGATACAAATAAATTTGTTAAAGCCTGCGTTCTCAGTAGTAAACATAGCTACGTACCTAATAAGTACCTAAACGAGTGTGCTAAATTGTTAGCATATAATATTTTTGACCCCGTTATAATTGATATAACGAGTGATAATAGTAAGTCGGACTCAACGTTAAGTTTTATTAGCGTTGGGTCCAAAGCCAAGATGTCAGCTGATTTAAACTGACAGTCTCGACAACTCCCGCGGCGGCCTCCGATCGCGGAGACAGCTCTGGGGGCATCACTTTGCCTAAAAAACATGTACTAAATATAGTTCATCAAAATATACAGGGTTTCACCTGTAAAGAACATGAAATAGGTCTATTTATAGAAAATGATATCCATGTATTATGCATAACCGAACATTGGCTTAAAAATCATGAAAATATGTTTAACTTTAATAACCATTCGATCGTGAGCTCCTTTTATAGACAATCTTGTAGTCGCGGAGGATCTTTGATAATGGTCAGAAACAACCTTAAGTGTAAAGAACGCCTAGACGTCGTGAATATGTCAATTGAACGACAGATTGAACTTTTGTGTGTTCAGTTAGCGAAATTTATAATTGTATGCGTATACAGACCCCCATCAGCGGATTATAAATCTTTTGATAAAGTTATGGAAGAAGTTCTCAGTTTACTTTTTTGTACTAATAAAGGCCTTATAGTTTGTGGTGACTTTAATGTTAATTTACTAGATAAGTCACCAATGTCTCTTAACTTGTTGAGTACTTTCAAATCTTTCAACCTAGTTAACTTATTCCACGAGCCAACTAGAATTACGGCAACTACAGCAACTTGTATAGATAATATATTTACGAATGCGACCCCTCAACATAAATCGATAATTAATAACTTGAATTCAGATCACTGCGGTCAACAGGCATCATTTGTAAGCAAAATTGATAAAATTTCACGTGATATAACATGCAGGCCTATCTCGGAACGTCGTTTGGGAAAATTTAGCTGGTTTATTACCAAACGGTTAAAATACTTAATATTGAAGCAACAGGACGATCCAGACACACTGGGTTTATCATTGTTTAACTGCATCAAGAAGGAATTTGACTCTTGTTTTAATCTCATCACTGTAAAAAGTAAAGATAAGGTTATATTTAGTGATTGGGCTACAGCCGACATACATAAGAAAAGATACCATCTTTACGAGTTATACGCTAAACGAACAATAAATCAAAGCCCAGAATTGCTAGAGTATGTTAAGAACTATTCAAAAAACTTTAAACAGATATGTGTAGCTTAGCTGCTAAAGCTGAGTACTTATCCAAAAAGATATCAAATTCAAACGATAAAATAAAAACCGTGTGGAAAGTTATTAACACTGAAACAGGAAAAACCAAACCCAGAGACCCACATTACAGCCTAAAAATTAAAGATACCGTACTCAATTCTGATATTGACGTAGCTAATGAATTTGAACGTTTCTTCACTAATATACCATTAGAAACTACTAGATCTTTAAAGTCATCTCTTGATGATGCTGCAGTTATATTAAGAACAAATCTAGAAGAATGCACTGTACCTTTTAAGTTTACATATATCACCCCAAACATTGTGATTAAAACATTTCGATCACTCAATCTAAAAAAAACTGAGGATCTTTGGGGCCTTTCAGTCAAAGTGCTGCAATCTATCATAGAACCTATTGCAATTCCGCTTGCTACATTATTTAATAGTTGCGTTGACGCTGGAGTATTTCCTGATGTGATGAAACATAGGTAAATCATTCCTTTGTTTAAATCAGGGAAAAAAACAGACCCCACAAATTATAGACCTATTTCAATACTGCCGGCTCTTAGCAAAGTTTTTGAGAAACTTATTCTGAACCAACTAATGTCACATTTTAATCTGAATAAGCTATTTCACAGCAGCCAATTTGGCTTCACCAAAGGTCGCTGTACTGCAGACGCTGGCACTACTTTAGTAAAATACATTTTTGATGCCTGGGAGCAGTCCCAAGACGCCATTGGTGTCTTCTGTGACTTATCTAAGGCTTTTGATTGCGTCAGTCATATTAATTTGTTGAATAAGTTACGCTTTTACGGGATAAGAGATCATGCTCTTGACCTTATCTCGTCATATCTTTCCAATAGAACACCGCGAGTGGATATTAACAGAACACAGTCGTCCGGATCACCTGTTGCTATAGGTGTGCCGCAAGGTTCAATTTTAGGCCCGTTTTTATTTCTGGTCTATATAAATGATTTGCCCTGTATTGTGCAAGAGAGGCATAAAATAGTTCTATTCGCAGATGACACCTCACTCATTTTTAAAGTAGATAGGAAGAAAAATAACATGGATGAGGTTAACAATGTACTTTCTACAGTTGTTAACTGGTTTACAGCTAACAATCTACTTTTGAATTCTAAGAAAACTAAATTCATGAGGTTTTCACTCTCTAATGCACCACGTGTAGACGATATCCAGGTTAAATTAAAAAATGAAACGTTAGAATTTGAGGGGAAAACAATCTTCCTAGGCTTTATTCTAGACTCAAAACTGCGTTGGAACGAACATATCTCTTCCTTAGCAGGTAGACTTAGTTCTGCAGCATATGCAGTAAGGCGTATTAGGCAGCTCACTGACGTCGAGACGGCCAGGTTAGTCTATTATAGTTATTTCCATAGTGTCATGTCTTACGGAATTATACTTTGGGGGAGAGCAGCTGACATTCAAACCATCTTTGTGCTGCAAAAGCGGGCTGTACGGCTGTAATATATCAACTTGGGTCTCGGGTCTCCCTTAGAGAAAAATTCAAGGAGATAAACATTCTTACCGTTGCGTCACTATACATATTTGAAAATATCATGTATGCTCGTAAGAACTTGCACGACTTTAAGCATAACAGTGATGTTCACAATTTTAACACTAGGAATAAGGATAAACTTTTTGTTACTGGTTACCGTCTTCGTAAAGTGAGCTCTTCGTTTGTTGGGAACTGTATACGATTTTATAACAAATTGCCTTCTGATGTTGCTAATATGCCATTTAAAAAGTTCAAGTCGTTCATTAAGTGCCGCCTTTTAAAGAAGGCATATTATTCGGTGAATGACTTTTTAGATGATAAGAATCTTTTTAAGCCAACTGTTTAGGTTATTATTATTGACTAGTAACATGATATGTGTCTCGCTGGGCAAATATTAACTCTTTTTAGGGTTCCGAAGTCCACTAGGAACCCTTATAGTTTCGCCATGTCCGTCCGTCTGTCCGCACTATTGCTCGGAGATGCTTAGTTCTAGAAAGCTGTAATTTGGCATGAATATACATATTAGTTACGGTGACAAAGTGGTACAATAAAATTTTGAAATATATTTTTTTATAGGGTACCTCCCCTACTGGTAAAGCGGGGATGTAAATTTTTTTTCTTGCGTACCCCATGTTGTGGCATATCGTTGAATAGGTCTTGAAAAAATATTGTGGGTTTGTTAAAACCATTTTTCGATTAAGTGATGCGTTTGTCAAATATTAAGCTTTAAACTGCTATTTTTTGTTAGAGTCACGTGTCCCCCCCCCCCTGCCAGCTAAATGGTGGTATTTGGATGGCTGAAAAAAATCACGGTTGTGGCGTATATAACGTAGTTGAAAGGAAAACTATCACAGCTAAGTAGGCTGTACAAATTTACAAGTCATTAGTCGACTTATGAAATGATTAAAAAACCAATGATTTTTCTCGAGCGGCAGGGGCGTCGGGCGGGCACGTCATGCCACAGGCTAGCTAGATGCTAATAAGTCTTAGAAAGGTACTGTGGGCATCGTCAACTTCGGAACCCTATAATTTGCGCGTGGCCCGACACGCACTTGGCCGGTTTTTTTTTTCTTTCACTACCAAATTTGTCCAGCAGCTGGAGCATGTCATGCTCGCTTTAAGGTCCTTGCTTACAGCGGCGTCGTTGATCGGGTCGCCACCTTCCCTAAGAAATGGTTGAGGGAGGCGATGGCTGAACGGGTGCTGTCTGTGGGGTCCGGTCTGTTCATGCTTGCAAGGACGTTTAAAAATAATAATTAGCTTTAAATATATTACTAAGTCAAACATTTTAAGCGAGAGACCTCATCATGTTCTTATTGACATGTATTAATGAACTCTTTTATACATGATGTATTTCATTATTTATTGACATTTTGAGACTGTCGACATCTATGGAATTTATATTTATTTGACAATGGAGGCCATCTCCATAATATTTTTTTTTTCTGGACCCTTGGAGACTATACATCTCTAAGATCTTAGATTTAAGTTTAAGTTAGGGACTATACATCCCTTCAATGTAATTGTAGTACGTACCTATATGTATATTTTATACATGTAATGTAAATGTTATAACTATGTGTAAATTTTGAAAAAAGGCCTTCTGCTTGAGTTTGTTGCGGTGCTTCTTCTCAAGCAATGGGTCTAGGAAGCGCTGGTAAATTCTTTTCTGACGTGTAAAAGTGCCCCTATGTGGCCAATTTGCTGAATAAATGATTGAATTTTGAATTTTTGAATTGAATCGGCGTCTGTACTCAGATTTTACTGTCACTTAATTTTTGCAATTCGTAGAATTCGGTGGACGCGAATCAAACAAAACCGGTATGAGTGCCGAGCCGTGGGCGAGACTTATAACCAGTAGATGTCTTCTGGCTGGCATGATGATGATGATGATGATGATGATGATGATGATGACCTGATACATTCGAACTGCCGCAAAGTCTCATTTTGTTTACGAATACTGTCGCATTATTTCACGAGAAGTTCCCATTGAAAATGCTGTGTTTTTTCTAGGTCGATGAATTCGTGGAGCTGATAATGGGAGAGATCAATAAGCTGGTAGACGGTAGTGAGACCTACAGTCCCACTCTCAAGCTGCTGCAGCGCGACCTTGGCTCGCAGGTTTACCAGAAGTAAGCTGTTAATGCTATTTGCTTTCTGTTTACGCCTTGGATAGAGCATTCGACTCTTTCGTTTTAGCGTATATTTTTCTTAGAACCTTGTAGTCTAAGACTAACATAATAGGTCTCCTTCAGCTTATGCCTATTTATCCATTGTTCTAGATAATTTTCGAAATTTAATTGTAGTAGAGTTAGGGACGTGTAAAGTTGTAAGTACTATACGCGTTATTGCCAATTTGCCACTTCAATTCAATTCGTGATTGAATCAATATGTCGTATCGGCCTGAACGATTCATGTCATATCGAACTGTAAATCCAATTTAAAAGCGTAACAAGCGCACACGCAACACACTCTTTACTTACATCTATCATCTTTGAACAGATTTTATTTGGACGCTAACTTTGACAGATACCAAGTGGAACAGTACCGCAAAAACGGCGTGCTAGCTAAAATATCCGAGATCTACGATCAATACTGTGAGTGGTACATGGACCGGAGATCGCTGGGAGACACGCCGCTCAACAACCGACAAGCCTGGCAGACCTTAGTGCACCAGAACAGAGAGGGCGCCACTCTGGTTTGTCAAATGATTTTCCTCTAATGGCATCAATTACGTTGAGCCTTATTTGGACACCCTTCTTTAGGATACTTCTGGTGACAACTACTGGCCTCATACCTCCTCATTAAGTTGAAATTTGGTACGTATATGTAAGTTTGTGACCCAAAGACGGACGTGTAACGAAAATAAATGAATTTTAAACATAGACCCTATTTTTGGAGGCTAAATTTGAAAAAAATATTACTGAAGTTTTTCAAACCATATCGTGTTACATATCAAATGAAAGTACTACTTATGAGGATCTCAAATATATATATTTTTAAATCTTTTTTGGTCAATACTTTTCGAGTTATTTAAGAAAATAGGCGAAAAACGACCATTCCCCCCTTGTCTCCGAAAACGAAAACTGGACCTAAAATATTGGAAAAAATACGAAGGATATTTATTGACCTATATATATACAGGTTTTTTTAAGAAGTCCATGGTATTGGAAATCTGTCATATAAAAGAGCTTATCCTGTGAAACAGTTTGAAAATGTCATTGTAAATAATCAGGGGTCGGAACCCTCTCCACGCGAGTTTTACTCGCTCCTTGGACGGTTTTTTTTTATTTTTGGTTATACAGTCACATCTGCGCATGTGCAGCAGATATGTAAGTAGCTGTAAGTTTTCCTAATAAATAAAATTAAAAAAAAATCGCTATATTCGCAGGACATGGAAGAAGCCCCGTGGCCGCTGGAGATGCGTCAGAACGTCGGCAAGTTCCTCTACAACATCATCATCAATGACGTCAAGATCGACGTCAACATGTTCAAGCCGAAAGCCAAGCAGTGAGTACCATGTACTTGTACGCACTTTGTACAACTTGTGTACATTAAAAAAAGTAGATTTCGTTGTTGCAAAAATCGTGACTCAGTGGGTTTGCTGCTAGAGGCGCTTGTAGTACTGCGAGGTACAGTGTTGCCAATTTAGCACATTATGCGCCATATTACACTCTAAATTGGCAACACTGAGGTCTTCTAAACGTCAAATGTCACAGTGACATTGACACTATTATATGAAATGACAAGTTTGACATTGACGGCCAGCATCTCGTAGGAACAGAAGTGACAACTGTGAGCAGAAATACGGTGGCCCTTATTTAAAAGGCGCGTGGCGAAGCACTTAAATAAAAGTTTGACGCAGAGTCTATTATTGTTCAAACCGCGCGCCTTCTAAGATTGTGTCGTACTATACTGAATAACTATAATAAAGCTGAAAGTTTGTGTGTTTTGAAGAAGAAACAAGAAGAAGAAGAAACATTTATTCGGTACAAAACACACGACATAAATAAATAACAATAAAATCGAAGAAAACAATAACATTTGCGTGTGGTTGTGTGTGTTTTGAATGTTTATATGTTTGTTGCTCAATCACGCTAAAACGACTCAACCAATTTGCATGAAATTTGGCAAACAGATAAGTCTGTAACCTGGAATAAGCTATAGGCTACCTATTATCCTGGAAATCCCGGGAAATCTTAGAAACACATTACAGGGACCTCGGAAGAGGACTTTGGATAGAAATCCCGGGAATCCCACAAATCCCGTAATCCCGGAAAAGGTTTAAAGAGTATTCTGGAAAAAGGGATTTGAAAATATAGTGTTAAATTCCCTGCAGACGAAGTCGAGGGTAAAGGGTCGTACTGAACAAAGCATTAATGTGTCAGGAAGAAGCTGCCGGCGGTGTACAAGGTGCACCGGCCGTGGGGCCGCGCGGTGCGCCTGGAGCTGAAGGCGCACCCGGCGCTGGCGCGGCTGTGGGCGAGCGCGGCGC
>OZ020296.1:8987418-9170031 GCA_963971205.1 Aethes cnicana | reverse complement strand
AGGTAAGGTTCTAGTGATCGACAAGGCTCCATTATTCGGCACGGAGATAGTTGGAGTCCCGGGAAAGGGCATAGGCTACTTTTTATCCCGGAAAAAACGCATAGTTCTCGCTGGAAGGTATAACCGAAATCCACGCGGGCAAAGTGTGATGAGGTCAAGGCAGTGCCCAGCAGTGGGACGTAAATAAGCTGTTGTAGTGTTCGTTTTAGGCTGAAATTATCTAAATAATAAAACTACACTAAACACCTTATGTGTGTAGTTTATTTATTTTTATTTAATTTGCTTCTATATGTTATATTTTTACAGTGTGGCTACTTGTAAGTAGCCTCTATTGCACCGCCACAACATTTTCCATTATGTCCAAAGGTTTAACTGGTAGAGAATGCCTTATGGCATTAAGTTCACCTTTTGTATTAGTTTTACTAATGTGCAATAAAGTTTAAATAAATAAATAAATAAATAAACACGCAAATTTGCACGCATCTGCGAAGTAATTCAAAGATGTGTGTGGAGTCCCCAATCCACACTGGGGCCGCGTGGGGACTATAGCCCAAACCCGCTCGTGATGAGAAGTGCCCAGCAGTGGGACGCAAATAGGCTGTAGTGTAGTATTAATAGTATAGAAACAGCAATGAAAACGGGACACTTCATGAAAAATCGTATACATAGTGACCCGTTTCCATTGCTGAGTGTATTTTTGCGTGTCAATCAGAAGTCCTGCTGTAACTAGCCATTTCTATGGAATCTCAGTATTTATTCTGAAAATTAATCTCCTTGGGATTAAAAACAACTTTGTGAGTTAAAGGGTGCTATTTTAGTTGAAAACGAATTTCGGTGTCAGATACGGAATAAGAGACTGACAACACAGAGATAGCGATGGGTGCCGGATGCTGTATTAGAGAGATTTTTGGATGCGGTAAGCAATCCATATTATTAATAAATGCGAAAGTAACTCAGTCTGTCTGCCTTTCTGTCTGTTTGTCTGTCCGTCTGTCTGTCTGTTACGTCTTCACGCTTCAACCGCTGGACCGAGTAAATAATGGTAATCAAATGGTAGTTAATTTATGTGTGAATTTAAATGTGAATATGAGTTTTTCAGTGAGTGAAAACATCGTGAGTAAACCTGCAAGCCTCTGTGAAGTTTCAAGGACTTAAGTGAAGTCCCCAATCCGCACCGCGGGGTTCGCGTGGGAAGTACAACCCAAACCCACTCGTGTTGAGACGAGGCCTGTGCCCAGCAGAGGTATTATTTTATTAGTGGTGGATATAAAGCCACAAACAGCAATGAAAACGGGTCACTTTGTGTAGGTTTTTTCATACAAAGTGACCCGTTTTTAATGGTGTTGAGTGTATTTGTAGTGAACTCAGAACTCAGAACATTTATTTCGACATAAAAAATACACATTACAACGTAACAGAGTCTTAAAACACAGAAGACACAATACAAATAATCATCATCATCATCATCATTTCAGCCGATAGACGTCCACTGCTGGACATAGGCCTCCCCCAAGGCGCGCCACTCAGACCGGTCCTGTGCCACTCGCATCCACCGCGTTCCCGCGACCTTTACAAGGTCGTCACTCCATCTTGTTGGAGGCCTACCGACAGCTCGTCTACCGGTTCGCGGACGTCACTCCAGGACTTTCTTGCCCCATCGGCCATCAGTCCTGCGAGCAATGTGCCCCGCCCACTGCCACTTAAGGTTCGCAATTCTTCGGGCTATGTCGGTGACCCCAGTTCTACTGCGGATATCCTCATTTCTGATTCTATCACGCAGAGAAACCCCGAGCATAGCCCTCTCCATCGCCCTCTGGGTATACAAATAATAAAGAAAAAGAATATAAGAGAATTATATAAATAAAATGTATTAAAATGACATGAAAGTACGCTGCACTACGCTGTAGTGCCAGTCACAAGAGGACTCGGCTCAGCATGTGCCGCAGCAGGAGCCACAGCGCTGGTTTTCAGCCGAAGCCCTAAAAAGCATGTGTGCTTACGCTGGGAACAGAAGTAGGAAGGTAAAATCATAAAAGGGGATAAGGGAAAAGGTGAAAGTTGTAAATGTAACTACAGTTAAATATATGTATATAAATGTATATTTGTCCGTGTGGTGCCGGCAAAGAATTGCACCACCCCCTCTCTTCCCGTGGGTGTCGTAAGAGGCGACTAAGGGATAAACCGGAGGATGGGCAGCAGCGTCCTCCGAGAACTACCTTCATCAAACTGCGGTCGCCAACCCGCCTGCCAAGCGTGGCGACTATGGCAATCCCCCCCAAGGGATCTATATACTTGGGACCAAGAAAGTGCCACAAGCAATGCCCAGACCCCCAGTCCCCGGCGGCCCCGCTATTCCTGGCTTCGGTAGCGGCCATGGTAACGGCGGGGCAGGGGGTGCTAAAGTTAATCCCCGGCAGAGACCCGGCTACCAAAAACGACGACCCTTGGCCCTGGCAACATATAACTGCCGTACACTGCGGACCGACGAAAAGGTACTGGAACTGGAGGAAGAATTGAGCAGGTTACGTTGGGGAATCATAGGGTTATCAGAAGTCCGGAGAGAGGGGGAGGACATGATAACCCTGAAGTCCGGTAACCTGTTCTATTTCCGGGAGGGCGACCAACAGTCCCAGGGAGGTGTCGGGTTTATCGTCCACAAGTCCCTCGCAAACAATGTGGTGAAGATCGAGAGTGTGTCGACCAGGGTAGCGTGCCTTGTACTCAGAATAACACAACGATATTCGTTGAAGTTTATACAGGTTTACGCTCCGACCTCGACGCACTCCGACGATGAGGTGGAGGCTATGTATGAGGACATTTCCAGAGCCATGCATAGCTCCAGAACTCACTTCACAGTTGTTATGGGGTACTTCAACGCGAAACTGGGCAAACAAGACGGTGAAGAGCTGAGAGTGGGGCAATTTGGAGTAGGGCGCAGGAATCACCGGGGCCACCTACTGGCTGGTTTCATGGAGAAGGAGGGACTCTATATGATGAACTCCTTCTTCAAGAAACGTGAGCACAGAAAGTGGACCTGGATGAGCCCTGATGGTGTAACGAGGAATGAGATAGACTTTATCATGTCGACGAGGAAGCAGATATTCGATGATGTCTCAGTGATCAATTCGGTTAAGTCCGGGAGCGATCACCGTATGGTACGAGGCACATTGAATATCCAAGTGAAGCTTGAGAGATCTCGATTGATAAAGTCTACGCTCCGCCCGGCACCGACCCAGCTCCAAAACCCCGAGAGCTTTCAGCTCGAACTCCAAAACCGTTTTGCTTGCCTAGAAAGCGACGTGGACGATTACAACGACGGGTTTGTGGAAGCTGTCCATACGGTTGGGTCCAAGTTCTTCAAGACCCGCCGTACAAGAACCAAGAAAATCTCAGACTCAACCCTAAAGCTCATGGAGGTGAGGCGTGAGATGATTCTGCAGTCTTCAGGTGACGCTAGTCATTATCGGCAGCTCAATAGGCAGATCTCGAAGTCTCTGAAGCGTGATATACGCCGATTCAATACCAACAGTATTGAAAAGGCTATTGAGCGTAACAGAGGCTCGAAGGTGTTTGCCAAAGATCTGTCTATTGGCCAAAGCCAATTGACAAAGCTGAAGACCGAAGACGGCAGGATCGTTTCATCCAAACCGGAGCTGTTGGGAGAAGTCGAGAAGTTCTATGGGCAGTTATACACGACAATCCGAACACCCGTCGCTGATCCAGCTAAAGACCCTAGAGCTAGATTAACCCGACACTATACCGAAGATATCCCGGACGTCAGCCTGTACGAGATTAGTATGGCTCTCAAACAGCTTAAGAACGGCAAATCCCCTGGTGACGACGGAATTACAGCCGAACTCCTGAAGGCGGGTGGTAAACCAGTCCTTAAGGCCCTTCAGACGCTGTTTAATTCCGTCATTCATGAAGGGAGAACGCCGCGAGCATGGAACAGAAGTGTGGTGGTGCTCTTCTTCAAAAAAGGTGATAACACCTTGTTGAAGAATTATAGACCCATCTCACTTCTGAGCCATGTTTACAAGCTGTTTTCGAGAGTCATTACGAACCGTCTCGCGCGCAGGTTTGACGAATTCCAGCCTCCCGAACAAGCCGGTTTCCGAAAGGGCTATAGTACCGTAGACCACATACATGCGTTGCGGCAGGTTGTACAGAAGACCGAAGAGTATAACCTCCCCCTTTGCCTTGCATTTGTGGACTACGAGAAAGCCTTCGATTCGATCGAGACTTGGGCTGTGCTGCAGTCTCTCCAGAGGTGCCAAGTTGACTACCGGTACATCGAAGTGTTGAAGTGTTTGTACGAAAATGCCACCATGTCCGTCCGACTACAGGACCAGACCACGAAGCCTATTCCACTGCAGCGGGGAGTCAGACAAGGAGATTTGATCTCTCCGAAGCTGTTCACCGCTGCATTGGAGGATGCTTTCAAGGTGCTGGACTGGAAAGGTCGAGGCATCAATGTTAATGGCGAGTACATCTCTCACCTTCGATTTGCCGACGATATTGTAGTCATGGCTGAGACCATGGAGGACCTCAGTATTATACTCGCTGACCTCAGCAGAGTTTCCGATCGAGTTGGTCTTAAAATGAACATGGACAAGACGAAAATTATGTCTAATGTCCATGTTGTGCCAACTCCCGTAATAATCGGAGGCTCTGCGCTCGAAGTTGTTGACCATTATGTATACCTGGGACAAACAGTCCAGTTAGGTAGGTCCAACTTCGAGAAAGAGGTCAATCGTCGAATCCGACTCGGCTGGGCAGCGTTCGGGAAGCTTCGCAGTGTCTTTTCGTCCAAATTACCGCAGTGTCTCAAGTCGAAAGTCTTCGACCAGTGTGTGTTGCCAGTGATGACTTATGGTTCCGAGACGTGGGCGCTTACGATGGGCCTCATAAGAAGGCTCAAAGTCACTCAGAGGGCAATGGAGAGGGCTATGCTCGGGGTTTCTCTGCGTGATAGAATCAGAAATGAGGATATCCGCAGTAGAACTAGGGTCACCGATATAGCCCGAAGAATTGCGAGCCTTAAGTGGTAGTGGGCGGGGCACATTGCTCGCAGGACTGATGGCCGATGGGGCCGGAAAGTTCTCGAGTGGCGCCCGCGAACCGGGAGACGAGCTGTCGGTAGGCCTCCAACAAGATGGAGCGACGACCTCGTGAAGGTTGCGGGAAACCGGTGGAAGCAAGTAGCACAAGACCGGTCTGAGTGGCGAGCCTTGGGGGAGGCCTATGTCCAGCAGTGGACGTCTTTCGGCTGAAATGATGATGATGATGATGAAATGTATATTTAATGGAAAGTAATAAAAGTGTGGATAAATGTAGCCAAGAGCGAGAATTAACAGAATAGATATAAGAAAGGAACCAAACAAAGTAGGAAAAACAAATACAATAGGAAGATAGGGTTCGAGTCCCGCTCGGGGCAAACTGTGTGTGATGTTTGTACTCGAGTCATGGATGTTAGTATTCATATCGTTGTCTAGCATCCATAGTACAAGCTTTGCTTAGTTTGGGGCTAGGTCAATATGTGTGAAATGTCCCAAGATATTTATTTATTTATTTATTATTTATTACAATACTAGTGGTGGATATATAATGCCACATCACCAAAAATGTTCCCAAGACTTACTTATTCCCTTTCCCTTATCAAAGAAGCCATGCAAACTTAACGCTACGAAATTTCGCGGACCTTTAGATTAGATACTTGTCGTTTTTGTTGTATTTCCAGCCTTTAGTTAATTCGTTCTGAAGTTAAATAGGGATCTCCCTGTTCCCTATAGGATCGCTCAAGCGTCAAGTTGAACTGTAAATCTAGTTGCTTAAAGTTCACGCGTTGCGTGAGCGATCCTATAGGGAACAGGGAGAACCTATTTTAAAACTTCGAATATAGCCCCGCCTTTAGAAGTTACGTTCGTCGAGGGCGAAAGCTAATCAACCTAAATAAGAACATATTTCGTACTAATATTATATATGTGCGAAATTCAATTTGAATTTACCACTGAGCTTTTCTGTGAAGGAAAACATCGTGAGGAAACCTGCACGCATCTGCGAAGTAATTCAAAGATGTGTGTAAAGTCCCCAATCCGTACTGGGCCCGCGTGGGGACAATAGCCCAAATCCTCTCGTGATGAGAGGAGGTCTGTGCCCAGCAGTGGGACGCAAATAGGCTGTAGTAGTCATCATCATCATTTCAGCCGAAAGACGTCCACTGCTGGACATAGGCCTCCCCCAAGGCTCGCCAATTGTGACCTCATCCTTCCAGTTTTATCCCTTGGGGGGGATTGCCTTAGTCGCCACGCTTGGCAGGCGGGTTGGCGACCGCAGTATGAAGGAGGTAGTTTTCGGAGGACGCTGCTGCCCATCCTCCGGTTTATCCCTTAGTCGCCTCTTACGACACCCACGGGAAGAGAGGGGGTGGTGCAATTCTTACCCGGCACCACACGGGGGCACGGGCTGTAGTAGTAGTAGTATTATATTTACTCGTAAATGAGAAAGTAACTTTTTCTGAAACGACTAAACAGCTGAGCCGATTGAGATGAAAACTGGTGTGATGAAATTCTAAGTTACTCACTAAGTTAAATAAAAAATCCTTCGTTTTAAAAATACGGGTAACTTCATGAACACGCACATTGTGAAACTCAATTAAATAAATAAATAAAAACCGCCTTCAAACTCCAACAGACAGCGATGTCAATGTCAAGTTCACTATATGATTATCATTTCTTTGGGTCGGTTCACTTGACACCGACTTCGCAGTCTGTCGGAGTTTGAAGGCAGTTTTTATTTTTCATTTTTATTTTCGGCTACAGTTTCCAAACATTACTATAGAAGTACATAAGTAACTCTGAAGTCTTCGAAATTGACAACATAATCATCTACGTGCTAGCAAATTTCGAGGAGTTCCCTCATTTTCTCATAGATTCCATCATCAAAACTGAACCAAATTAATATGAGACCAACTTGGAAGTACCACCATTCGAACAAAAAAAGAATCATCGAAATCGGTTCACGTTGACTATATATTTTCGGTGAACATATATAAAAAAAAACATTCCGACGAATTGAGAACCTCCTCCTTTTTTTAAGTATGTTAAAAAATCATCATCATCATCATCATTTCAGCCGAAAGACGTCCACTGCTGGTCCTGTGCTACTTGCTTCCACCGGTTTCCCGCGACTTTCACGAGGTCGTCGCTCCATCTTGTTGGAGGCCTACCGACAGCTCGTCTCCCGGTTCGCGGGCGCCACTCGAGAACTTTCCGGCCCCATCGGCCATCAGTCCTGCGAGCAATGTGCCCCGCCCACTGCCACTAAAAAAAAAGCAACAAAAAATGCTATTTGGTTAAAAAATACTATTTTGATATTCAATAACATGGCAGAGAATCAACCTAATACATTTAAAAGTACCTACTCGAACACCGAAGCCCCCACTTCATATCAAGTAAGATTTGAAGGCCCATAATAGGATTAAATAGATCTTAAAGACAAACAGCCCAGTGTGCTTTGCTCTTCAGTGGGACGTATAGGGGTGACACGAGTATCAGTTGTCATACTCGCATTTGCGAGACTTCAGAATTCGAATTTGCGAATACGAATACGAGAAATCTTCTATCTTCTATACATGGTGGGTCAGAAAATATGGCAAATAATTAACCCACAGTATCGGCTATCGATTCTAAGTATATTGTATAGGTCTTTATTTTTTTTTGAGTTGGCAAAAAAAAAAATTGTATAGGATTCAGGCGTCGCTCGCACAACCAATCCCATATACAATTTTTTTTTTACCAACTCAAAAAAAATTAAAGACCTATCTTTTTTTTTTAATTAAAGATCTTGTGTCTGAGCAAATGTTGCCGCATAACATTGTTAAAAAATGGGAAAATTCTAAAAAAGTTGAAAATTGGTGATATCTCGAAAACCAAGCAACTTTTACTGAGGTCATGTTAGTTTGGTTCGGTACCACTTAGGCTGACCTACCTTGTCACTGTGACGTGTTACTTTTGGGATACGGAACGGGAACGGAAAAAAACAGGATTTTTCATTTTTAGGGTTCCGAAGTCCACAAGGAACCCTTATAGTTTCGCCATGTCCGTCCGTCCGTCCGTCTGTCCGCACTATTGCTCGGAGATGCTTAGTTCTAGAAAGCTGTAATTTGGCATGAATATGCATATCAGTTACGCTGACAAAGTGGTACAATAAAATGTTGAAATATATTTTTTTATAGGGTACCTCCCCTACTCGTAAAGTGGGGATGTAATTTTTTTTTCTTGCGTACCCCATGGAGCGGCATATCGTTGAATAGGTCTTGAAAAAATATTGTGGGTTTGTTAAAACCATTTTTTGATTAAGTGATGCGTTTGTGAAATATTAAGCTTTAAAGTGCTATTTTTTGTTAGGGTCACGTGTCCCCTCCCCCTGCCAGCTAAATGGTGGTATTTGGAAGGCTGAAAAAAAACACGGTTGTGGCATATATAACGTAGTTGAAAGAAAAACTATCACAGCTAAGTAGGCTGTACAAACTTTCGAGTAATAGTCGACCAACTTATGATGATGATTTTTCTCGAGCGGCAGGGGCGTCGGGCGGGCACGTCATTCATACCACAGGCTAGCTAGATGCTAACAAGTCTTAGAAAGGTACTGTGGGCATCCTCAACTTCGGAACCCTATACTTTGCGCGTGGCCCGACACGCACTTGGCCGGTTTTATATTAGGAAGTTGCGGGGAAAAGCTAGTGACATAGAAAATAACAAGAACCCCCAATCCGCATTGGGCCCGCGTGGGGACTATAGCCCAAACCACTCTCGTGATGAGAGGAGGCTTGTGCCCAGCACTGGGACGTGAAATCTCGTTCTTTCTCGTTCCCGTAGGATTTTTGTGCTCACCTGCATCTATACACTCTCATTATGGCCAAGTATGGTGTATTGACGGTGCGAACGATACCTGGATCCCATACATTTTTTTTTCTACCAATTCGAAAAAATAAAATAAAAAACATGCTAAGAATCGATAGCTGATTCTGTGGGTAAAATATCGTCATAACGTTTTGCTTGACCTCGTATATTGATGAGACTTTTTTTTAATCTACTACTACTACTACAGCCTATTTGCGTCCCACTGCTGGGCACAGGCCTCCTCTCATCACGAGAGAGGTTTGGGCTATAAGTCCCCGATGTTTTCCTACACCGAAAAGCTCAGTGATAAATTCAAATAGAATTTCGCACATAAATAAACTTAGAGGCGCGAGCCGGAATCGAACCGCCGACCCTCTGCATGAGAGGCGGTAGGTCGAACCACTAGGCCACAACGGTTACGGCTACGGCTTTTTTAGGGTTCCGAAGTCCACAAGGAACCCTTATAGTTTCGCCATGTCCGTTCGTCCGTCTGTCCGCACTATTGCTCGGAGATGCTTAGTTCTAATAGAAAGCTGTAATTTGGCATGAATAAGCATATTAGTTACGCTGACAAAGTGGTACAATAAAATGTTACCTCCCCGATTTTTTTATAGGGTACCTCCCCTACTCGTAAAGTGGGGATGTATTTTTTTTTTCTTGCGTACCCCATGGTGCTGCATATCGTTGAATAGGTCTTGAAAAAATATTGTGGGTTTGTTAAAACCATGTTTTGATTAAGTGATGCGTTTGTGAAATATTAAAAAGCTTAAAGCTTTTTAAAAGCTTTAAAGTGCTATTTTTTGTTAGGGTCACGTGTCCCCCCCCCCCCCCCAAAATGGTGGTATTTGGAAGGCTGAAAAAAATCACGGTTGTGGCATATATAACGTAGTTGAAAGGAAAACTATCACAGCTAAGTAGGCTGTACAAACTTTCGAGTAATAGTCGACCAACTTATGATGATGATTTTTCTCGAGCGGCAGGGGCGTCGGGTGGGCACGTCATACCACAGGCTAGCTAGATGGTAATAAGTCTTAGAAATGTACTGTGGGCATCGTCAACTTCGGAACCCTATACTTTGCGCGTGGCCCGACACGCACTTGGCCGGTTTTTTAAATATTGAGTACAGTTTCACTGTCTTCTCTCCCATATTCCTAGCCCTTTTGTCTATCGCCGAAAATGCTACCCGGTGCAAGCAGCACTCATTTGCATTCGCAAAACATTCGCATCATTTCGATGGAATTGCGAATATCGGTACGAATGCGAATATTCACTACATCCCTAGGCGTAATGGATAGATGGATGGAATGGATCCTTTATACTCATATACCTATCTACCTGAGGAGTTAGATTGATAGTGTGGTAGAATTTTGTGATGTATGTTGGAATAGATATTATTGTACCTAGTTTACAAAGAAATTTCAAAAAGATTAGTCGATGTCACCAGTGATTGAAGAGCTTGCAGCTTGCTTCTCAACGCCTGAGCATCGCCATACAACGGGAAAATGCTGCCAGCATCTTCGGTACCATGCCGCGGGGGCCGTTTTTAGATTTTGTTTATTTTTCATTTCTTTTCAAGTATTTATTAGTACATTACATACCTAGGGCGGTGAATTCGTTAATGTCCCAGATCGCAGGTGTTTGTGACCCGAACCGAAGGTGAGGGCCATAAATATGCGATCTGGGGCTTTACGAATTACCGCCCGTGGTTTGTCAAAAGTTTTACGTCTTGCCTTGGCCAGAAAGTGAGATTTTCTCCCCGCGTAGCGGGCAGAAAATCACACTTTACGGCCATGGGTGACGTAAAAGTATTTTAATACCTGTTATGATTAATTAATGAATGTATGTATCGAACAAATATCCAATAGAATAATCTGAGATAAGCTTGTTTAGTAGCCTTGGTGGCCTAGTGGTTCGACCTACCGCCTCTCATGCAGAGGGTCGGGAGTTCGATTCGGCTCTAAACATCGTGAGGAAACCTGCACGCATCTGCGAAGTAATTCAAAATTCCGCGTGGGGACTAAGTATAGCCTTAACCCTCTCGTGATGAGAGGAGCCCTGTGCCCAGCAGTGGGACGCAAATAGGATGTAGTAGTAGTAGGTAAGCTTGTTCAGAAGGTATTTAAATAACACTTATTACTTATTCTGTGATTACACATTGCTAGATGTGTTTTGCCGATGGTCCGTTCATATGGCTACTCTTACAATATACCCAATAATCGTAAAAACTACTTAATTTACGTGACACCCCGCTCCCCATTAAGAGGATACATAAATAAAAAACCCATTTTTAGGTGCGTAGAACTCGTAAAGTACTCACGTTAGGAGTCTGATTTTCGGATATGTGTATATTGATTATATACTTGAAGGATTGATCAAGGCCAAAACATGACTGAGATAATTTTGTTCGATAGAAAAAAATCACGAAGTCGCAGCTGCTATTATCTTAATGTGCTTGAAGCTTCTTAACGACAAAGAAAAGGACTTCGAGACTTTCTTAAAAACTAGACATCTATATTAACTAAAGACTGATCATACTAGATGTCAATATTTATATATATATCAATTACAATTAATTTAATTCGGCTTTGGCGCTTACGTTGTTATATTTCGTCCGACGTGCGCGCTGCCATCTCTTTCTTTCGTGCAAGGTCCCTATATACGCATCACTCTACGCCAGTCGGCCAGAAACCTTCGCTGCAGTAGGACCTGTGCTCGACAATCCCAGCTCCGTATCGCGCTCGTATGTAATCAATATTTCGTGATTATAAAGAGAAGTAAGCATGGGAAAGTTTAAAAAGAAGACGGCAAAGTGCCGGTAGCATGAGAGAAAGCAAAATTAAGTTTCTTATTTATTTATACGATTTATTCGTGTAACCGCATTCAATATTGCTAATGGATTATGAACTGGAGAACTAGTCATTTTAGTTAAAAATACTTATCTATCATTTATGGTTGACTTTGTGCGCGGCCTCGGTAGCCATGTAATTTCCTAATCAAGTAGGTATGAAATTTATGTATTTAGAAGGAAGCCAGCAATTGACAAGCTGGTATCTTTGGGACTCGCCTGTTTATCTCGACTTAGATCTGCCTTCTTTCCCCTGCATTACTCTAAACAGTAGTAAAAAGTCAGTACCTATACTTACCTATTCACAAAATAAAGTCGATGTGAGCATCTTTTACCTTCCTGAGTATAAAGATACGTGTAGGTACAATCTGTTGTACATTTGCTTGATAGCCCAAATACCTATTATTTATTACCTATCCATGTGTAAAAATATTGCGGTTCCAATATTATTACATAGGTACATATGCCTATTGAGTAGATAGCCTCCTTTTTTGAAGTCGGTTAACTATTCTCATTTCAAAATCGTATTAATTAAAATAAAACAGATATTCAGATAGATATTTACCTAAAGTTTGGCCGCGTGAACGGTAAGGGGACGGACTCAGTTTTTATTTGCCTATTAAAATTCCCGGGATTTCCAGGATTTCTAAATTTAGTAACCAGGCCTCAAAAAAGCTTATTTTAGTATTTCTATACATTTATTTATGACTAGCTCCTGCCCGCGACTTCGTCTGCGTGGAATGTAAAATTGCCGATAAGTTTTCTTTCCGACATCCGATTTTAATCAAACATAGCTTATATATTGCTCATGCTGTATCTACCCTTGAAAACTGCATTCAAATCGGTTCAGTAGTTTCGGACACAAAAGGACAGACAGAAAAGATTTCTAAAAATCGCTGTTTTGTGGTCTACCATACATCTTTAGACCCCCTGTTCCTTTTTTTGAACTTTTCTTTCTATCTACAGACACGCCGGGTTCTGCTCTTTTATTATAGTATAGATAGATAAGTATTTTTAGTGTAGGACCCAATTATGAAAAAGTCTTCAAATAACGAATTCCGTGGGACCTGACCTACCTCGGCGATACGTATGACCGGTATGGCCTAAATCGGCACGTTCTTCAGAATACAAGTGTGGTTGTCACCTCCTAAGTGTATATGAAGGGGGAAGCTACGACGTAACACAGATGGCGGCCAGGAGGAAGCTACGACGTAACAAAGATGGCGGCCAGGATTTTTCTACTAGCGTTATTTCTCGGTAACTACTGGATCGATTGATTTTATCAAACAAAGTGTCAGAAAATGAAAATATGAAAGGTAATATAATATAAATTATTTTTTGTCTTATATTTGTTCACATCAAGTTAATAGAAAATGAAATATAATCTGATTCGCCTAAAGATTGACTGGTAAAGAATGCCTTGAAGCATTAAGTCCGCCTTTTGTACACTAAGTTTTCTGTGTGCAATAAAGTTTAAATAAATAAATATTTATGAAAATTAACATTTTTATGAAAATTGATTGTTTTCTTTCAAAGATAATAGGATTACCGAATTTTACCTATTATAAAAGTTGTAGAAAAAATCCTAGATTTTTAATGAATTTCAAATTATTACAACCGACCGACCTAAATTACCGAATAAACAGGTTTATACGATTTTAATGATTTCAAAGAAACGGTCAAGTGTGTGTCAAGAGCACAAAATGAGCTAGCTAGGGTTTCGAGTTTTTAACCTTCCAATTTACTTAGAACTCTGGATTCTCATGGATTGTTTTGTAGCAGAGACCAAGTTATGCTGGATTAGAAACCACTCTATCTATTAGTGAAAACTGCATTAAAATCCGTTCAGTGGTAATCAATAATCAGTAATCATTTATTCCTTGACAACCATGGTATTACATAGCTCTTAGAAAATAAGTAGTCAGTACAAACATGGACCCTATTTGGGTGCAGCAAGGTTTGATCTTAAAACTAAGTTTAATATTAAATTTACATTAGAATAAATCATGCAATGACAATTTAACATTCATGATATAATTATTTTCCTAATAGTCTCACATGTCTCTTTATTTACTATTTAAATTATTTGACAATTAATTGAATTGAATGAATTGAATTGAATTCTCACATGTCTCTTTATTTACTATTTAAATTATACTATTTAAGGTTTTTGACTTTATCGTGAACATCCAGACTGACAGACAGACGCGGCGGGGGACTTTGTTTTATAATATGTATAGTGTTAGTTACACCATTTATAACTGCAGAACGGCTGAACCGATTTCGATGATCTTTGATTTTTTAGATTTGTCTCCGTCCCGAATAGCCCTTGTAAATAATATATATATGAAGAATAATAAAGAATAAGAGGAATACGTGTACGAAATTTCAAGTTTCTATCCTTAAGGGTTTGGCCTGTGCGTTGATACGTCAGTCAATCACCTTTGCCTATTATATACACAGATTATATATATGTAAATTGATTATTATCAATTATGACTTTAAGGAAACCCATTTGAAGCCAATCCAAAACAAAACTCAATTCATTTCATTCATCTAGAACCGAATGTAAAATTATATATAATTATTTGAACTCACTGACTGCTAATAAGCTCTTCCGGATTATTTCTCATTTTTGGTCCTGTTCTTGGATTGCTTCGTTATTTACCGGTCGATTGTAATCATTTGAAATTCATTAAAAATCTAAAAATGTTTGCTATAACTTTTATATTAGACTAAAATTTGATAATTCTGGTAGTTATCGAGTTATTTCTGCAAGAAAACAAGCAATTTTCATAAAAATGTTATTTTTCATAAATATTTCATTTTATATTAACTTTGCGTGACTAAATATAGACAACAAACAATCTACATTATATTACCTTTCATATGACACCTTATTTGATAAAATCGGTCCAGTAGTTACCAAGAAATAATGCTAGTAGAAAAGGCCCAGCCGCCATCTTTGTTACGTCGTAGCTCCCCCTCTTACTCTTGGGGGGTGACAACTACTTTTTTTTTGTATTCTAGAGAACATGCCCATTTAGGCCATATCGGTTGTACGTATGGCCGAGGTAGACCGTCCCACGGAATTCGTTATTTGAAGATTTTCATAATTCCTACACTAAAAATCCATACTAATATTATAAATGTGTTTGTTTGTTTGCTCTTCCTTCACGTCGCAACGAGTGGACCGATTTGGATGAAATTTGGTATGGAGATAGTTTGAGGCCCCGCAATAACATAAGATACTTTTTATTCCGATATTTCCACGGGAATGGGTTTTCCACGGGGCAAACCAATTTTTCAATACTTCTATAACTATAATTGTCTGTATGTGTAGTCTGTGTGTGTCATCGGGTACGCAAATTCTAAGTCTACGCGGGACGAAGTTCGCGGGCATCGGCTAGTAATTATAATAAATAAATGTATATACATACCTAAATAAGCTATTTCGAGGCCTGGTTACTAAATTTACGAATCCCGGAAATGCCGAGAATATTAATAGGCAAATAAAAACTGAGTCCGGCCCCATACCGTTCACGCGGTTAAACTTTGGGTAAATGTGTATCCGAATTTCTGATTCCTGTTAATTACAGAATATATTCAATATCTACCTGATTTTTTAAATGAATAAGATTTTGTAATGAGAATAATTAAATGACTTCAAAAAAGGAGGTTATCTACTCAATACGCATATGTACCTTTGTAATAATATTGGAACTGCAATATTTTCACATATGAATAGGTAATAAAATAATAGGTATGTATTTGGGCTATCAAGCAAATGTACAAAACATTGTACCTACGTGTATCTTTATAATCACGAAGGTAATTGAGATGCTCACATCAACTTTATTTTGTGACTATGTTAGTATAGGTGTGTGAAGTCCCCAATCCGCACTGGGCCCGCGTGGGGACTATAGCCTAAACCCTCTCGTGATCAAATAGGCAGTAGTAGTAGTAGTAGTAGTATAGGTACTGGCCATACCGATTTAGGCAGTACCGGTTGTACGTATGGCCTAGAGAGATAGGTCACACGGAATTAGTTATTTGAAGACTTTTTCATAATTGGGTCCTACACTTAAAATACTTAAACATGTTTAGTTCATAACTATGACTGTATACCTACCAAGGCATACACTAAATTTCGAAATTCCGGGATTCCCGGGACTTTTTTATAGGAACATTAAATTGAGTCCGGCCCCATACCGTTCACGCGGTCAAACTCTGGGTAAATGTGTATCCGAATTTCCGATCCCTGTTAATCACAGATATTAAATTTAAATTAATGAATTAATTTTATATCCCACTAAAATGAAAAAAATAAAATATTCGCTTCTAATGTTTGTGTAGGTATATATAAATTTGTTATTTGTTTCGTACTTTGTATTGAATCCGAAAGTAATGACTTCGATATTTAAATCTACTTTATTTACCAACTAACTAGCGCAAAATCAGAATTAGTGTAGGTGTTTTGAATTTCGCGGGAACACTCGGGGGGAGCACGCCCCGCGCGGGACGCGCGCGACTAAGCCACGCCTCCATAGCTTCAACTATTTTTCAACGTAGGCCCTTAAATGATCCTCCCCCAAATCTTTGTCGTGTAAAACATAAACCTAGTTTGTTTTTCTTCATCTCCACTATCCAAAGGTTGTCTTGAAGAGATCGCTATCAAGCAATAAGACCGCCTGTTGTATGCCATACCTTTTGTGTAATTACATTACGTCTGTACTGTTCCTTGAATATGTGGTGTTCAATAATAGTATATTGTATTGTATTGTAAACTAATTTATATCAAACTAGCTTCTGCCCGCGCCTTCGTCTGCGTCGCAGAATAAGTAATAGTACTCCTGCGTGTAATTCAGTTATCGCCTATCTGTCTCCATACCGAATTTCATCAAAATCGGACCAGTGGTTAAAGCGTGAAGAGGTAACAGACAGAAAGACAGACAGAGTTACTTTCGCATTTTTAGGGTTCCGAAGTCCACAAGGAACCCTTATAGTTTCGCCATGTCCGTCCGTCTGTCCGCACTATTGCTCGGAGATGCTTAGGTCTAGAGAGCTGTAATTTGGCATGAATATGCATATTAGTTATGCTGACAAAGTGGTACAATAAAATTTTGAAATATATTTTTTTATAGGGTACCTCCCCTACTCGTAAAGTGGGGATGTAATTTTTAGGGTTCCGAAGTCCACAAGGAACCCTTATAGTTTCGCCATGTCCGTCCGTCCGTCCGTCCGTCCGTCCGTCCGTCCGTCTGTCCGCACTATTGCTCGGAGATGCTTAGGTCTAGAGAGCTGTAATTTGGCATGAATATGCATATTAGTTACGCTGACAAAGTGGTACAATAAAATTTTGAAATATATTTTTTTATAGGGTACCTCCCCTACTCGTAAAGTGGGGATGTAATTTTTTTTTCTTGCGTACCCCATGGTGCGGCATATCGTTGAATAGGTCTTAAAAAAATATTGTGGGTTTGTTAAAACCATTTTTTGATTAAGTGATGCGTTTGTGAAATATTAAGCTTTAAAGTGCTATTTTTTGTTAGAGTCACGTGTCCCCCCCCCCCCCCCTGCCAGCTAAATGGTGGTATTTGGATGGCTGAAAAAAATCACGGTTGTGGCATATATAACGTAGTTGAAAGGAAAACTATCAGAGCTAAGTAGGCTGTACAAACTTACGAGTAATAGTCGACCAACTTATAATGATGATTTTTCTCGAGCGGCAGGGGCGTCGGGCGGGCACGTCATACCACAGGCTAGCCAGATGCTAATAAGTCTTAGAAAGGTACTGGGGGCATCCTCAACTTCGGAACCCTATAATTTGCGCGTGGCCCGACACGCACTTGGCCGGTTTTTTTTTCTTGCATACCCCATGGTGCGGCATATCGTTGAATAGGTCTAGAAAAAATATTGTGGGTTTGTTAAAACCATTTTTTGATTAAGTGATGCGTTTGTGAAATATTAAGCTTTAAAGTGCTATTTTTTGTTAGAGTCACGTGTCCCCCCCCCTGCCAGCTAAATGGTGGTATTTGGATGGCTGAAAAAAATCACGGTTGTGGCATATATAACGTAGTTGAAAGGAAAACTATCAGAGCTAAGTAGGCTGTACAAACTTACGAGTAATAGTCGACCAACTTATAATGATGATTTTTCTCGAGCAGCAGGGGAGTCGGGCGGGCACGTCACACCACAGGCTAGCTAGATGCTAATAAGTCTTAGAAAGGTACTGTGGGCATCGTCAACTTCGGAACCCTATAATTTGCGCGTGGCCCGACACGCACTTGGCCGGTTTTTAATAGTATAGTAAGGATTGAAACCAAATGGATAGAAAGTCTCCAGTCTCCTTTTAGGAAGTCGATTTTAAAATGAATTCTGCATTGAATAATAAAAATTACTATACTTTTCGAACAAAATTCAAGACTTTTTCCGAAGCAATAAATTCACAGAAACCACAGGTCGAACAAGAATACTTTCAAAGCGCATCAAGAAAGATTGAAAACTAGATATTGTAAAGATTTTAGAAGTTTAGCCGGGATTTCCCGTATCTCGAAGGACGTTCGCCGAAATGCCTCGGAAAACATATTTTACTGCATTGTGCGCATAAACATGCAAATTCAGCAAAACAGTCGGACATCTCTTGAGAATTTTATCGTGAACAACAGTTTATTACATGGAATAAAAGTACATTCAAATGAAGCGCCATCTATAATCTACCATCACAATCACAACAACAGCCTGATAATGTCAGCGCAGGGCGGCCTGTGGCGGGCCGATGGTGAGCGGCGACACCTCGCACCCGAGACCTCCTGGGGGCACACACACACATGCGCCACACACACACATGCGCCACACACACACATGCGCCACACACACACATACACACAGCTACACACCTACCCCGCCTCTGGATTGTCTTAGTTGGCCGCCCAGAGTGGAGCGCAGGAGCTATATGCTTGAAAGGGTGGAAGTGCTCAATCTGCGTAATAACGGGGAAACCCGCTCCGGGTGCGCACGAGGCGCGACCCGCGATGGCGAAACCGGTGCACACCTCTCCACACCCTTAGCTGCTTACATCAGTGTTGCTCCCTCGCCACCCGTGCGGTGGCCTGTATAGGGGGCCCACGTAGGCTAGCCTCTTGGTTAGTGCGTAAGCGGCGAGTCACCGTCTGCCTTGCTTTCGATTTGTGAGATATTGATCAGGCAGATGTCCGTTATCTCACTTCATAGCCCGATTTTCCAGTCCACACCTCCCATCCACATAGCCCACTCCAAGTCTCTTCCTTCCTCGGCAATAGTTTGGCAACTTTGGAGGGCTGTCCGCCAGTACAGCCACATGTTGTATTGGGAGGACAGATCTCCACAGTTGCGGCCATCTCACATTTATAGTAAAAGGTACCAAAAGCCTTTTCATGTTGGCTTCGGCCCCATGAATGCGAATGACCGGGTCCCCATGGGCCCGTGACATGAAAATGTACCAACAAATAATAATACAAAATTTCATTTCAGGCATCTAGGCCCATATTACATATACCTTAACGACTAACATACATATTAAAATTAATCTTAAAAACTAACACGATTGCTTCTTCGTCGTGAGGCGCACTCTGGAATCGCTGTTCAGTCTTCCACGGAAGCGACGGAACACGACTCCCCTCGGCCAAAACTCCTCTCTCGTGAAGGTTGACAGATGTTCGGTCGGAACCCTCACCACGAACGAACTAAAATTTACGCTGTGGCGTGGCTCCAACCGTTCAAACCTCAGGGTGAATTTGGTCTTCACTCGTACATACTCCACAATCTCCTCGCTCTTAGTGGAGTGATGCAGGCGGGACACGTACAGCTGCGTCCCATTCACGTCCCACTATTGGACACAGGTCTCGTTTCATCATTAAATCTCTAGATGGTTGTGATGGCGGTGTTGGCGAAGTAAAACATCGTGTGGAAACCTGAAAGAAGAAGTTTTTTTATTTGGAAATAATAAGTAGGAACCATAGAGGAATAAAATAAAAAAGAGTACTAGGAGAGCCCATATTAAAGTGCGTTCGCCGGAACGCGGGTTAACACTAGATCGACATCTAGCGTCCAGCTGAACCCCGATTACCGACCGTTTAACAGTTGCTACCGCTACTTGAAACTAGATGGCGAGCCGAACCTTCTGGTTTAGCTATAGTCCCCAGTCCCCACGCGGGCCCAGTGCGTCTTGGGGACTTTATAGTCTTCATCCTGCAAAATGGTTTTAAAGTATCGAGTCACCATGATGATAATGATGAATAATGATGATCGATTTAGTTAGGGTCTGCATGGCAAGTAAGTTTCAGTTTAAGAAATATGTTTTACTAGCTTCTGCCCGCGACTTCGCCCGCCTGGAATTTGGTTATCGCGTTCCAGCGGGAACTATATGCGTTTTTCCGGGTTAAAAAGTAGCCTACGTTCTTTCCCGGGACCCCAACTATCTCCATGCCAAATATCATCTCAATCGGTCCAGCGGTTGAAGCGTGAAGAGGTAACAGACAGACAATCAGAGAGAAAGACAGACAGACAGAGTTACTTTCGCATTTACAATATTAGTATGCATTTCGGTGTGTTTATTCAAATCTCAGTTTTGTAACTCCAAAATATTTATTTCCTTTTTGCCCTTTTTTTGTAAAGGAGCCGTCCAACAATCTCAAAGTTCATCAAAATAGGTATATTATTCATAACTCCACACAGCTTTTGGAGTTCGAACTTTTTCGAAGTCCAAAGTTGCTCTCAATTTAACATAACAATAGTCAGGATCTTCGTGAAATGGAGCGGCTTTCGTCCTCGATTTGGAAGTTTAAAGCTTTCGAGCTTCCGCTATTGTTAGGGTTCGCCAACAGAAGGGCAACAATTTTTTTCCCCTTTTTTAGGGTTCCGAAGTCCACTAGGAACCCTTATAGTTTCGCCATGTCCGTCCGTCCGTCCGTCTGTCCGCACTATTGCTCGGAGATGCTTAGTTCTAGAAAACTGTAATTTGGCATGAATATACATATTAGTTACGCTGACAAAGTGGTACAATAAAATTTTGAAATATATTTTTTTATAGGGTACCTCCCCTACTCGTAAAGTGGGGATGTATTTTTTTTTTCTTGCATACCCCATGGTGCGGCATATCGTTGAATAGGTCTTAAAAAAATATTGTGGGTTTGTTAAAACCATTTTTTGATTAAGTGATGCGTTTGTTAAATATTAAGCTTTAAAGTGCTATTTTTTGTTAGAGTCACGTGTCCCCCCCCCCCTGCCAGCTAAATGGTGGTATTTGGATGGCTGAAAAAAATCACGGTTGTGGCATATATAACGTAGTTGACAGGAAAACTATCACAGCTAAGTAGGCTGTACAAACTTACGAGTAATAGTCGACCAACTTATAATGATGATTTTTCTCGAGCGGCAGGAGCGTCGGGCGGGCACGTCATACCACAGGCTAGCTAGATGCTAATATGTCTTAGAAAGGTACTCTGGGCATCCTCAACTTCGGAACCCTATAATTTGCGCGTGGCCCGACACGCACTTGGCCGGTTTTTTATACTGTGGCGTTTCAGTTGGCTGTTCATTGACTGTATACTGAAGGCTTTACTGACAAGTCAAATCTATCTTAAGTATACTTTAAACGCGCTAATCCTGGATACTTCTCTGTCTTATATCTTTATTTATTTATCCAAGCGTTCTCAGAAACGGCTCCAACGATTTGGACGAAATTTGGAATTTTAGGGGTTCACGGCGGCGACAAATCGATTTAGCTAGTTCAAATTTAATAATTTATTCAATAATTGGCCACACGGGGCCACTTTTACACGTCAGAATAAGAATTTACCAGCGCTTCCTAGACCCATTGCTTAAGAAGGAGCGCCGCAAAATATAAGGCCTTTTTTCAAAATTTCCACAAAGTTACAAAATTTACATTTGCATTACATGTATAAAATATACATAGGTACGTACTAAAATTACATTGAAGGGATGTATAGTCCCTAACTTAAACTTAAATCTAAGATCTTAGAGATGTATAGTCTCCAAGGGTCCAGAAAAAAAAAGACTAGGTTTCTCATAGCTGAGAAACCTCGGTTTTAGCTATTTCCACCCGAGCAAAGCTCGGTCGCCTAGGAACTACTACTATAATACTAGAGACTTATCTATAAGTCTGTAGAAAAGTCGCGTCTGTAACGTGAAAATTAAAAGAAACGATCAAGTCGAGGGGACTATATAAACGATACTGAACACAAAATGTCAGGATTTAACTCGAATATCCATATTCATCATCATCATCATCATCATCATTTCAGCCGAAAGACGTCCACTGCTGGACATAGGCCTCCCCCAAGGCTCGCCACTCAGACCGGTCCTGTGCTACTTGCTTCCACCGGTTTCCCGCAACCTTCACGAGGTCGTCGCTCCATCTTGTTGGAGGCCTACCGACAGCTCGTCTCCATATCCATATTCAATATTATAAATGCGAAAATAACTCTGTCTGTTACCTCTTCACGCTTCAATCGCTGGACCGATTTAGATGAAATTTGGTATGGAGTCCCGAGAAAGGACATAGGCTACTTACTCACTACTGAGAACAAACAAAATTAAAATGAAAAGCTGAAATTAATTGCACAATATTATACATTTTCTGAAACGGCACTTTTCACTATAAAAGAGCACAGTTGAATTCATTATTGTGGTGTCGCACTCATTTTGTGCACTGTACCGACTTTGATAAAGGAGATACCAGAGGCAACGAGCGGAGCGGATGGGAATTTCCGTTTCATCCGCGCGGAAGCGGTGAAAGGATTCTTTGGTTTACCGCCTCTCATGCAGAGGCTTCGAATCCGGCTCGCACCTGTGTGTTTACTTATGTGCGAAAATAAATTTGAATTTACCACTGAGATTTTCTGGTACGATCGGCCTACACGCGTAAAAATCGCAAACCTTGCGCAAATCGTCACTCCACCTGGCGACAGGGCGCCCTACACTTCGCTTGCCTTGTCGTGGGCTCCACTCAAGAACGCGTTTACTCCAACGACTATCCGCAGTTCTCGCGATGTGACCGGCCCACTGCCACTTCAAAGAGCTTATTCTTTGGGCTATGTCGACAACTTTCGTTCTCTGCCTGATAACCTCATTGCGAATCTGATCTTTCAGAGAAACGCCGAGCATACCCCTCTCCATAGCCCTTTGAGCTACTTTGAATTGATGGACCAATCTCACTGTAAGTGTCCACGTTTCGGCTCCGTAGGTCATTATGTTTTTTAAGTAGCCGTAGTTCGTCGCCCGGGGATTCTTAGCCCCCCCACCCTGCTGTTGCCCGAACCGCTACCGTAGTCTGGGACAGCGGGGCTACCGGGAACTGGGGGAACTCCTCTATCTATCATTTCCCATTTTAAATTTGAGGACATCTAAAAAAGCATTCACATTACTAGTCAAAAGAAAAAAGTCCATGGTTTATTCCACATAAACAGCAGTTAGTGCCTGAGTACGCTCAGGAACTTCACGATCTTATACCACCATCTACTTTTTACCATCGGACTACTAGACGACGGGAGGGTTTCCATCCTCATGTGGTTCAGTTCCCCATGAGTCGAACAAAGCGATGCGCTAAATCTTTTCTTGTTCCCACTGCTAAACTTTGGAATTCCCTCCCTGCGTTTGTGTTTCCCAGTTTCTATAATCTTGGTGTATTCAAGTCTAGAGTGAATAGGCATCTTCTGGGTAAACGTGTTCCACCTTAGATCCTATAGTTAAGTACTTTCCATCAGAAGTGATTTGGGTCAAACGCAAGCCCATTCGTAATAACAAAAAAAAAAACACCAAAACGATGCTCCGTACTACCAGCATAACAACCACAGACTTGGATGTGATAACAACAAAATTCACTTCACAGTAATTAAAAAGTTAATCAAAGTAGCATCTCTTCCATTGCTTAATGTGCATTTCATTTAAGTACCTACCTAGACGTACTAGAAGTACCTATTGTATGCAACGTTGTATAACCAAGTCAAAAGATGCTGCGACCCTTTCGTAAACTGTGACTCGCTTTTTTGACCTCCTATACAACTATTTCATACCAAATACTATCAGAGACAAGGTAATTATGTATATTAGACTGTCAATCTCCTTTCATTATGGCGTACGGTAATAGCTAGGGAGCATCAACTTTTCATACTTCGCCTGTACAGCGCCATCTAGATGTTGCTCATGGAGTTCAAATTTAGATGCAGGCACCTATAGGCAGCGACATCTTTTATCGCGTTTAACACTTATTTCGGGCGTACGCTGATTTGTTTGAAGGTTGTCCTTCTAGGTTTTTCTTATTTTTTCGATTATACTAATATCCGCTGTTTCTCTACCACCATATCATCACCACAGCTTAATTCGACCCATTGAGATGGCGCGCAGTGCTAAACATCATTTAGGACTTTTTTGTCCCGACGTTAATGGAAATTTCGCATTTCCTTTTTCAGATACAATTGGAAATTAATTGCCCTTTGCTGTGTTTTTCATGTGGGCTTCATACTGTTTACCGCGATTCTAATTTTAAATGGAATTAAATATTTCACAATGTCCTACTTGCTTTGTTCTTTTCTTTTTTAATTTCGCGTCCTCCGTTTTGCGCTACACTTCTCACTCCAGAGTTCAGACCTGGGATGGATGGGGACCTCACAAAATATGAATTATTTTACAGATGCGTGCAGCTCTACTGATGATGTTTTGTCTGACCGACAAACTCAGTGGCAGATAATTTCAAGTTTCGGAGATATTTATTTTTATTTACTTATTTACAAACTAGTTTCTGCCCGCAACTTCGTCCGCGTGGAATTCGTTAATAGCATTCCCGCGGGAACTATGTATGTTTCTGGGATAAAAAGTAGCCTATATGTTGGCTAGTATTATAAACTATTTCCATACCAAATTTCGTTGCAATCCGTCCAGTAGTTTTCGAGTTCAATCCGGAGATACATCCATAAAAAAAATCTAAAGATCGTTATTTTGTGTTCAGTATCGTTTATTTATAAAGTCCCCTCGACTTGATAGTTTCTTTTAATTTTCAAGTTTCAGACGCGAGTTCTTCTACAGACTTATAGTATAGAAGATACAATTATAATGCTAAAAATGCTATAAATTACAAACTCTACTACAGCAGTAGGTATTTTACTAGCAATGCACTCGAGCTGTCAGCAAAAATATCGACATCTTGGATCTGATATAATAAATAGAATTGCTAGCTGAACCAAGGACCTTCTGCGTCAGAGGCGGTATGTGTTATACCACTTGGCTAACACGATTATTATATTATATTCACGCACAAATAAATAATTCCACAATACGTATCAATCGCCAGGGAGTCGAACTGACGACCTGGATACATAATGTATGAGGAACTCAACTCATACACGAGGTTCCGTTACATATTGGTGAATATCGCACGAATAACTTATGACGATATCTGAACCTGCAATATTTAAGTCTATAATAACTGAATCTGGTGCTAGTTGCAAATCCTAAGCGTCGTGTTCTGAATAGGTCTCGTTAGGTATTGAAATCGAGCTAGATTTGCTAATAGGACTAACTATTACGCCCTAGCTGAGAGGCATTTGATTACATGCGAATTTATAAAGGCTAGAGTCATTCAAACCCATATAAGGGGATTTAGGGCAAGTACGCCAGGGTACCCAACTAACAAAATAAGAGTTGCAAGAACGTTTTTCATTCCCTGTCTGGTACACAAAGTTGGTCATATAAACGTAGTTGTCACCGTTTACTAAACGCGAAAAATGCCCAAATTATACGACTTTTTCGTTGTAAAGAAGTTATATAAAAGTCCGACAAGAACGTTGCATAAACGTTGCTTAAAAGTTTTCATGCAACTTTTTGGTAACATAATGGTTATATCCGGACTGTTATGGGACTTTAGTGGTTCCATAACAGTTTTATAGACGTTACAAGGTAACTGAAATGTCGCATAAGGGTTTAATAGGGACTTTTATGGCACACATTTGCCGTTCCTGACATCAGTCATCATATCAATGAGCATTGTGGAATTTTAAAGATAAGTTGTAATTCTCATATGAATTTTACTCAGAAGAAATTGACAATGACGCGAAAAAAGTGTGAGAGAAATGTGTTCAGTGCACCTATTTCTTATGGGACTTTTAGTTTTATGATAATTGTTTTATGATAATTTATTATATTCTGGCACCATTATACGACGTCGCATAAGGAGTCGTTAAAACGTTTACTCAACTAATTTAAAGGACCTTTTAGTTACAGGACTAAATCGTTGTATGAATTACGGTTATACAACGTTTTAGTTGTTAAGTTACTTCTATACGACTGTTTTATAACCGAAAGTCGCATAAAGCAGGTTTATAGGACTAATTTGTTTGTTGGGCAAGTACGCCAAAATTGAGTAATTGTGGCCATGAGGGGCGTCGCGAACGAAATCACAGTTAGAGGCACTTGAAGCTTGATTCGTGCAGTGTGTTGGTAATTTAGGTAGCTTATTAAGTCCCTATCTACATTAATATTAAGTCTGTTGAAGAAGTCGCGTTTGTAACTTGAAAATTCAAAGAAACGATCTTGTCGAGAGGACTATATACACTACTAGCTTCTGCCCGCGACTTAAGTCGTGAATCCGCCCGCGTGGAATTCGGTTATCGCGTTCCCGCGGGAACTACGCGTTTTTCCGGAATAAAAAGTAGCCTATGTCCTTTCTCGGGACCCCAACTATCTGCATGCCAAATTTGATCTCAATCGGTCCAGCGGCTGAAGCGTGAAGAGGTAACAGACAGACAGACAGACAGAGTTACTTTCGCATTTATAATATTACTAGCTTCTGCCCGCGACTTTGCCCGCGTGGAATTCGGTTATCGCGTTCCCGCGGGAACTATGCGTTATTCCGGGATAAAAAGTAGCCTATGTCCTTTCCCAGGACACCAACTATCTCCATACCAAATTTCATCCAAATCGATCCAGCGATTGAAGCGTGAAGAGGTAACAGACAGACAGACAGACAGACAGACAGACAGACGGACAGAGTTACTTTCGCATTTATAATATTAATATGGATATAATATGGATATGGATAGCTTCTGCCCGCGACTCGGAACCGCTGTAGCAGAGCGGAGTGGACTGTATGATTATAATGTTTTTGTGTTAAAATGAAGACAAGTATTAGAGAATTAAAATGTAATAATATTAACAGGACCTTGCTTATCCACGTAACTAAGGCAACTACTGAAACTATAAATCAATCAAAAAACAAGTCAAAAAAAAGGTATAAAAATACAAAGTAAAGAAGAGGTCGGTCACCAACAACCGCGATAACCGAATTCCACGCGGGCGAAATCGCGGGTAAAAGCTAGTATGTTATAAATGCGAAAGTAAATTACACAAGTGCCCACACTTACAGTAGATAATAAGAAAAAGGGATTATGTAACATTTAAACCAGAACCTAACTCATCATCATCATCAACAGCCCATAGTAGTCCACTGCTGGACGTAGGCCTCACCCAATGCACGCCAATGAGCTCTGTCCAAGGCGTGCCGCATCCAATCTACACCGGCCACCTTGCGCAAATCGTCACTCCACCTGGCAACAGGGCGCCCTACACTTCGCTTGCCTTGTCGTGGTCTCCACTCAAGAACGCGTTTACTCCAACGACTATCCGCAGTTCTCGCGATGTGACCGGCCCACTGCCACTTCAAAGAGCTTATTCTTTGGGCTATGTCGACAACTTTCGTTCTCTGCCTTAACTACGACAAGTAAAATCCAAACACATGGTGGCACAATACGTTCAAAACTAATCCTATTAGAACCTTGTCTAAGCAAAACCCAGCTTGGTTACCGTTCGTTAAAGTCCATACACAAACGCCTGAAGATCACAATCTAATTGTACTGTACCTATATTCCAATAACACAGACAGCTTGGAAATCTTGGAATTGAGCTTTAGCTGTTATCGAGGGTAACATCATGTTTAGGGTTCCCAGACGAAAAAAAATGAAAGTCTGGAGAAGCCTGATTTATTGCCAGAAAATCGCCTCAAAGCTAATATTGCATAATACTCAAGTCTTGGTTACTTTAAAATAAATTATTTACCTATACCAGTAATACTTGCGACCAGGAAGAAGAAGGAGGTAATGACAAAAACTCGTGAAGCGATTTTTTAAAGTACTCTTCACTCCTCATAATTGTTCTGTGCTCTTCCTAGGTATTCGAAAACGAGTGTTCATTTTGTTCCCCGCTTCTCGCAATTTCTGCACCGCTAACAGGGAGCTAAGTAAGATTTTGCTCCCTAGGGAGCAAAGTACGTTTTTGTGCCATGCTGCTACTGGTAGCTATAGGAGGAGTGAAAAGTAGAGTGTACAACACGGTAGCAAAATTTACACCTTGGGTGACAAGCTTTAATACCTCCTCTAGATTCCACGTTAGAATTATATTCTGAAATCTTTCGCGTCGCTCTAGGTTCAATCCGACACCGCGGTAAAATATGCCATTTTGCTCCCTAGTCATACAATATACTATTCGCCACTACCAACCACTACATTATTCCTGAGTGACAAGGGTAAATTTTTATCCCAGTTTTCCCGCCGAGAACGGGACTCACGAGGACTATACCGAGGGGGATGGTTAGTCCTAAACATCAGTGTTAGAGCCTGGTGCTAGGTCCGTCCGGGGTGGTACCACCGTCTTTCCCCGCTAACCTGCCGCCAAATAGCAGTGCTCGCACTGTTGTGTCCATGAGCATTAGGTGGGTTGTACGCTCGTTTGCCTATACCAATGCCAAAAAACACAATGTCTCAAAATTCCGAAATCTGACGACGCTTCCTAAGACATGGCAACCCTAATCTTATCTAAACAGTTTGAGTTCGGGTCCGATAACGGGTAACGGGACCTTAATGAATCTAGTTTTCGTTACGAACGATTGAGTTATCAAAAGCGGCCTATACTAGTTTGAACTGGAGTGTGCCGGAGGTTCAAATCGAACTCTACTACTACTACAGCCTATTTGCGTCCCACTGCTGGGCATAATCCTCCTCTCGTCATGAGAGGGTTTGGGCTATAGTCCCCACGCGGGCCCAGCGCGGATTGGGGACTTCACACACATCTTTAAATTACTTCGCAGATGCGTGCAGGTTTCCTCACGATGTCTTCCTTCAATGAAAAGCTTAGTGGTAAATTGAAATTGAATTTCGCACATAAGGAAACTTAGAGGTGCGAGCCGGAATCGAACCCCCGTCCCTCTGCATGAGAGGCGAAGGTCGAACCACTAGGCCACCACGGCTTTTTTCAACTCGAACTCACTTCCCTGAAAATACTTATGTGCTAAATTTCATTTCAATTTACCACAGCAGCATTGAGCTTTTGGGCGAGGGAAAAAACAATTCCTCGATTAAATGAATTTTATTTTATTTATTTTATTATTTATTAAATCCTTACTAATTATTAAAAATGTAAAATTAATTGTTCATTTACCTCTTTCATGATTAAACCGCGCTGGCACACGGCGGACACAGGGCTTGACACCGGTTTATGCCCCCATACAAATAAACCGGTTTGCTTATCGTTCTTTCGTATATTATTTCATGTTTAATAAAGCTATAAAATAATACGAAGTAATCACCTAAATACACTATGGAGTTCCACATAAAGAGTATAAAATAATTCTAAATATTTGGCTATTTCGGTTTTTTTTTAATTAACCGGTTACAAGCCCTGCGGACACGGCCCATAAAACACGATTTCGAACACAATTCGAATGAAGTGTCAATGTTTGCGTGCGAGGACGTCTGTACACTTGTAAATGTGACCAGTACCCGGGTCAATGATTCACTCTCCATCTCCGGATGAAACAAATGACGGTAAGGGCGAGTTGGGCGCGAGTTGCGCGCCGGCTACATTCAGGCGGGTGATTCCGTGGCCATCCTGTATGTAGTATTATTAAATATTCTATAGAAATACTTATATATATATATATATATATATATATAAGGCTATTTTAGCTGTCCATTTTTTCACTGGCATACGACTACTAATTTACAAAATTAGATAACTTTCTCGCTCATCCGTTACTATTTTATTTTCTAACCATTTTCTGAAAAGGAATGAGTGCAGCTTTGAAGTGCTAATCGATTAGTTTTGTTTGTATGTACCTACTTACTACTACTACTACTACTACAGCCTATTTGCGTCCCACTGCTGGGCACAGGCCTCCTCTCACCATCTACCTACCACCTATGTACCTACTTATTACAATTATTTAGAAAGAAGAAAGAAAAAAAAGAAAGAAAACATTCATTCATGACATTACGCAACACACACATAAAAGACAAAAAGAGCAACATTTATACAGAACAAAAGAAAGTGTTGTGGGCTGTCACGAAATGGTATTTAAACTTTATATATTTTTTTAGGGTTCCGAAGTCCACAAGGAACCCTTATAGTTTCGCCATGTCCGTCCGTCCGTCCGTCCGTCCGTCCGTCCGTCCGTCCGTCCGTCCGTCCGTCTGTCCGCACTATTGCTCGGAGATGCTTAGGTCTAGAGAGCTGTAATTTGGCATGAATATGCATATTAGTTACGCTGACAAAGTGGTACAATAAAATTTTGAAATATATTTTTTTATAGGGTACCTCCCCTACTCGTAAAGTGGGGATGTCATTTTTTTTTCTTGCGTACCCAATGGTGCGGCATATCGTTGAATAGGTCTTAAAAAAATATTGTGGGTTTGTTAAAACCATTTTTTGATTAAGTGATGCGTTTGTGAAATATTAAGCTTTAAAGTGCTATTTTTTGTTAGAGTCACGTGTCCCCCCCCCCCTGCCAGCTAAATGGTGGTATTTGGATGGCTGAAAAAAATCACGGTTGTGGCATATATAACGTAGTTGAAAGGAAAACTATCAGAGCTAAGTAGGCTGTACAAACTTACGAGTAATAGTCGACCAACTTATAATGATGATTTTTCTCGAGCGGCAGGGGCGTCGGGCGGGCACGTCATACCACAGGCTAGCTAGATGTTAATAAGTCTTAGAAAGGTACTGTGGGCATCCTCAACTTCGGAACCCTATAACTTGCGCGTGGCCCGACACGCACTTGGCCGGTTTTTATTTGCTACCATGTCCTAAAGTCAACAGTATTTTTTATTTTCGAGGGTCAGAGTTAAGCCTGAATTATTACGGATAATTATGTTTAATCCACAATTAGGCACATTAAACACGAGTTTCAAGAGTTAAATTACCAATTTGGGCTTTGATGACAATCGTTAGGCATTTAATTTGGTAGTAGTAGGGACTTGTTTGCGGAGATGGTAATTTCATCGTTAGCTTTTAGAATTTTGAACAGCTCTCATTGTAATTTATGTGGCTAGTGTGAATGGAGTTATTGGAAGAGGAAGTTCGAGGCGAATTCTCTTGGATCAAATTCAGGACAATCTGATTAAAGGCCAGGTCAAAAGTACTCTTAACCGACGAGCATGTATGCGGAACGGGATGAAAGTTGAAGAAGCGAGAGAAGTATGCAAGAGTCGTAGCAAATGGAAGGAACTGGTGTCTGCCTACCCATATGGGAAAAAGGCGTGATATTATGTACTTAATAGCTGGTGCCCGCGACTTCATCTGCGCAGGATTAGTATTTTGAGTAGCTTATAAACACAATATTTTTATAAAATTATAGCCTGTGTTATTCTGATGTATAAGCTATATTATTGTATAGTTTCATTAAAATCCATTCAGTAGTTTTTACGTGAAAGAGTAACAAACATCCATCCATACTTACAAACTTTCGATTTTATAATATTAGTAGGATGTGTGAAAATTCTTAATCTCTTCGTAGGATATCGTCGGTTTCGTGTAGGTACTTTTATTTTGGCCTCTTTTTAGTATCTTGGGTGGGTGGGATCTTGGGTGGGACATTTCACACATATTGACCTAGCCCCAAACTAAGCAATGCTTGTACTATGGGTGCTAGACAACGATATAAATACTTATATAGAGAAATACATACATATAGAAATACTAAACATCCATGACTCGAGTACAAACATTCGTGCTCATCACACAAAGTTAGCCCCCAGCGGGACTCGAACCCGCGACCGTCGGAACAGAAGGCAGGGTCACTACCAACTGGACCAATCCGGTCGTCTGGACCAATCCGGTCGTCATATAGTATACATTAGGTATAAGCAATATGGTCGATGAAAGTGCGTCGAGGGCGACCTTCTACTTTATCACTGCTATTTACCTACCCTCCATCTACATATCTAAGAGTTCTAAATGTTGAAATAAATCAGATTGAAACTTACCGTAATATTTAATAGTACTACGTACAAACTGGCTACGGCATCGTCCGCCTGAATCTAGCTGGCGTGCAACTCGCGTCCAATCAAAAAAATTCAAAATTCAATCATTTATTCAGCAAATTGGCCACATAGGGGCACTTTTACACGTCGGAAAAGAATTTACTAGCGCTTCCTAGACCCATTGCTTGAGAAGAAGCGCCGCAACAAACTCAAGCAGAAGGCCTTTTTTCAAAATTTACACATGTTTATAACATTTACATTACATGTATAAAATATACATATAGGTACGTACTACAATTACATTGAAGGGATGTATAGTCCCTAACTTAAACTTAAATCTAAGATCTTAGAGATCAACTCGCCTTACCGTCATTATTTTTGTTTCATCCGGAGATGGAGAGTGAATCGTTGACCCGCGTAGTGGTACAAACACATTTACAAGTGTGCAGACGTCCTCGTACGAAAACATTGACACTTCATTCGAATGGGGGCTATCACGTGTGAATTTTCCACTAGAGGCGCTAGTGTCGCGTGAGGTCCAATAACATTCACTTTTCGCTGGTTTTGGCGGGCTTCGTGACACAAATGATAATTTCTTTAATTTACCAGTTGAAAAGTGATCTCCTTCGTGAAATTATCGCAAATATAGATTATTTGGCGTTCAATGTGAACGCTTCGAAAAAAAAAACCGAACAAAAAGGAACTCCACTACACTGCGGCATAGCTACTCGATATGATGATATTTATAATTAATAAACTTAATGAGATTCAAAATTTAAAACTTTGTTTCGGCGCCGATCTTATAAAGTCGCCTTTGACAGCTATACCTCTGGACCTTAGTCAACAGTGGCGCTAACTGGTGAGCATAGAAACGATAGCCCCCATTGTGTTCGAAATCGTGCTTTTATAGGCCGTTTCCGCCGTGATTTTCTCCTTCTACGTACAATATTTCATTTCAACATGAAAGTCGATCGCAAGAAACCTTATATCTCACATGAATATTCTGTTCGCAAACTTGTTTCTGCTATGAGAAGTTTCGTCCGTACCGTTCAATGTTTACTACGTATCGAACTTTCAGGCAATATGCTCAACAACCGCTATATATTTTTGTGACGAAGTGGTAACACATATTAAGTATATCACCAGTTCCAGATAGAGGAGACTATTCGTTTTTATTGTGACCGCACGTTTTTCACCGTGGCCACCCTTGACAGCTAAAACAACAGATCTCAAGGCCGTTCCTATACCCAGCTCAGCCGTCACTGTCACTCGTACAACGAGTGAAAGAGAAAGCGCTACGCACAGAATGCCCGATTTAGTTAGTGTTTAACGCGATTTAATTTCTATAAAAATACCGACTAATAACATGGCATTTATAAAGCTGTCAATGTATGCCTATAATATGGATATTTTTTCTGTTATATTTCGTTTTACACTGTTTGATATAATAAACTGGAGTAAAGTTGGATTAAAGGTCCGAGTTAGAGGTTACTTTGGAATTAAATTGTATCCAGCGAAGATTCGTGAGCTGTCAAGTGATATAATGAAATAAAACATTTTCTTTCAAATATTTAACTTTTAACATTTCTTAGAAAAGTATGATCTTACATGAGCAATTTGACGATATGATCTTAATTATTTCACTATTTACTTATCTATTAGGTATGTAGGTAACAAGTCAGAAAAGGACAATGGGCAAAAATGTATGGAACCCGGCCCCAAGTCCAATAGACATAAATTATATATCATTTGAAAGGTAATTTAATGCTGATTATTGTTAACGGGGGCGCTTGGCTTCATTTGCTGTGGGAAGCGAGTTATTAAAAAAAGAAAGGTCGACTAATTAATGTTAATTAACAAGATTATTCTATTATTTAGGTACAATATATTCAGTTTAACGACGTCTACTGTTGTAAATACACTGCCTGAATGATTTGTATTATATAACGGTGTCCGATGCCGCCCGCGTTTCGCGGATTCCCGCAACTTTCGACTAAATATTTTCCCATCTTGTGGGAAGCATGCCAAGTACCAACGCTGAGTTTTCACATCCCGAGAAGCTTTTGATTCATGGTGGTGGCATATATAACGCAATTGAAAGGAAAACTATCACAGCTAAGAAGGCTATACAAGTTTCCGGGTCATAGTCGACCAACTCCAAGCAAGCAAAAATGCGTAGGTACCTACGGAAAAGTAAAATTCCATTATACATACCTACTACTGAGCGGCAGGGGCGTCGTCGGGCGGGCACGTCATACCGCAGCCTAGCTAAGATGCAGTCTTAGAATGCCAGCATGCGGCCAGTCTCCACAGTACTCTAACTAAGGGCATCGTCAAATTTGGAACCCTATACATTGCGCGTGGCCCGACACGCACTTGGCCGTTTTTTTATATCAGTAAATACAGATGTCCTTCCTTTTAAAAATAAATGTATGGTTCTTTTCAATAAAATAAGCTACGAGAAGAATTTGAGATGGTTTCCCTTCATACACCTTTTTTTTTAAACCTGTATATCTCCGTTCACACAGCAATACGAGGCTCGTCGCCATAGTGAATATTGTACCTCTCGATAAGACCTGTCAAACGACATATCACTCATTCTTAATGGGCCCTATCATAATTTAACTTCACCGACCAAATAATTAGCAGGACCTGCGCGTTCAATCAAAATAAATGTTTGAAATCTAAATTAAATTGACAATGAAGCTTAAAAGTGAGTAAAACAAGCTATAAAAGATAACAAAAAAGCCATAACCCCTGTTATAGACTATATATACAACCTGAAAGGTCATTCCCGCAGCATGAACGTAAAACTATCAAAAAGGAGCTTAAAGAAAGAAAAAAATAGAACCGACTTCAAACTTTGACACCGACTTCACAGGCTGTCGGAGTTTGAAGTCGGTTCTATTTTTTTTATTTAATTTTTTTTTCGGCTATAGTTTCCAAACATGTGTACAATGGGACGTAAACAAGTCTCACTGTAGTCTTTGAAATTGATGCCAAAATCATACACATGCTAACAAATTCCGAAGAATTCCCTCATTTTTCATTGATCCCATCATCAGAACTAAACCAAATTAAAATGGGACCAATTCGGAGGTACCACCTTTCGATTAAAAAAATAATCATTGAAATCGGTTTATAATTGACGAAATTATGCGTGGTACGCGTTGACTTGAGAACCTCCTCCTTTTTTTTCCTAGGTTGAAAACATGCGTTTATTCTCACAATCAATCGGCTTTCATCTCACAATGTGACACCAGTTTTTACAGCTCTTCTCACTCTTTTACGATCCGCAGTTGGGCTATAAATTCAAAACGGCCAGACTAGCTTGAACCTTTACCCTCCCCCGAGTGCATTGAACACCAGTTTCGAAAGGAGGATGTATATGCTCCCCCGCAGACCAGGCTAAACTGGCCTGGTGATGTGATTGAAAAGCAATATCAAGATGGTGCTGATAACGTGCGATAAGGGTTTGTTTAGGTAAGAGATCAGTTTTCAATTAGCAAATTGCGTGGTTTCCTGTATAATTGGAGTGGTTCTGATATCCGAGCTTCGCTTCATGGAGTTCATTACGGTATTGAGTATTTTTTTTGTTAATCCCGTTTATTTTGCTTTGTTTTCAGCTTTGTATTTTTTTTTCAAGCATTGAGATAATTCAGTTGTCACGATGATAATGTTGTTATCTACTACTACTACTACTACTACTACAGCTTATTTGCGTCCCACTGCTGGGCACAGGCCTCCTCTCATCACGAGTAGGCTATCGTCCCCACGTGGCCCCAGTGCGGATTGGGGACTTCACACACATCTTTGAATTGCTTCGCAGATGTTTTCCTTCATCGAAAAGCTCAGTGGTAAATTCAAATTGAATTTCGCACATAAGTAAATTTAGAGGTGCGAGCCGGAACCGAACCCCCGATCCTCTGCATGAGAGTCGGTAGGTCGAACCACTAGGCCACCACGGCTTTATAATGTACTTCGCAGAACTGACGGAGGTAAAAATGTCTATGTTGTTAAACATTGTTTTAATTAATAGACGGTAGGTAATTTAATCATCACGTCATATTCGAGGAGGTACCTACTACTACTACTACAGCCTATTTGCGTCCCACTGCTGGGCACAGGCCTCCTCTCATCACGAGAGGGTTTGGGCTATCGTCCCCACGTGGCCCCAGTGCGGATTGGGGACTTCACACACACTTTGAATTACTTCGCAGATGCCTGCAGGATTCCTCACGATGTTTTCCTTCACCGAAAAGCTCAGTGGTAAATTCAAATTGAATTTCGCACATAATAATAATTGGTTTCGGTCTCGGAAGCCTTTTGCTGTTCAAGGCCGTTCAAAGTCCATCTGGAAAGCTACCACCGTCTTACTCTCTAACCTACCGCTAAATATCAATGCTCACACTATTGTGATCCGGTAAATTACTTGCATAAATGCATTCCACCATAACCACCTTACGCCACAGAATGTTTAATAATACTACATACAGAATGGCCACGGAATCACCCGCCTGGATCTAGCCGGCGCGCAACTCGCGCCCAACTCGCCCTTACCGTCATTTGTTTCATCCGGAGATGGAGAGTGAAACATTGGCCCGGTAGGACACACACATTTACAAGTGTACAGACGTTCTCGCCCGCACACAGACGTCCTCGTACACAAACATATTATTGACACTTCATTCGAATTGTGTTCAAAATCGTGCTTTTATAGGCCGTGTCCGCCCTGTGCTTACGCCTCAGGGTTGTTAACGCATTCCAAATCATATGATTTTTTTATGTCCATGGGCCGCAGTGGCCTCTTACCATCAGGTGGCATGTGTCCTCTTTTGCTTACCAATAAGTAGGTAACATAAAAAAAGACCTTAATATTTTTATTCCTGTCTTGAACTTTTTATGAAATGTACTTTTAAGTTGAAATTTTTAATACCATTAATAATAATTAGTATGTCGGGAATCCATGGTTGAAGACACGACTCCAGATTGACGCAAAATCCACTTGTGTACTGCCCGAGAGGCGTCGCTAGGAAAAGGACGACAGATCCCAGAGAGATTCCATAGGCTCCCGTCGTGCGCGGACGCATACGATTTGATTATTGTAATTAGTTACTGTTGAATTACTATTGGACTACCTATTGAAGACAGTGGCTCTTAATGGTGATTGTAATTAGTGTAATTTAACTACTGAAGATCGTAATAGGACTATTCTTATAATCTCGATTGCTCGCAGGACTGATGGCCGATGGGGCAAGAAAGTCCTGGAGTGGCGTCCGCGAACCGGTAGACGAGCTGTCGGTAGGCCTCCAACAAAATGGAGTGACGACCTTGTAAAGGTCGCGGGAACGCGGTGGATGCGAGTGGCAAAGGATCGGTCTGAGTGGCGCGCCTTGGGGGAGGCCTATGTCCAGCAGTGGACGTCTATCGGCTGAAATGATGATGATGATGATGATATAATCTCGAGCAACCCAGTAGCTGAATACCCAAATACGAAATGCCCACAGACAAGGAAATACCTGATGCTCAGTGCCGACAAGTATATTAATTAGAGGCACATCTCGTCGTGAATGGCAGGATGAAATTGATTCCTTTTTAACGAGCCAACCCGAGACTGCACAAGGAGGGGAATGCCTTTGCCCAGCCAAAGAGTAAAAAATATCCATAATTAATATCATAAATGCGAAAGTAATTCTGTCTGTATGTCTGCCTGTTACCTCTTCACGCTTCAACCGCTGGACCGATTGAGATGACGCACGGAGATAGTTGGGGTCCCGGGAAAGGACATAGGCTACTTTTTATCCCGAAAGAACGCATAGTTTCCCCGGGAGCGCGATAACCGAATTCCACGCGGGCGAAGTACTAGTAGTAAATAAATAATAACAGCGTATTATCGTCACCGGCTATACATAGGTTTAAGTCATAAAGGGTCCCACTGAAAACCAGCGCCGCGGTTCACCGCTGCATTATGCTGAGTGAGATCCTTTTTGGCACAATTCGGCACAATTGTATTTACCGTACCTATATTATTATTTTTTTATCTTATCTTATTGTATTTGTTGTTGTGTCGAATTTATGTGTCGAATAAATGTTTTTCTTCTTCTTCTTCTTCTTTTCTATTAAAACGCTCAGAATCCGGCCCTTATAAAAACAAACGGCGTAAATACATGGTGGGTCAAAAAATATGGCAAATAATTAATCCACAGTATCGGCTATCGATTCTAAGCATATTGTATAGGTCTTTAATTTTTTTTGAGTTGAGTTAAAATATTTTGTATAGGATTCAGGCGTCGCTCACACAACCAATCCCAAATACAATTTTTTTTACCAACTCAAAAAAAAATAAAGACCTATACAATATACTTAGAATCGATAGCCGATACGGTGGGTTAATTATTTGCCATATTTTCTGACCCACCGTGTATATAGAGAAACATCGAAAAAAAATTCACTGCGTTATGGTTTTTCACTTGCGGATTTAAAAACAACTAGCTTCTGCCCACGACTTCGCCCGCGTGGAATTCGCTTATCGCGCTCCCGTGGGAACTATGCGTTTTTCCGGGATGAAAAGTAGCCTATGTCCTTTCCCGGGACTCCAACTATCTCCGTACCAAATTTCATCTAAATCGGTCCAGCGGTTAAAGCGTGAAGAGGTAACAGACAGACAGACAGACAGACAGAGTTACTTTCGCATTGATAATATTAACATGGATAACAAGAGGCTGATAAGTATGATACCGATATGATATGGACAGCTGTGGTGGCCTAGTGGTTCGACCTACCGACTCTCATGCAGAGGGTCGGGGGTTCGATTCCGGCTCGCACCTCTAAGTTTACTTATGGGCGAAATTCAATTTGATTTAACCACTGTGCCTTTCGGTGAAGGAAAACATCGTGAGGAAACCTGCACGCATCTGCGAATTAATTCAAAGATGTGTGTGAAGTCCCCAATCCGCACTGGGCCCACGTGGGGACTATAGCCCAAACCCTCACGTGATGAGAGGAGGCCTGTGCCCAGCAGTGGGACACAAATAGGCTGTAGTAGTAGTAGTAGTAGTAGATATGATACCCTGTCTGTATGCATTTTAATCTGAAGCTTCAAAAACAATATTTCATAAAAAATATTTTAAAGCAAGCTTGCTATGAGGACTGTAATAGTACATTACAGACCTAGGGTGGTGAATTCGTAAATGTTCAGGATCGCAGGTTTCTGTGGCCCGAACCGAAGGTGAGGGCCATAAATATGCGATCTGGGGCTTTACGAATTACCGCCCATGGTTTGTCAAAAGTTTTACGTCTTGCCTTGGCCAAGAAGTGAGATTTTCTCTCCGCGTAGCGGGCAGAAAATCCCACTTTATGGCCAAGGGTGATGTTTAAAGTATTACTTACATTTTTAACAGTGGAACATCTAAGCTCCTACAATTCAAAACGATTCCCAAGGGAATATCCCTCTATAATAGCACAGAATATTTAATAGTACTACATACATAATGGCCAAGGAATCATAAAACAAAAATGATGGAAATATTTTCTGCCGTTATAACACAAAATAAATTATTTGCGCATTACAATTGTCATTTACTTGTTTATGCACACAAAATGGGTCAAGTTAAAAACAAATGAACGTAATAATTTAATGAAACTCACAGGATACATGGGGGTCGGGGATTATTTTAATACACCACTTGCAACACACAGCAGTGCGAGTGACGTTAGGGTGACACCCACATTACTACAAAATACCGGAGTGTCATACCTGGCGAAGTATATTATTGTATCATGTAACACAACCTTTTTATTATCCCTATATTCGTACAGTCAGCAGCAGAAGTAGATTAGCTGTCCAGGTGTTCAAAATGACCTACACACGCCCTTAACGTCTCAAGAATAAGGTTGTGTGTAGGTCATTATGAACACCTGGACAGCTTATCTACTTCTGCTGCTGACTGTACTTGCTCACATCACACAGGCATGGCTCCGAGAGAGCTCTCAAAAGAACGGAGGTGTTATTTCAAATTCCCAATCTGCTTCATTCGCGTTCTAAATTCGAAAACCGTCTGGCCAGTTTATGAAAAAAAAAACTTGACACTGCACAGGACTCTCGATTTGCCCGAGAAATATTCGAATTTCGAATGTCCAAAAATGCATGCGAATTTCAAATATCACCGGAGAAGTTTCTCGTTAGCCGCCGATTGTCAGCTTGCATGGTGTGTGGAACATTGCTATGGCAACCTGGATTGCTCACTATTCTAATATTGTTGAAACGTGGTTGAAACATTTTTACATGGCCTCATTGGTGGACATGCATGCATGATGCATGATGCATTCGACGACAGGTTTGGCTCAGTTGGTAGTGACCCTGCCCACTGTTCCGACAGTCGCGGGTTCGAGTCCCGCTTGGGGCAAACTTTGTATGATGATGAGGATGAGCACGAATGTTTGTACCCGAGTCATTGATGTTTATATGTATTAGTGTTTATTGTGTATGTATTTATGTATATTTATGTTTATATCGTTTTCTAGCATCCACAATACAATTATTTTCGTGCTTATATTCAAACAATTCAAGTTTTTACGTAAAAAAAACATTGGTTGTCTGTAAAGTCGGTTTACGGACGATACAAGTATTTACTTTCGTGATAACGTCACGCTTAGACCGATCGTGCCTCTCTATCGCTTGTTCCGCGCTCTCGCTTGCGCACTCGGCTCAGGCATAACGTTATACTATTGCATCAGGTTTTTTCATGCGCGATCTAGGTATAAGACGTTATCACGTCAAAAAAACTACAATTTCCTCACTTTGACCATCATATTTTCCACCTAGATTAAGAAATGTGAATTTATGCTCTACCTGATACTGGACATCATGTTTATCTATTTCAGATTGACAATCCAGGTTATATAACTATAGAGCACGTCGTGTCCGTTACGTGTGATATTTGAAATACGAAAACGATTTTCTTTTCTGATGCTAGTGGCCGGCATTATAAGTCAAACGCGTGGCTATGACTTTTTGGGATATTGTTGATATTAAAAGTATAGAGTGTGGAATGTGTCTTGGTAAGGAGCGCAATCTTATATGGTGAAACAGTTGAAAACGTTTCCAGCGGATTTGATAAGCAACAAAAAAAAAACAGACTCCTCACAACCGTTTTCGCCTCAGCAGCGCCATCTGAAGGCGCTACTGCAGACTATCCGCCTAGGTGGCTTGACTGGAGTGGCGACCGCAGCGCCCCCAACCTACCCGATTTGGTGTCCACTTGTGGAACTATAAAGATTGCGCTCCTTTACTTCAACCCTCCATAATTAAAAGTGTATAAGTCATTGACCTATAATAACATAGGGACGGAGAGTGCCTAACACATTGATCTATTATAAGTAAGGATTCACAAACAGCCGGAGAAAAATAGCCCCGACAAAACGGGTGCCCGAACAGCTCGGGCACCCGTTTGGCCAAGATAAATATTTTATACAAAAGTAAACCTAACACAATAAAAGTTAAGTGTCAAAACTGAGCGCCAAACGGGTGCCCGAGTTGTTCTGGCACCCGTTTTGACGGGCCATTTTTCACCAGCTGATTGTGAATTCTTACTTGGGTGAATATCAGATTTCGTTTGAAAATTTCTCATTTCTATGGCGCATATTTTTTTCAATATTTCGGGTATTTCGGACAACATACCCTGTAAAAGACTTAAATTCAATAAAATATATCTTATTGTGCCAAAAATAGCTCCAATACTTTTTAAGTTTTAGCAGTTTGAAAATTTGATTGCCAAAGAAATTAGGTTAGGCCCAAAGAAATTAGAAAATATGCCAATAAAATTAGAAAATGAACAAAATTTTGTCAAACATATTAGAGAAATGCGCCAAAAAAAAATAGATGGAGTATAAAAGATAACCAGAAAATTAAAAATTAAAGCATTTAAATCGCAAGCGTCGATTTTTGTCAAAGTCTCTAAATTTGAGATCATATTTTTACCTGTATTAAAAAATCTGTTTCACAAAATCTACGTAATCTCAGTCCTTTTTATAATATCACAGATTTAACAGTGTTATTAAAATATCTTTTCCATCGTAGGTATAAACTCTGAACAATATTATGTATTTTAAACATAAAATATTTGTAGCACATTTTACAAATGTAATACGCGGTCAAAAAAAACATTTTTTTTACAACCATGTGTAAGTAATGAAATAACAGTATCAAGAAAACTTTCGATATTTTTGGTTATCATTTAAACCAAAAAAGCGAGTAAATATGTACATTAGCTTATTCTTATTTGCACATCATTTGTGCTACAGATCGACCTAAGACTTTCTTAAATCTAAATTCCTTTAAAAAGTTATGGGTACCCATTAAAAACATTTTTTCAGTTCTTCTTTTATGGTAACTATCTCTTGTTTGAATTGTTCATGGTTTTTGATGAACCAAAAGGATTGTTTTTAATATCTTCTAAACGTTTCTTTGCTCATTTACAACTTTTCATCTTTTTTTTGCCTTTTTTTTGTCATTTACATTTTTGGTTTCTTTACCTCGTAACAGGAACTCTCATTGTTTAGTTTTTGTTTAATTTTAATTGCCGATTTCTTCTTCTTTCGCACCATTTAGATATTGAATCGGTTCGACTTTGTACAATATAGTTGTATCCACTTTTTTGTTATTCTGTACGACAGTGTTACTTATTTAAAATGTTGAAACATTTTTTTTTGCATTTGTTTTATATCATGTATATAAACACAATAAATTGCAAAATTTGCTATATTTTATATAAATATCCGAATATAACATTTATTTATAATGAACAGAGACAAAGTCGTTTTATTGATGGTAGTTTAGCGTAAAAAATATTATTTTTTAGTATTATTGATAGATTTAGGAATGATAATGAATAAAACAATATACAAAAACAATGAAATCTAATAAAAGCGATATTTGTGATATATATTTAGGAAAATTGACACTAAACTTCTAATTTGTATGGCTAAATCTAATTTCTTTGGCACTAAATGCCAAAGAAATCCAAAGAAATTAGCGCCAAAGAAATGAGATTAGGGTATAAATATTTTTTTACATCCGTAAGTATTTAAAGTATAATTTCAAATTAAAACTATAGATGTAGATAATCGCAGCATACATTCACTAAAAAAGTATAAAAAAATTCAAGTAGAATTTGACCTTAAATTCAGTCACCGAAGAAATTAGGCGCTTAGCGGAAAAAAATCCGCAAACGGCGATGTATAAAATATTTTTCCGAAACACGTCAAACTATGCTCAGGTTTGCACCAGTCGGATGTTAGATGGCAATTAAAGGAAGCGGGGACGCGAGGTGGGGCTAGTCTAGGTAAAATGATAACAAAATGCGAGACTGTTCAAGTACGCCAAAGAAATGAGGTGTTTTTGGGTAGGACAAAATTGATTTTACAATAACTTTTGACCAGACAATTACAAAAAATATTCTAGTTAAGTTTTGTATAATTAAACATTTCTAAATACAGGAAACACTATTGGAGACGTCAAATTCGGAATAAAAAATAAAATTATAATTGTTTAAAAAAAATAACACAGTGGTGGACGCGCCAAAGAGCTTAGATTTTTAAAGTAAAAAAATTTTTTTTGAAAACTTCTGAATTATTATTCATTGCTTTTTTTGATGGCAATGTTGCTTCCCAGTAAGATCTTTACCCAAAAAAAAGCCTGACTCTTATAGTTTAATTTTCATGAAGTTAACATGGGTGGACAAGTGCAAAACATGAAATCTGATATTCACCCACTTATATTATTAATGTAATAAGTAACTAAGTACTTTTTCAGCAAAATCGTTGTGATGATGTTCTACGGTTTGGAGCGGACATTTTCGCATGATGCTTACATTTGATTTTTAAAGTTCACCTGGCCGTAGTAGCCTAGTGGTTTGACCTATCGCCTCTCACGCAGAGGGTCAGGGGTTCGAATCCGGCTCGCACGTCTGAAATTATTTATGTGCGGAATTCATTTTGTTTAAGGATGTGTGTTAAGTCCCCAATTCGCACTGGGCCCGATAGAACGCGATAACCGAATTTCACGCCGGCGAAGTCGCGGGAAGAAGCTAGTAGATTATAAATACGAAAGTAACTCGTCTGTTACCTCTTCCCGCTTCAACCGCTAGGCCGATTGAGATGAAATTTGGCACGGAGATAGTTGGGGTTCCGGGAAAGGAGATAGGCTACTTTTTATCCCGGTAAACGCATAGTTCTCGCGGGAACCTGATAACCGACTTCCACGCGGGCGAAGTCGCGGGCCGAAGCTAGTAAGCTATAAGTTACGTACACACATCAAACAAATTAGAAACATATAAATAAATAAATATCTTGGGACATTTCACACATATTGACCTAGCCCCAAACTAAGCAAAGCTTGTACTATGGGTGCTAGACAACGATATAAACACTTATATAGAGAAATACATACATATATAAATACTAAACATCCATGACTCGAGTACAAACATTCGTGTTCATCACACAAAGTTTGCCCCGAGCGGGACTCGAACCCGCGACCATCGGAACAGAAGGCAGGGTCACTACCAACTGGACCAATCCGGCCGTCATATAAACGTTACAATCGATCTATCTATTTAATAAACATGCATAAAACGTGTTCCCGAGTCGGGTAGAAAAGTAAATCAAAGCGAGGAAACTCGTCAAAACAGTGACATTTTTCAAGGCAAAGTCTAGTAAATTGGTCCCTCAAAATGGGGGCTTTAGGACCATAAGTTAGGCCCGCAGCGCGCGTGACGTCATTAAGGGAACGTGGCTTAGGGCGCGTCCGCACTGGAGATGTAAGGGCGCGGGCACACTTGCGATTTAATTGTGAATTGTAACTTTCTACAAATTTTATAAATATGAATTAATTAAACTCTGTTTTCCTTCTCCCGAAATCTGCAGGTATTTATATCGTTGTCTAACACCCACAGTAGGTACAAGTTTTGCTTAGTGTAAAAATCTTCCAAAATATTCATTTTATTTAAATTTATAATTTACAACGAAACAATAAATATTAAACACATCGAAGCACTTTTTTACCTACATTTACATACTATTTTCAAAACCAGTTGGCCCGGTGAACTTCGTATCACCCGTAGGCGATTCATTCGATTTTAGCTGTTCTTTTCCACTTTTCCCGATTTTTCATTTCTAAACCTTCCCAGAATCACGGGGAATAATACAAAAAAAAAAACCGGCCAAGTGCGTGTCGGGCCACGCGCAAAGTATAGGGTTCCGAAGTTAACGATGCCCACAGTACCTTTCTAAGACTTATTAGCATCTAGCTAGCCTGTGGTATGACGTGCCCGCCCGACGCCCCTGCCGCTCGAGAAAAATCATTGGTTTTTTAATCTTTTTATAAGTTGATCGACTATTACTCGTAAGTTTGTACAGCCTATTTAGCTATGATAGTTTTCCTTTCAACTACGTTATATATGCCACAACCGTGATTTTTTTCAGCTATCCAAATACCACCATTTAGCTGGCAGGGGGGGGGGGGGGGACACGTGACCCTAACAAAAAATAGCACTTTAAAGCTTAATATTTCACAAACGCAACACTAAACCAAAAAATGGATTTAACAAACGCACAATATTTTTTAAAAACCTATTCAACGATATACAGCACCATGGGGTACGCAAGAAAAAAAATATCCATCCCCACTTTACGAGTAGGGGAGGTACCCTATAAAAAAATATATTTCAAAATTTTATTGTACCACTTTGTCAGCGTAACTAATATGTATATTCATGCCAAATTACAGCTTTCTAGACCTAAGCATCTTCGAGGAATAGTGCGGACAGACGGACGGACGGACATGGCGAAACTATAAGGGTTCCTTGAGGACTTCGGAACCCTAAAAAACAGCCAAATCGGTCCAGCAGTTCTCAAGCCTTAGCCAGACTAACAAACGGTATTTTTTATCTATATATAAAATTATCGTGTCACAGTGTTTGTAACCAAACTCCTCCGAAACGGCTCGACCGATTCTTATATAGTGTATGTTCAGTAGGTCTGAGAATAGGACGGAAGCTATATTTCATACTCACCCAAAAAAAAACTACGGCGGTACGAAGTCCGCTGGGTCAGCTAGTTTATGTATAAGAGAAGAAGATAGATCAATAAACCTACCCTCAAACCCGCCCTTACGTTTAATTATATCTCCAATATACAGTTACCTACAATAGTTACTTGTCACGTACCGAATCTCTTCTGATGACAATTGTAAATTGTAACTGAAACTAATTTGTGGAGCCCAATTAGTTTGACAGATCACTTCTGACGGTTGAGTTCAGTATTATCTATGGAGCGACGAACGTGTCTTGGTAAGGAGCGCTATCTTATATGGCGAAACAGTTGAAAACGTGTCCAGCGGATTTGATAAGCAACAAAACAAAACACACTCTCCTCACAACCGTTTTCGCTACGTTTTCGCCTCAGCAGCGCCATCTGAAGGCGCTACTGCAGACTATCCGCCTAGGTGGCTTGACTGGAGTGGCGACCGCAGCGCCCCCAACCTACCCGATTTGGTGTCCACTTTTGGAACTATAAAGATTGCGCTCCTTTACTTCAACCCTCCGAGTATTATGTATCTCTACTATAATAAAAAGGGTAATTTTTCTGTCTCTGTCTTTCTGTCTGTTTGTTAGAGTTAATCTCCGGAACCACTGAACCGATTTGAATGCAGTCTTCAGTTATAGATATAGAGCATCATTCGGATTCGGAGTATGGGTTCAGTCACAATTTTTTATATTTTGTAGATGTACGTGTATATTTTGTAGATTTAGTTTTTTTTCCCGATACTAATAGGTAGGTAGGTAAGTAATTTCTTTTTGTTTTTTATTTTTCATCCGTTACTGTTTTGGCCATATTGAGAGTAAAATCAGTAGAAAATGGCCAAGTATAGAAATGTTAAAGGTCTCTAAAAATATTCAATAAGGTAACTTGATAAAAACAAACCGTTAAAAAATGATCTCTATAAAGGAAAACGTCCTTTTTAATTGATCGTCAAAAAATAGAAGTGACCTTAAAAACTGGACGGTAAAAAAAGTCAAGTAATGCTCCACAGGAAAACCCAAGGACAAAATTAACTGGGAGTAAAAACGAAGCAAAATCTTGAAACTTTTCTAATTTTCCATACCATAGCGTTGGGATGTTTTATTAAAGCTCGAATGGGCTCGGACCCTTAAATTGCTGATCCGATAGTGATAGGGTTGCGAAGGGTCCCGTAGGATTTATGAGGGTCTCGTTTTCAAATTGCTGCCAAATTAGCTCGCAAACGTGGTGATCTTTTTCTTAAAGCCTTTAAAATCACAATGAAAAATAAAGGTCAGATATATGGAATGTCACATTTCTTTACGAATCGATATGGGATATATGCTAACTACTAAACTATAAATAGTCTTAGAAACTTGAAGTTATTGTAATTAGCTCTTATAGTCAGTTTGGTGGAATGGAATGGAAATATAGGAAGCCGTGGTGGCCTAGTGGTTCGACCTACCGCCTCTCATGCAGAGGGTCGGGGGTTCGATTCCGGCTCGCACCTATAAGTTTACTATGTGCGAAATTCAATTTGAATTGACCACTGAGCTTTTCGGCGAAAGGAAAACATCGTGAGGAACCTGCACGCATCTGCGAAGTAATTCAAAGATGTGTGTAAAGTCCCCAATCCGTACTGGGCCCGCGTGGGGGCTATAGCACAAGCCCTCTCATGATGAGAGGAGGCCTGTGCCCAGCAGTGGGATGCAAATAGGCTGTAGTAGTAGTAGTATAGTTAGTACACTTTAATTAGTATCCCGGGAGGAAGATGGAAGGACATTTATGCTACTTTTTATCCTGGAAAAATGCGTAGTACCACTGGAAGTCATCATCATCATCATCATTACAGCCGAAAGACGTCTACTGCTGGACATAGGCCTCCCCCAAGGCTCGCCACTCAGACCGGTCCTGTGCTACTTCCCAAGTAACAATTTCTGGTTCTATAGTAGCCCATAGAACATTTCTCAAAACACCACCTTAGCCCTATAAAAGGCCATAGAAGGTTGAGTAACGCCGATCTGGCGCAGTTATATCTCCATTTAGTGATATAGTGGAACCGTAGCAGCTTTAGTTGTGACGTTTTAGGTCTGTAAAGGTGATGTAATGATGACTCGTATTACAATTTAGTGACATACGGGCCACAGTAACGCTAATGTAGTGCTTTTTTATACTGTAGTAGCGTTCGTTGATTCCCTTATAGTCCTATTTTGTCTATAGTAGAATCCGTGATTCCTACTGAGGCGCTTTCTCGGCAAAGTTTGGTATTGTGTGTTTTTGCTGTGAACTTCAGTGACGGACAACAAAAATAATTCAATTATATAAGGAGTAATATTCTATCGTGGTAAGTTTATGTGATCTTATTTAGACATTTAATATTTCGATCAATGCTGCAAAAAGCACGTGGGACTAAAGTTTTACTGATAGAATAGTATTTGATTTGCTTAGTATTTTCAATGCGCCCTCGATTAATTGAGTTTTGAATAAAATATATTGATATTATAAAATTAAATTCACAGACATTTCTACTTTAGAGCCATTAAGTACATCCGTGGGTCTTATCGGCTCACTATAGTACCACCGACTCCTGTCATGTCAAAGTTTGAGTATAAAAGTAACTGTTCACTTTCTTTGTGTGCTTTTTTATCCTATGACCGATCTACAAACTCCATTATAGAAAGTTTCGGCCATATAAAAGAGTCATAGTCACAACTATCGTACGAGCCTATAATAGGGATTCAAAAACAATTAGAACACTTTTAAGTACTATAAAAATGTCCTAAAAATCGATTATAAAACAAAACCGCTCTATTACGGCGTCATTATGCCTACTAAAGACCATGTACTATAGGAGTGATTTGTGGAACCACAATATCGCAAAAACCTTGTATAGTAGAACGTTCATCACTGCTAAAACGCAAGATTTATAGCGGTTGTCCGGGAAACCTTATAGCGCAAATTAGATACATAATGGTGATTTCAATCACTTATATACAGTAACATAGCTCTTTAGTGGCTATATTTGAAGTTTTTATAGCACTTGACTATAATAGCCCTATAAAATGGTTCTATAAACCTTTACATCAACAATTTATAGGATAATTTGGCTCTTTAGCTTATAGAGCAAGAATGTGTTCCCAAACGCCTTTATACAACTGGTAGTCACCGCTAAGACCTTTATACGACGTTTACTCGACCTTTTAGTGATGATAACCCAAGTTATAGGGCCAAAATGTTACTTGGGTTGCTTCCACCGGTTTCCCGCGACCCTCACGAGGTCGTCGCTCCATCTTGTTGGAGGCCTACCGACAGCTCGTCTCCCGGTTCGCGGACGCCACTCGAGAACTTTCCGGCCCCATCGGCCATCAGTACTGCGAGCAATGTGCCCCGCCCACTCCCACTTAAGGCTCGCAATTCTTCGGGCTATGTCGGTGACCCTAGTTCTACTGCGGATATCCTCATTTCTGATTCTATCACGCAGAGAAACCCCGAACAGACCACTGGAAGTGCTATAACCGAATTCCACGCGGACCGAGTCGCGGGCAGGCAGCTAGTTGTACCTAAAAAAATATATATATACGCGTGGACTTGAGAACCTCCTCGTTTTTTTCGTCGGTTGAAAAAAGAGCGTGTCATAAATACAATAGGGATGACGACAACTTTTTTCCTTAGTCTATCAGGAAGATTATTGAAAAGTATTGGACACGTATTTTTTTCTTTTTTCACGTAATCAAACTTATACGGAGATATATTGAGTTGAAATGTCGCGTGACGTCACGGTTAGGTACGATTTATACCTAACGGTGACGTAGTTAGCCCCCACACTCCAACTTTAATGCGTTTTAACATAGTCATTCTTTGTTAATTTGATAAAACAAAAAATACGTGTCTAATATTTTTTTCACCTCACTGGCTCGAAAGTGGTCGTTTTGCAGCTTGATATCCGAGCGCAAAAGTTGTTTTTATCCGCTAGCGTGGAAAGTGTTTTTGAAATTCGAACGACGCATGACGCCATTGTCACAATAAAAAAACAACGATACGTTCTGAAACGCAATTCGTCGTGAGAGTTTTATTAAAATAAAGTTTCAATTTACTTAATATCATCATTAATAAAATTATATTAATAATACACCGTTTCCGATGTATTTCATTATTTCACTATGTTTTATCACAGAAATACTTAAATGTGTGTATATTTTAACCTTGAAGTACGAGTACTTAGAAGTGATTTGGAACGCAACCTCCGGAAATAAAAACATTAAAAAAAAAGTTTTAGTTTGCTGGTTTTGTAATTTAGAATACCTATACGAAGTAATAAAGAAAATATGAGCGATTCTAGCGATGAAGATACGAATTTAACTCCTCCAGAGTTAGCACAAACTGTACGTGACGCCGAACTAAGTCTTCTTCCCGAAAATCGCGCGTGAGGTGAAAAATTTTGTGTTGCGCTCAGCAGCAAAGTCGTTTGCTGTCTCGTGCCTTGAAACCCTCGTTACACTCAGGATTCTATATTTGAACCACTCGCTTCGCTCGTGGTTCAACCCTAGAATCCTTCGTTCACTCGGGTCTCAATCACGCACTCACAGCAAACAACAACTTTGCAGCCTTGCATAACAAATAACTATTTATTACCTGACTGACGGACTAATTAGAATTTCGATTTCTTCACCTGTCGTCATTCCTATTCCCGTTTTATCAAATTTTCACCGACATTTTATTAGATTTAAGGGACTCAATCTTTCCGTCCCATTAATTATTTAAACGTCTTGAATACCTTAATTCGCTGTTTCGGAATTCATTACGAAATAATTTTATTCCGCCTATTTACTTAACTTCATTAATCAAATCTTAATTCCTTTAAAGTTTGATAGAAAAAAGTCAAATATTAAAAGTGTAATATTTTTACCTGACTGCGCCAGAAGAACGGGTTATGTTTTCGAGTACCTACATGTACGTATAATAATAATAATAATATCTTGGTACATTTCACACACAGGTAGAGATCTTCTACTATCTAAAGTCCCGCGCCTTCACATTTCAAAACGCTCCAATGTATTTAAAAAGCACCACCAACACTCTCAACACATGTGTGCGTGCTGAGACAGCCATCAACTATGCGATGAGAGTGTTGGTGGTGCTTTTTAAAAAATGAAAAAAAAATTGAAGCGTTTTGAAATGTGAAGGCGCGGGACTTTAGATAGTAGAAGATGTCTATCGACCTAGCCCCAAACTAAGCGACGCTTGTATTATGGGTGCTAGACAACGATATAAATACTTATATATAGAAATACATACATATATAAATACTAAAAATCCATGACTTGTGTACAAACATTCATGCTCATCACACAAAGTTTGCCCCGAGCGGGACTCGAACCCGCGACCATCGGAAGAGAAGGCAGGGTCACTACCAACTGGGCCAATCCGGTCGTCAAATTGTATGTATGTGTAATTTCTTTGGCACGCTCTGTAGCCCAAACGGCTTATTTGATTTTAACTTGTGAGGTGTCATTAGATTTGTATAAAGAATCTTAGGATATGTCAAAAGATTGTATGTAGGTGCTACCCCTTGTCGTGGAAACCGTGGTGGCCTAATGGTTCGACATACCGCCTCTCATGCAGAGGGTCGGGGTTCGATTCCGGCTCGCACCTCTAAGTTTACTTAGTGTGCACCTCTAAGTTTACAATTTGAAATGACCACTGAGCTTTTCGGTGAAGGAAAACATCGCGAGGAAACCTGCACGCATCTGCGAAGTAATTCAAAGATGTGTGGGAAGTCCCCAATCCGCACTGGGCCCGCGTGGGGACTATAGCCCAAACCCTCTCGTTGTGAGAGGAGGCCTGTGCCCAGCAGTGGGACGCAAATAGGCTGTAGTAGTAGTAGGTCCTACCCCTTTATAGGCTTTTATACTTGCCACCCATCAGAATATATTTTTGTAATCTTTATTCGATACCAATCATACTTATGTTATGTTCCTACCAGAGATAATGTATATCCATACTAATATTATAAATGCGAAAGTACCTCTGTCTGTCTGTGTCTTCACGCTTCTTTTTTTACTCTTCACGCTTCAACCGCTTGACCGTTTTGGATGAAATTTGGTATGAAGATAGTTGGAGTCTCGAGAACGGACATAGGCTAATTTTATCCCGGAAAAACGCATAGTTCCCGCGGGAACGCGATATCCGAATTCCTCGCAGACGAAGTCGCCGGCAGAAGCTAGTCATAGCAATAGATAATCAGCGACTGTATGTAACCATCTATCTTTTTACAGCGCCCTGACGCCTGAATAACATGCTTAAGATTTCCAAACTACTGGGCGGAAGATCTTAACCTACTAAAAAAGGTAGCACCTTTTGTTCACTGGTCAAAGGCGTAAAGTTCTTACAGTTTGTACTTCAATAACTTACATTTCATACTTAGAATTGAGATATCTTAAGTGACATGAAGTTGTCAAGCTATTATAGAATGTACGGTTGGCTACTTAGCGAGTCAAATAGTAGTGTAAACTGGTCGAACATGTGTGTAGTTGGGGTCTTCAGATGTTTCGCTGCTTACTCAAGAGGTTAAATCTATTGAGTGGATACTATTTAAATGTATATTATGGCTTTGTTCCTTACTTATAGATAACTATATATACAATTTTTTAACATTACTAGCTTCCGCAAGCGACTTCGCCCGCGTGGAATTCGGTTATCGCTTTCCCGCAGGAACTATGGGTTTATCTTGGATAAAAATAGCTTTTGTTTCCCGGTTCTTTATCTATCTCCATACCGAATTTAATTGAAATCGGTCCAGCGGTTATAGAGTGAGGAGGCAACAGACAGACAGAGTTACTTTCGCATTTAAGTATAATATTAGAATGGATAAATAATTAATTCGCGTTTTTTCTACTACTACTACTAAACTACTACAGCCTATTTGCCTCCCACAGCTGGGCACAGGCCTGCTCTCATCACGAGAGGGTTTGGGGCTTGGGGCGGGCCCAGTGCGGATTGGGTACTTCACACACATCTTTGAATTACTTCGCAGATGCGTGCAGGTTCCCTCAAGATGTTTTCCTTCACTGAAAAGCTCAGTGGTTAATTCAAATTGAATTTCGCACGTAAGTAAACTTAGAGGTGCGAGTCGGAATCGAACCCCGGATCCTCTGCATGAGAGGCGCTAGGTCGAACCACTAGGCCACCATGGCAAGCGACGGATCGCGTTTGTTCCGAGTAGTTCAAGAAAATTTTAAGAAATTTCAATTTTTAAGAATGTTTCTTCTTAGGAAATGAGTGCACCTATACAAAACACAGGTTACCCATTTCTGAATCAATACAGACAGACTGACGCAAGCACTTGATATAAATAGACGTTCCCAGATTGTCTCAATATCACATGTCAAATATAACTTATTGAAAATTCTTCTACCGTGGATTTCCGCGAAGTTCTTCGAAGGTAGGGTTGCCATCTCCTAAAATGTAAAAGCCTCTGCCCAGTAAAAGCCGGAAATTTTCCCCTTAAAACCTGACATCAGCACAACTAAAACCCAAACATAACTTCCTTATATGTAGCTGAATGAAATGAATCCCTTTTGCATCCGGAATGACGCTCCTATCTTGGAATTTAAAATATTCTGCCACGTAATTATGTCTACTGTTCCTTGATTGTGTGGTGTTTCATCATCATCATCATCATCATTTCAGCCGAAAGACGTCCACTGCTGGACATAGGCCTCCCCCAAGGCTCGACACTCAGACCGGTCCTGTGCTACTTGCTTCCACCGGTTTCCCGCGACCTTCACGAGGTCGTCGCTCCATCTTGTTGGAGGCCTACCGACAGCTCGTCTCCCGGTTCGCGGGCGCCACTCGAGAACTTTCCGGCCCCATCGGCCATCAGTCCTGCGAGCAATGTGCCCCGCCCACTGCCACTTAAGGTTCGCAATTCTTCGGGCTATGTCGGTGACCCCAGTTCTACTGCGGATATCCTCATTTCTGATTCTATCACGCAGAGAAACCCCGAGCATAGCCCTTTCCATTGCCCTCTGAGTGACTTTGAGCCTTCTCATGAGGCCCATCGTGAACGCCCACGTCTCGGAACCATAAGTCATCACTGGCAACACACACTGGTCGAAGACTGGTGTGGTGTTTAATAAAGTATATTGTATTGTATTGTATTGCAATTTAAGTAATTCGTAATAAAATTCTACATTAGAAAGTGATTTGAAGACTGAGTTTCGTTTGCGTCCGTCCTAGAAGCCATAGATTTCGACAAATCTTTGCTTCGCTTGAGGCGCTAACAAAAAGCCAAACAAAAGCCGGACAGGCCGGACATATAAATATTTGGCCGGACACAGCACGAAAAAGCCAAACATGTCCGGCTAAATACAAACAGATGGCAACCCTATTTGTAGAAAGAATAGCTCTCTTTATTTTTGAGAAACATTCTTACGAAACTCAATATGAATTTGCCATAGACGTAAATAATATAGACCCGGTCTAACGTATACGTAATATGTCCCCACTTCCACGGTGTCCAATCCAATGTTCTGTCACCGAGCGTGCGTGACAATAAGCGTTTTTAAAAAAACTTTTTTCGAAACTGTTTCTCAGTATCTAAAAACTCGTCTCGTTGTTGAAAAATGTGACCCAGCTTTAGTGTCCCGATATAAGTTTAACTTTGGATTTGACACCAATGAAGTGGGGAAACATGACATGTATCTACGTTAGGCCGGGTCCATACGAAGTATTATTTATGTCTATGGAATTTGCGCTTTGATGTACAAGATGTCAAGAATTGCTGAACTATTGGTGGCACGACAGTGTGCAAGGTCCATCGGCTAGCCACCACCTTATTACTCGCTGGCCTGCCAGTACCAAATAGCATGCTCGCACTGTTTATGTCTTATACTTTAGTCTACTCCTAGACGCGAGTACGTACTAACAGCTCTAAAAATATTAAGTACTATGATGTGGATACTGGAGTTACGTCTGATGGCTATTGCGAGAGGTGCTAACTTGAAGCTATAATAGCTTTACTATAGCTATAAATGAAATTGGACTTAAATAATAACTGTCTTTATTTGTCTTTTCTTTTAAGAGTGCCTACATACAAACGCTCGTGACTACTGTCTAATGACAGAATATAATAATTATTATTATTATTGTTATGAGCCTGTAGTGTCCCACTGTTGGGCAAAGGCCTCCCTCTCATTTTTCCACGCTTTTCTGTCTCTTGCGACATCCGGCCAATCATTGCGGAAGGCGTCTAGTTCGTCCCGCCATCTCCGTCGGGGTCTACTGCGCCGCGACGCCGAACTCTATTTTTCTATCTATTTTTAGAATAGAATTGCTTTATTTTTTAATTTTTAAATACTTAAAAAACAATTCTAGAATGTTTTACAAAACTACTGCCCTAATAAGGCTATACTAACTCTACAGGCACATACATGTAAGTTTTAAAGACGCATTTCTATTAAATTGTATTGGAGATGTAGCATATTTGCTGAATAAAAGTTGTATTTGGTATAACGATAGAGGGAGGATAGAGGTAGTTGGAAGGTCACGGGAGAGGTCTTTGCCCAGAAGTGGGACATTCAATTAGGCTAGAAAAAAAATGGTTTTAACGATACAGTATAATGTGGCAACGGATACACACGATTTTTATTTCTAAAAAGTTTTTAGTTACTTTGTTATACTTTTTTCGCCTGAAACGTGAAACATTAATAAGTGGAAGCAATAATTTTCGAAGCTGTAGGACAGCATCCAGCTTTATTTCATGACCTCTCTTTCGAGTTCTTGAGATTTTCGCTTAGCACAAAGTAAATCCTGCCGACGATCTACTCAGGATAAGAATGTGCAAAAATCACAAAATCCCAAACGAGTTTTATTCTAAATTCCAGGATTACCGTATAAGACCGGTGCCGGTTTAAAACCGGGTGAAATAAGATCCGGCATGGAACCGGAAACCAATAAATGATTATCCGGTTGGATTGAGTTTGCTTGACCGGACCGTGACGCGCCAGATGCCGGCTATGAAGCTGGAAAAGGCTTTTGTAAGAACTATTTAAATTAAAAAGGAAAAGCTCCACTTCACAAAACTGGTCTTAATTTTGATATACCTCTAAAAAGCCGTGGTGGCCTAGTGGTTCGACCTACCGCCCCTCATGCAGAGAGTCGGGGGTTCGATTCCGGCTCGCACCTCTAAGTTTACTTATGTGCGAAATTCAATTTGAATTAACCACTGTGCTTTTCGGTGAAGGAAAACATCCTGAGGAAACCTACACGCATCTGCGAATTAATTCAAAGATGTGTGTGAAGTCCCCAATCCGCACTGGGCCCGCGTGGCCCTAAACTATATAGTATAGTTTAGGGCCACGGGCTATAGCCCGAACCCGCTCTCGTGATGAGAGGAGGCCTGTGCCCAGCAGTGGGACGAAAATAGGCTGTAGTCGGTAGATCTCTCTTACTTTTAAGAAAAATCTTAACTACACCTCAACCACCACAACCCACAACAGCCTATTTAACCACTGCTGGGCACAGGCCTTCTCTCGTTACGAGAGTGTTTCTCCACGCGGGCGCACTGCGTTTTGGGAACTAGGTACACCTCAAGGTTAGGCTACATAACGTGCCGAATTAATAGATGTAGGTACACACATACACTGTCTTGAACTTTCGCTATATAATGAGTAAACTCATATATGTAACTAGCTTTTCCCCGCAACTTCGTATGCGCAGAAATATTAAAAAGTAAAATCCCGATTTTTCCCGTTCCCGTGGGAATTTTGCAAAATACTTTCTTAGCGGATGCCTACGTCGTAACTAACATCCACCTGCATGTCAAATTTCAGCCCGATCCGTCTAGTGGTTTGGGCTGTGCGTTGATAGATCACTATGTCAGTCAGTCAGTCACCTTTGAGTTTTATATATTTAGATTAGAAACCATTAACCTATAGTAACATATGGACGAACAGTGCCTAAGAATAGGTCAAAATATATGGAGCCAACTGACATTAGAAAATACGTTCCAATATGCTAATAACGCCTCTTGATAATATGTGTCAAGATAAATATCTTATACAAAAGTAAACCTAACACTATATAAGACTTAAGTGTCAAATTTACTGAGCGCCAAACGGGTGCCCGAGTTGTACGGACACCCGTTTCGATGGGCAATTTTTCTCCGGCTGATTGTGAATCCTTAGAAACACTAATTCGGGACTCGGTACGAGTAAAATGTTAAAAAAAACTTACGAAATCCCGCATAAGCGTTTCTAGTATTTCGTCGAGTGTAATCTATAGAAGATAATTATAGAGTGTAATATAAAGAAAAAGGTCTCAAAACAAAAGAAAATAAACTAATGTTGGTGTTTTTCGTTGTGAAGATAGATTTGAAGCGACTTAGGAGGCATCTAATTCACTAACAAAAGATTGATCCTCCCTAAAATTTGTACAACACGGCTGAAACCACACTCTCAAGAAACACGCCAGCTACCTACGTGCCAACGTGAGGTAGAAAATCCAACACGAGCTTTCGTAATAGTACATTGTGTATTAAGGGCGGTAAACGAGGAATTGTAGTCGAGAGCATTTATAAGCGCGAAACCGAAGGCAACTGCAATTCCTATACCGCCCGTGATACACACTATGTTTCATCACACATGCGAGGAAAATAAAGGAAATATTCACTAGGACGCCCTGTGAACAAACCTTTTTTGTTTATTTTTAAATATTCAAAACGTACTGGCCAGTGGCCATTAACAATGGTGCGGCCATTTGAGTAGTTTTACTTTTTAATTTGTATTAATTCGAAAAAAAAAACAAATATAACAAATAAATTACGGCCCGTGGGCTCATAAGAAATCTTGAAAGCCCGTGGTCTTAATATGGGCCTTAGAGACCGCTTTGCCTGCCTGTAATGACACTGTTTTCGAGCAAGTGTGATGAAAAGAAGCTTTCTCCACACAAGCTTCGCAGCTTTGAAAGCTGAGCTCCCGGGCCGGAAGCAAAGACGTGGGGATATTTAAATTGGAAGCAAGTCGACCCACTTTAGAATATTCCTTCTGCAACTGTTCGTTCCTTTGATAAGGCCGAACTTGCGCGCATACATTACAAACTTCCCGGATTAAATGTACCTTACCTTGCTGATCTTTTCAGGACTGAAAGTCGTATCGGTATAGGAATTTAGAATGGCAGTTTCGGAATTTCGATTTGTGCTAACTATGCAGTTTGATAGAAAGTTTGGTGACGCTGTATTGAGGCAATTTTTGTGGTAAACTGGAGAGTTTTCCAGATTGAGCGGCATGTCTTAGCCGTGGTAACCTAGTGGTTTGACCTAGACCGCCTCTCATGCCGAGGATCGTTCTTGTACCTCCAGAATCCAGATTGATCCCGTTTTAATTTGGCGCATTTCTGATGGCATATGCATGCATCATGATGGATAAGCACATGTAGAAATCTTGGTATCAATTTCAAAAACTATAGTTATGCATAGGCCCCTACGTCCCGTGTTGCCCAAGTTGGGAAACGTGGGAAGATGTAGCTAAAAAAGTTCAATGAAGAAAATAAAATCCACCTTCAAACTACAACAGCCTGGTGAGTGAAACGACCCAAAAATGAGAATTTTATAGTGAACTTGACATCGACTTTAAATAATAATAGTACATTGTGTATATAGTACATAGTATAGGGCGGTAAACGAGGAATTGTAGTCGAGAGCATTTATAAGCCCGAAACCGAAGGTTGAGGGCTTTAAAAGGGCTCGAGACTGCAATTCTTATACTGCCCGTGATATACACAATGTTTTTCATCACACTTGCGAGGAAAATAAATAGAAAAAGTTCACTAGGATGACCTGTGAACTTGTGCATATAGGTTAATCGGCAACGCGAACCCGTTTGTTTATTTTTAAATATTCAATTCGTGCTGGCCACTCACAATGGTGCCGCCATTCAAGTAGTTTTAGTTTTTAATTTTGTATAATTTCGAAGAAAACAATTGAAAACAAATACATTATACGGCCCATGGGCTCATAAGAAATCACTTTGCCTGACTGTAATGTCACCGTTTTCGAGCAAGTGTGATGAAAATAAATAATGTAACTTTCTTTACAAAATACTGAACTACAATACTGCTGCTCGTAATTCATAAGCGATATCACGTAATAAAACAGCGCCATAAACTGGCTACAAGTGTTCGTACTGTGAAATACTAAGTAGAGCTAATGGTCGGTTTCCTGCATTTTATTTGCTATACATTGTGATGGCAGCGTGCAAAACGCTCTTGCAGCGTTTTCAAGCCATTAAGTACGTAACATGATATCATTGAGGTAGAAATCTGGATGGGGATGCCAATAAGGATTTAAAAACTACATCGTTTATCGTTTCTTGTGTTTAGTTATTTTGATGGCCGGATTGGTCCAGTTGGTTAGTGACCTCTGTTCCGATGGTCGTGGGTTCGAGTCAAACTTTCTGTGTGTTTGAATGTTTGTACTCGAGTCATGGATGTTCAGTATTAATATATATATGTATTATATCTATTATAAGTACTTATTTATATCGTTGTCTAGGCAGTACCCATAGTACAAGCTTTGCTTAGTTTGGAGCTAGGTCAATGTGTGTGATATGTCCCAGGATATTATTATATATGTATGTATTTCTCTTTATAAGTATTTATATCGTTATCTAGCACCCATAGTACATACTTTGCTTAGTTTGGGGCTAGTTCGATTTGTGTGAAATACTCCAAGATATAAATTTATTTATTAATGTTTATCGAAAAAAAATGCCTGGGGTTGTGTCGGTGCATACGGTTTGGTTTTAACGTGAACGTCGGCTTCCGCAACCCCGTCTGTTTGTGATTCTAACTTAATGTCAAAACTCTGAACTGACTACGTATATGACCTAAATAATTACACTAAAATCATGATTCTAAGTGCAATAGTTTTGTAGTTATTAAGGCGAAGGGTAGGGCAAAATTGCAAAATCGAGTTGACTTTTAGAAATTATTCCTGATGAATTGGACAAGAAATCTGCATAATTTGGCCACTAGGAGCGCTGCAATCGCTTGACCCAAACCATCTGTCAATTACATAGACAAATATTTGTTGTTACTGGTTTTACTTAAATTATTAAAAAATGCCGCGCTGTGCAGTTCCAGGATGCAATGAGAACGGACGACACGTATTTCCGTAAGACTTGGTATGTATCTGGGGCAGGTATAATTGCATTGAGATGTCTTCATTTGTCATAACTGAACCAAAATTAAAATTGCGGTCAATATTTAACAATTTTAAACAAATCTACTTAAAATTTTCAACAAAATAACCCATAAAAATTTGACAGCTGCAGTGTTTGGGTTTTGGTTTGGGTCAAGCGTTTGCAGCGCCATCTAAGTCGAGCTTTGCGTATTCTTGTCCATTAGAAGAAGTAGTGGTCAATAGAAAATTACTTATTCTGTCTCTCTTTCTCTCTATCTCTCTCTTGATTCATGGCTACTGCACAACTAGCGCAATTCAGCCAGAATTGAGTTTCGGGCTTTACACGGTTCTGATTTCACATAAATATATTCTTGATCTTATGGTGAACTTGACATTGACATCGCAGTATGACGTAGTTTGATGGCTTTTTTCATTTATTTTTTATCCAGGACACATCTAGATAAACATTGCTAGCGCCCACATCCAACCACAGCGCTTCTCCGATTCCAACATTCTCTCTCATTACCGTGGTCTATAATGACCTCTTTTCAGTACACTTTAGTATTTCATTAGCACGTCTAATGTTACCGGGATCAGATTAACTTGTCTCCCAAATGATTATAATTTTAAACACACTCGAATTCAGTGGGCGAAGTGACGCTTCAATAACCTGTGTTTGGTGGTTATCACACGCTTTGCATATCGCAACGGCGTCCGGTGCTGCTGTTTCTAACTCTGTGCTGTAGAATCTTGATTTGTACACAAAATCCTCATGGTATAGGCTCCGTCTCTCCATGCGGAGGTGCGGATCGCACGTTGAGTCGCGCTCTCGGCCGCAGATGCGGTGCGGATCTTGAGCGGTCAGCGAAAATAGAGGGGATCACTGCGTATGTTTACGACTGAAGGGGAAATAAGCGCCCGCTGCGTCCCGCGCCCTCTGCCGATGAGACCTTATCTTTGACTTCTGCGCATCGAAGGCCCCGGCTCAAGGTTCGTGCTGATGCCTGTACCTATGGCACACCGAGTTCCACAGTGTGTACGGTTTTCTCTTCGTTTTTTTTCGCAGCTCTGGACGGTGCGATACGGTGGTGCGTCGTCGCCGCTCTGCGAATTTGTTTGAACTGGATGCCACGACTGCCTTAGGGACGCTGCATTTTTTAAGAGCATCTTTTGGCAAACGAGTACATAGACTATCTGATGGTAATCTATCTCTATGACTCGATGGTAGAAGAAATCATAAGAATTGAGAACTCTGTTGTGTATTAGAGTTCGCCGTCTCGCTCATATATATCTGTCTCGCTCGCTCTCTGTGAACTAACTAACCGTGTTGACGTGTTCTCGTTTAATAAACCTAATTTAATTAATATTAGTGTTTTATTGAAGATATAACAAATTGGCGACGATAAGAAGAACCAGTGCATTAAAAGTAAACAATAACAAACACGGTAAAGGACGTCGTGTATGTGTATTAACTATACCCGGAAAAGTTATAACCTCAAAACCATGCGACGTTCGTGCACAATGCAATTGTTGATTACAATCTAATTATTTACTCGGAAATAAACCAATGTCCACGAGTGAGAAAACAGATTTTTACGACGCAGAAGAGGACATATATTCTAAAAGAAGCTGGATTTATGGACTAAAAAAAGATGAATTATTAGAGCAATTGAAACGTCACTGTATTTCATTCGAGGAAAGTGCTACGGTAGAAGAATTGCGGAAATTATTGTCAAATTGGTGTAAAGAAAAACAAGTTAGTCAAAATAAAAACAAAACCAAAATGACATCACATTACAATATTCAAGCATTCGATGGGGAAAACTGGGATTGTTTCGAACAACAACTGGAGTGCCTTATATTGCTAAATGAAGTACCAGAATCAAAGAAAGTATCATTGTTATTGACAAAAATAACACCACCAGTGTTAGAAATATTGAACTGTTTATGTTCACCGAAAAAGGCAACGGATTACAATTTCAGTGATTTATGTAAAAAATTAAGAGATAAATATACACCGAAGAGGTTATCCGCTATTGAACGGGCTACATTTAGAAACAGAAATCAGTTACCAACAGAAACAATAGAAGAATATGTTTTACAACTTCGAAAATTAGCAGGGAAATGTGATTTTAAGGATTTAGAGGATCAAATTAAAGAAAAATTGATAGATGGAGCCTATTCCAAGCTATTAAAATTTGAATTACTGAAAAGTTGTACTACAGAAAGGAGTTTAGATGATACAATCATTTTAGCTAGGACAATCGAAGGTGCATTACAACAAACAAAAACAAAAGAGTGTTCAGTGTCAGAAATGTTTTATTATGGGCAAGGAAAAAGAAGTGATATAGACAAAGGTAATAAATATAAAAATAAAGTGAACTTAGATACAAAAGCACAAATGAACAATGGAAATAAATGTTATTGCTGTGGAGCCAATAATCATTTGAAAAACGAATGTAGACTGATAAAGAAGTATTGTTCAGAGTGTGGACAGCAAGGACATATATTTAGGATGTGTATGAATAAGAAAACTGGAAAAATATATACAATTACAGAAGATAGTTCAGCTACAGAAGAAAAAGAAGAGGAAGTTGAAACATCGGCCGCTCAAATGTTCAATGAATATGAAATGTACTCTGTTAATGTGAGTAAAGTACCTCCCTATTATATTACTTTGAATGTTGAAGGAAAAAATATTGATTTTCAGATGGATACTGGATCAGATGTAACGGTTATCTCTAGTGTAGATAAAGATGATTTTTTTAGCGACAAACAAATAAGTGATTGTAAAGTGCGATTCAGAAATTTTGATCAAACTATCTCGGAACCAGTAGGTATACTCAAAGATTTAAATGTAAAATATAAAAATATAGAAAAAAAGTTACATGTTTTTGTAGGAAATGACAAAATACCCCGCATCATAGGGAGAGATTGGTTGAATGAATTAAATTTATGGCCACCAATATTTAATACCATGAATAATGAATTAACTGATTGTTCAATTACAGATGCAGAGCAATATGTAAAGGAAAAGTTCACTGAAGTATTTAGTCCGGGTTGGGGAAACTTCAAAGGAGAAACAATCAAGCTTAAATTAAAATCAGAAGCAAAACCTAAATGTCACACAGTGCGACGAGTACCATTGGCTCTAAAAGAAAAGGTAAAAATAGAAATTAATAGATTAATTGAAAATGGAAGAATTGTTCCCATAGAATATAGTCAGTGGGGTACCCCAGTGGTACCTATTTTGAAGCCAGATGGATCGGTACGCCTGTGTGGGGATTATAAAATAACTATAAACCCTTACCTAGAAGTAGATCATTTTCCACTACCACTTATTGAGGAAATATTTGAAATATTAAAAAATGGACAGTACTTCTGTGAACTCGACCTAAAAGAAGCTTATTTACAGGCACCACTTGATTCAGAGTCTCAAGAATTAACAACAATTGTGACTGAAGTAGGTACTTTCCAATATCAATACTTACCATATGGAGTTAGTACAGGACCAGGTTCATTTCAGCGTTTGATGCACAATAAATTGAAAGATATAGCTAATACCATTGTATTTATTGATAACATTTATATATGTGGTCAAACTGTAAAGGAAACATTGACTACATTGTGTAAAGTATTGGAAAAGTTACAGGAGTGCGAATTTAAATTAAAAATAGAAAAATGTAAATTGTTTCAAACAAGCATACAAGTATTTGGTTTCAATATAACAAAGAATGAAATAAGTGTAAATAAAAAAAATATAGAACCATTGTTGAAAACTGAACCGCCAAAGAGTATCACTATGTTAAAATCATTTTTAGGAAAAGTTTCTTATTATTCACGTTTCTTAGAAAATATGGCTCACATTATAGCACCATTACACGAGTGTACTAAAAATAAAAACATTGTGTGGACAAAAGAATGCAATGATGCTTTTAATTTAATAAAACAAAAATTGGCATCAACATGTAATTTGCGGCATTATGATCCAAAACTACCCTTAATACTGACATGTGATGCATCGCAGGTAGCTATAAGCGCAATTATTTCAAACAGGGATAAAAATGGAACAGTAAGGCCGATCGCGTATGCTAGTAGGAAATTAAACGAGACCGAGTTGAAGTATACAGCTATCGATAAAGAAGCTTTGTCAATTATTTTTGGAGTGACCAAATTTTATAATTATACTTATGGTCGTACCTTTGAGTTAGAGACAGACAACGCGGCCTTGGTCCGTATCTTTGGGCCCGCAAAGAGCATACCAAAAATGGCAGCCAAAAGGCTACAACACTATGCAATTTTTTTGTCTGCTTTTCAATATAAAATAAGACATATTAAAACCAATTTAAATCCGGCAGATTACTTGTCACGTGCTAATACTGAAAATTGTAATGAAAACATAAATTACCATTCTTTATGTGTAGATACGAATTTGAGTAATACTTATCATATAAATAATTCTGAAATTGAAACGTTAGACTGGAAAATCATTCAAAAGGAAACACAAAAAGATCCAACTTTGTCCACAGTGATTAGATATTTAGTAGATGGATGGCCGGATAAAAAATGTTTAAGAGAAGATTTGATCGTATACTTCAATAAAAGAACAGAATTAAGTGTAGATAGGAACTGTTTATTTTGGGGCTATAGAATAACTGTACCAAATGCATTAAGAAGTGTGATTCTGACTGAAATACATAAAAGCCATTTTGGTATAGTTCGCATGAAACAAATAGCGAGATCTTTCTTTTGGTGGCCTGGCCTAGATAAAGAAATTGAAGACATTACTAGCAGTTGTATAACATGTATGAAAAATCATAATAATCCACAAAAAACGACTAAACCATGGCCAGCGGCACCATCAGTTTGGTATCGCATACATGCAGACTTTTTAGGGCCGTTTTATAACAAAATGTATCTTGTGGTAATTGACAGTTATTCTAAGTGGCCAGAAATTTACGAGATGACGAATATTACAGCAAGTAAAACAATTGAAGTTTTTAATAACATATTTTCCAGATTTGGATACCCAGCCCACTTGGTAACTGACAATGGACCAACATTCACAAGTAACGAGTTCAATGACTACTGTAAAATGATAAATGTAAAGCATACTTATTCGCCCCCATACCACCCGGCTACCAATGGGGCCGCGGAAAGATTTGTAGAAATCTTTAAATCACACGTTACCAAAATTAGAGAGAGTGGAAATAGTTTACTTTCAGCAATAAACCTGTTTCTATTTGACTATAGAAATATTCCACATAGTGCGACTGGGGTCACACCGGCCAGACTCATGTTAGGCAGAGAGCTTCGGAATCGGTTCACTTTATGGAGACCACCGGCCATTGTAGAAAGGAACTATGACATGTTAGAAAAACAGGCAAGGAATGCATCAATTAGGAACACAAATTTTACTATTGGCGAAAGAGTAATGATAAGAGATTACAGGAAGGGTTGTAAGCCGTGGATTGTAGGAATAGTGATAGAAGAATCTGTGCCAAATACAACGTATATTGTAGACGTTGAGGGTATAAGGTGGAAAAGACATGTAAATCAGTTGCTTAGATGTAATGAAAATTTAGAAATAGAAGACTAATTCATATTCACCCAGTGGTCATATTTTGTTTTCCTTGCATGATACAATATGTACTGATCCCAAGATGTATATCGTAGGGCTGGGTGAATTGTTATTAATGTAGTTAAGTTTATATGTCTATAAGTTTATAACTTAAATTAGTCACTCAATGGTAACATTTCATAAAAATATGTACTGATCTCAAGACGCAAATCGCAGAGTTGAGTTGACTGCTAAGTAAAACAAAAAATATGTCACTATTATTAGTTAAGTATTACAACTTATGTAGTTGGGGAAGAGTGTTGTGTATTGTTATAATACATATAGTTATTAACAATTAAGATTGTTAACTTTTAAGGTTGCGGAGAGTGTTGTGTATTAGAGTTCGCCGTCTCGCTCATATATATCTGTCTCGCTCGCTCTCTGTGAACTAACTAACCGTGTTGACGTGTTCTCGTTTAATAAACCTAATTTAATTAATATTAGTGTTTTATTGAAGATATAACAAACTCTAAAGACTAAGGTTGAACGTTACGCTTCAATGCCAGTAGGTAGTTTCATCGGATATCTTAGGACCCTTACACAAACACCACGATACGCCGTCGCGTCGTCGCAAGATGCGATGTCGCGCTAAATATGTTACTGCATCGTGTCGTGGAGTTTTTACTACTTAAATATACGGTTTACGTCGTAGAGTGCCAGACGCGACGTCGTAACGTGTCGTGTGCTTGTGTCCCTTACCGGAACTCATTAGTGCAAGCACTGTGTTTGGCAGGTTAGCGGGTAAATAGTGGTAGCCATTCGGACATAGCGGCATTACCATCGTTTACTGCTCAAAGAGCCTATTAACTTCGCTTCGCACTGCCGGGTTTAGGTTTCATCTAATCACGAGAGGGTTTGGGCTACAAAAACTCTCCTCGTGTGACAACATGACTAAACTTACAGGGCGCGTGACGAAGCACTTAATTACCTACGTCGCTGACCGTTAGATTCATTAATTCGCGCTGTAGAGATCTTCTACTAGCTAAAGTCCCGCGCCCTTCATATTTGAAAACTTATTTTTTACTTATTTATTTATTACTAGCTTCTGCCCGCGACTTCGCCCGCGTGGAATTCGCTTATCGCGTTCCCGCGGGAACTATGCGTTTTTCCGGGATGAAAAGTTGCCTATGTCCTTTCTCGGGACCCCAACTATCTCCGTGCCAAATTTCATCCCAATCGGTCCAGTGGTTGAAGCGTGAAGAGGTAACAGACAGACGGACAGACAGAGTTACTTTCGCATTTATAATATTAACTAGCTTCTGCCCGCGACTTCGCCCGCGTGGAATTCGATTATCGCGTTCCCGCGGGAACTATGCGTTTTTCCGTTATGAAAAGTAGCCTATGTCCTTTCCCGGGACCCCAACTATCTGCATGCCAATTTTCATCTTAATCGGTCCAGCGGTTGAAGCGTGAAGAGGTAACAGACAGACAGACAGACAGACAGACAGAGTTACTTTCGCATTTATAATATTAATAAGGATTATTTAAAAAGCACCACCGCATAGTTGATGGCTGTTTCTGCACGCACACGTGTTGTGAGTGGTTATATGGTGTTCTTTAAATACATTGAAGCGTTTTGAATTGTGGAGGGGCGGGACTTTAGATAGTAGAAGATCTCCACGTCGTATGGATTTGGGACATCTGTGTGTTGAAAATATATAGTGCCGTTTCTGAGATCGCTTGTATAAATAAATAAATAAAGATAGTATTCTTTCTAACTAAACTTGAAATGCCCTAATTTTGTATACAAGATTAGGGCATTAAAAGTAGATTAGATCATTTAAAGTACAAGATTGTTAACTGATAGAGAATGCCTTATGGTATGGCATTAAGTTCGCCTTTTGTAGTTTTTTACTAATGTGCAATAAATTTTAAATAAATAAAAAACCGTGGTGGCGTAGTGGTTCGACCTACCGCCTCTCATGCCGAGGATCGGGGGTACGATTAGAAAGTTTACTTACGTGCGAAATTCAATTTGAATTTACCATAAGCTTTTCGGTGAAGGAAAACATCGTGAAGAAACCTGCACGCATCTGCGAAGTAATTCTAAGATGTGTGTGAAGTCCCCAATCCGCACTGGGCCTGCAGGACTATAGCCCAATCTCGTGATGAGAGGAGACCTGTGCCCAGCAGTGGGACACAAATAGGCTGTAGTAGTAGTAGTAAATAAATAAATAAATAAAATTACAATATTAATTTTAGTTATATTCTCCTTACGAGAATTGATAATAAGTATTTCATGATAGTTTCATTTCATTATTTCCATTAGTTTTAGGAATTCCAGTGTATCGTAAATCCCGTTCTTGGAAAGCTTAATTAATATATTTAGGTACGTATACCTCTACCAGCTTCTGCCCAAGACTCGTGATATTTTCATGTTGTCCTTTTGAAATATTTTTGAAACTCAAACTATTCTGTATTTTATACCTTTTTAATAATAATAAATTTCAAACATATAAAGTAGCTACTGTAAATGCTTTCCGTAACCTACCGTTCTTACCAGATCAACAAACATGGATATCCTCTAGATTAATGAGATCAAAAACTTATTTACTTAAAAACAATTTCGATATATTTCTGTAACATACTGAACTACTTGAATGGACAGCCATTATTCTTTAACAAATGAGATAAACTTTTTTCTTGACACTGGCACACAGTTCATTAGTGCCATAACCAAAAAAAAAAAAACTTTTACTTTTAATACGAGCGGTCTCAGCCCCAGACACCAAGTTACTGAAGAGTTTCAGAACTGCTCTCAATTATACTAAATAGACTTTTTGTGGTCCTTAGTTCGGAGTTCCTAGAAAAATACGGTAATTTATGCAAAAAAAGGCATTTTTATAACTTCCGGTCAATGACTTTTATTTTGAATAGCATCTTCCCGCGACTTCGTTTTATAACTACAAGAGGGTTAAAACGCATATCAAACAATTATTAGTGATGCGTATTGTCATAAAATTAGGTAGGTACTTAATAACTGCACTAACATACAAGGGAAAGACACATAATGGTAGATGGCCTATTGTTTAAGAATAAATAACATTACATGCTAAATATGGATTGGTAATGTCCCTATAGAAAAGAAAACAATTCAATTTTATGTAGTACCAATCGATCTGTTGAAAGAGCTACATATTAATAAAGATACAGAAATAAATAAAAATGAAGATAAATTTGAAATTGCTGAAGTTATTGATTCGGTTGATTGTACTATTGATAATGTTTGTGATGTTATTCATAATATCAGTGTTTCTATACAGTGCTAGGTTCTGGCCTGACGTGCATAATTATATAAACGCGAACATAACTATAAAAAGGATACCGACAATTTCTGAACTGAATCCAGTCGTTTATGAAGTTGATTTTACTACAGAAGTTTATTCTACAACTGATGCTACGGATTATGAAGATATGTCAACGCTTGATGACTTTGGGTTTGGTTTTGATGATTTCTTAAACGACGATGTTGAATCGAAAAGAAGAAAAAGACAAATACCAGTAGAAGAAATGAAAACGAACTTCGAAGTCATAAAAGCGAATTATGACGATATTTTCGACTTTGCAACTACTAATATTATGAAAGATTTGGTCGATGAAGATAAATTGACAACGACTGATTCGAAGGACGTTGAGATGATTCCGAAAACTGATGATTGCATTAAAGAAGCTTTCACTGAAGATGATGGGCTAAAAAATGAAATAAATTATGTAAGTACTTTATATTTAGTTATTATTATTTTATTATTATTTATAGAAGGGGACGACTGCCTGGTTTCAGTCGGGTGATCGGTCCTCCATTCGGAACCATTGCACCCATTTCCCCGGTCTCCCCTGGGATTACGGGTTATCCGTTCTCAGCGCCGTTGCCCCGTTGAACCTTCCTGTAGCCTTGCAGAAGCCTATTATCTTCCCTATCGTTAGGTCTTATAGGTCATCTTCATCTAGCGTGCGTCCCTTCCGGTTCTTTCCCATCTCGCGATTGCGTATATTTAGTTATGCCAGGTGTGTCTCTACGCAAACCCATTCAATATACAAGATGACTTCGAATTGATAATACAAAACTAAATGGCCGTGTTAAATGAGTTTACCCAGATATGTGACATTGCTAGATCGATTTGTCGCCCCCAAAATCCCTATAAGTATTTAAAAAATTAGATTTGCTTAACAATCCTTAATTGTGATTAATTCAATCATTTAGACGTATAGTAGGATAGTTTAAATCTTTAGAAAAAAATAGGTTTAAATTTGCACTGAACTGAGACTTTGCTTTTAGTTGGGGGGGGGGGGGGGGGGGGGGATCTGAGTAAAATAAAATAAATAAATAAAAATAAAAATCGTTTATTGCAGGCTAAAAGCCCATATGTGGTTAGTAACAATAAAAAACCTTACGAACTAAGTTAGTACACATCAATACACAAAAATTACGATATGAGTGGTCGAACCTGCTCCCTGCCAGGGACAAGTAGGGCTCACCTCGATTCCTACTTGGCCATGCCAGTGACCACCTCGACCCAGTACTTGGTGAGCGGGCAGTCGAGGCGCTCGGCTAACGCCCTGGGGAGGCTGTTACTGCTGCCGCGCACGCGCCGCAGCAGCGAACCCACTCTTTTTCGCCTGATGGCAAAGAAGTCGTCTGCTCGCGCCTCGGCAAACATGCCGGACGCGCTGCAGTACCTCGGCAGCCCCAACAGCATCCTCAGGATATTGTTATATTTAACGCGGATTGCGTTATAGGCCCGCTGTGTAAACTTTACCCACAGACTGCACGTGTAAAATGTTTGACAGTAGGCTTTAAACAGTGTACTTGATTTAGTATACTAAATTCATTCCAATCACACAGGTCCACCGATCACCAGTAAATCATCAACCTCGGACGTCAATCATGTCATGATCCTAGATGCCCAATGTATCCTAGTTGGGTCAATTAATAACTAATTAATTGTTAATTATCTGAGGTCGAATAAAGCATGATCGTCAAAGCAATAATACTTATTGAACGAGTAAAGTGCTTAGAAATGTATTACGGTACAACTTATCTGATTCAGAATTAGATACGTTGTTGGTCACCAGGCACCAGTAAATCATCAACCTCGGACGTTAATCATGTCATGATCCTCGAAGCCCAATGTATCCTAGTTGGGTCAATTAATGACTAATTAATTGTTAATTATCTGAAGTTGAATAAAGCATGATCGTCAAAGCAATAATACTTATTGAACGAGTAAAGTGCTTAGAAATGTATTACGCTACAACTTATCTGATTCAGAATTAGATAAGTTGTTGGATCTGAGAGATGTTTTTTTACGATAGTTCACTTTTTACTATATTTTTTGTAATGAAACTAGGCGTTTACGTACCTATTTTTGTGGTAGGGCCTGGTGCTAGGTCCATCCAGGGTGGTACCACCGTCTTTCTTCGCTAACCTGCCGCCAAATAGCGGTGCTCGCACTGTTGTGTTCCGGTAGAGGGTTAAGGCAGCCGGTGAAATTTCTGGCACAGAGACATTTTATCTTAGGTCTCAGGGTAGGCAACGCATTCGAGATCTTATGGCTTTCGGTGTCCATAGGCCGCAAACCACTTGCCATCAGGTGGGCTGTGCGCTCGTTTGCAATGATTTATTTAAAAAAAAACTATTTTAGCCATTTTTCGATGGAGTACTTACCCTCGTAAAGAAGTTACGTGAATGCCGTTGATGTAATAGTCAAATAATAAACAATTAATAGTTAGTAATAAACAGTTTGCGCGTGAATCTTGCCAAACGATTTTATTGGTCAATGGATAACAATCGGGTGTCGTAATGAGTCTCATTTGTTTGCATCATGCGATTCTAATATCGCTGCGATGATAGGCTGGGAGACCGCTGCATTTTAGCTTATCTCATCAAATATTCATTAAGGAAGATTAAGAAGGTTTAATAATATAAATGACAGTAGTACTAGTATTATTTCCAGGAGATTATTAAAAAAAAAACTAATAATTTACTTCTGTACCGTGGAGATTTTTAGGGAACTTCCTACAAAATACTGATAAATATAAAAAATAAATTTTAATACAACCGATAAAGAAAAAACCGCAAAAACGTTTGTTTTACTTTTGAACGTTTTGTGATAATGTAATGTTTTATGTTCACCCCCTAAGGAAACTCCGATCCCATGGATAAATCGGTATAGCACGACACAACTGAGAAGGCGCGCGGCGAAACACTTAAGCCGTTGACGCAGTGTCTAATATGGCTTACTTCACACGCCTTCTAAGAGTTCTAAGATGTGTAAACCTGTATGCCTTTTTTTATGTCAGTGGTAGGCAAACGAGCACACTGGCCGCCTGATGGTAAGCGGTCACTTAGACCCATGGACACCGAAATATCTCCATAAGCCATAAGCCAAATAAACCTCTCGAACCTCGAATGCGTTGCCCACCTTGAGGCCTAAGTTTTTCCTTAGGTAGGTAACACTATTTATAATATTTAAAAAAAACTTTGTAATATCAAGAGGAAGTAATCAAAACAATTTTTATTTTAGGAGTGTATGGACATGGATTGCATATTATAGACGTATTACAAGAAATCTTTATCGGTTAGGTACATAATAATTGAATTCTGTTTATCATATTATTTTGGCATTGGTACTAATAACATATGGTGAAGTATAATTATGTTTAAAACAAAAAGTGTATTTAAGACAATAAATTATAATTTTACAACTTATTGTCTTTAAACCAAAATTTAAATTATAGTTTACTTACAAATCTTACAATCATATTAATTTAACGATATTAATCTAAATATGATCGGCTCTCATACTACATGCTTTCATCTAACTGATGATTATATTGTCTAATTGTCTAACAGTCAATCTATCAAAGTCAGTCGTCCCAAGGTGACTCTACTATTGTCCTTTTCAAAGAATAAACCCTAAAGCATTACCCATAGAGTTTAGCATAACTATCATCATACATTCAACCGTGAACTAACGCAAAGAGCAGACGTGTAAACATGTTTGTGAAGATATACTTGTTAGTGTTGTGTGCGGTTCTTTTAAACGCTAGTGAAAATAATAGTGATTGTCATGATTTATTGACATGTGTCGGTGCCCTTATTGCTGGTTCAATACACACAAACAATGTAACTGCTAAGCCCATAAACAGAACGAGTGTGCTAAACTCCATGAACAACATACTGATACAAGTATCAGATCTGATAGTAGATGCATTCAAAAACATAACAAAAGAAATGTATTTTAGTAAAGATGTTTTAAATGATACAGTTATTGGTGTTCAGACGTTTAAGATAAATGATACAGTAAATTTTAATGAAACTAGTGAAAAAGTAAAAGTTGTATTACGAGATACTTTGGAAAACGATAAAAGTTCAAGCAGTACAAATGATTATATACTATTCTTGAAAGATATAATGGGGCTTGGAAATGATAAATACTTGTCGCCTGTTGAAACTGGTACTGATTGGAAAATTTCGACTGCAGAACTTACTGACATTTTTACCACTCTACCTGTTACAAATATTAATGAGACTAGTATTTATAATGAAACAGAATACACCGCAACAAAGGAATCTACTAATGAAGAAATTATACCCAAAATAGATTTAGACGAATACGGAGAGAAAGCCGGGAAAGTCGCATCTACATATCGTATTGTAAAAGAAGAAAAAGCATTTTCAAATATAAAAGTAACGAACATTTCCTTAAATGTTCCCAAGACAATGCCCAGTAATGATACCATCTCAGATCAACCTATGAATGTTGATATACTAAAACATCTAAATTTAAGTCTTCTTGAACAACAAGAAATCTCAAAAGAATCTATCGTTTTAAACAACAGGAATAAATTTAATGATACCGTTGATAAAAATAATATTGTAAGTCATAATATCTCTCAGACAAAAATTGAGAATAAAGAAGAAAGCACTTTAGAAGGAACCACTTTACATCGAACAAGTAAAGATAATCATAATAATTTAGAAAGTAACAAAACTTCTGTCACAAATAAATTAAAGAACTACTTCGACCACGACGTAAAAAAACTCATTATTTTAAACTATTCAATTCAAGAACCAAACCAAACGATCCCAATCACCAAAACAATATCTGACGATTTTAGTTACTTTGATAACCAGAACATGCATGATAATGACCTATCGTTTGATGACGACTTCGGCAGTAAAATTGAGGAGGAAAATGTTACTGATTATTTGGAATTGGATTATATATCTTTATTCAACGATACTACTGTCGAAGATGTTAAATATATAGCACCTACTTATGTACCGTCAACAAAAGCACCTGTCAAAGCGGCTCAGGTAATATTTTAATTACATTTTATTTTACTTGGCTGATCCTATTTTTAATTTCATTCTGGGGGCGTATTTCACGCTTGGCAGGCGGTTTGCAGACCACAGCTCGATTAAGGGCGTTCGCGGAGGACGTCGCTAATGTCCATCCTTCTGTTTTACACTCTTTCGCCTCTTACGGAATCCATGGGAGGAGATGGCATTTGGATAACCCTCTCCATCTCCATCTTCTTACTTTGCACACCACAGGACTAACATCCCGTAATAATCGGAGGCTGTGGGCTGAAAGTTGTTGACGATTACTTACATGGAACAAACGGTCCAGTAAGATAGGTCCGACTTCAAAAAAGAGGTCACTCGTCGACACTCAGCTCATAGTCCCTATTCCCTGGCTTCTAACTGGAACACTATTACATGAAAAACGGAATTTAAAAAAAATATTTTTTAATAGAAACCATCCGAAAACATCAACACCTCACCCTAGCGTTGAAATATCTCTTTTTAATACAGGTGCTCAAAAAGTAAATATTTCGATAACTGTTTAACGTGCCAAAAGTTTGTCATTTCCGAACGGGCGTTTTTTGTTTTTTGACAGCTATAGTGAGCGTGTCTAAAGTTGTTTTTTACGAGCTAGTGCGTAAAGTCATTTGAGCTTCATCTTGTTCGTTTATTTCTTTATTCTTTTTTTTCCGCAAATGTATTAAAAAATGTCGTTTGATACACGTGCGAAATTGTTATTTTCACTCGCTTTCGCTCGAGCTAACATAACTAGGGACTCGTGATAAAATGACAAACTTTTTGCACTTGCTTGATGTAATGAAATATACTATTTTAGTTCCTTGGTTACTTTTTTAAATTCAGGATTCATTGTCGCGGAAAACTTCACAAGGAACTATAATAACAGTATTTTACAATCCATGCAACCTTTACAGAATTTACTACGTTACTAAAGGGTATGAATACTGAAATGTCTTAGCACAGACTTAATAATACAAATAATAGCTTTTCCCCTTGGGTGACACACTGTATTCAAGGATGGTCAAGGAAATTGCAACAAGAATTCGAGAAGGTCAAACGGAAACACCTGTACCTTGATAAAAAATACGAGAATATAGTAGTAACTATAAAATTTTCTTATGGCTCTAACTCAAGTTTTTTTACTGCATGACTTCATAAAAAAACAAGTTTTCAAGGCAAAATTTCGACTTTGCTTTAATTTTACAAACGTGAATTTGAGTTGTGATTATTTATTATCATTACAATCTTCTATACAAACAATAAAATTCAATGGTGATGTTATTATCTACTACGCAAGCAACAACACATTTGAAATACTGGATTGTTTTGGTTTCAACGCACTATCGAATGAAAATGAGTTAAATCACTAGAAGGTACGACACAACAATTTATAGAACAAAATCACACTGAAAGTTTAGTCTGTAAACATGGCTAACTCCTTCATTGAAAGCATATAAATACCTTCATTTAATGACAATTGATAACGTGAAACAGAATATTATGTTTGTGGTTACTACATTTTCCAAAAATAGGTAGAACATAGGACGTAGGTGTTAAATAATAAATAAATAATAATAATATCACTAGTATCACTGTAGTCTTTGAAATTGATGCCAAAATCATACACGTGAAGGGTACAGAGGGGATAACACATTCGTTATATTATGATTATTTATGTCCGTGGGCCACAGTGACATAACATCAGGTGGCTTGCGGGCTGATACCATAAAAAAATGTATGCCAACTCCCCAATAGTCCGCATATCCGCACTCGCTAATAAACTTAGTGACACCATAGACCTTCACTATACGTCAATGGAAGCCATCAAAAGGTTATCTTTAGACTAGTAAGCTATCTGTCAATATAATCTAATTTAATACCAAAATAGGTTACGAAGAGACATACTTAAACGTCAGTTAATTAGGTACAGTTTGTAAAACATTTTAATAATTAATAAGTCATTTTCACAATATATTGCCAAACCGTAGTTATAGTGCATGTGGTGTTTACCTTTAAGAGATTGTGCATTTAGTGTAAGATTAAAACAATGTAACTAGCTTTAGAATTGATGTAACAATCATTGGTAGACCAAATAAATAAATAAATAAATAAATAAATTTATGCCGTGATAATCTTCTATTAGATCCTATTGCTAGGCAAAGGCCTCCAATCCTCTCTTCTAGTCCTCTCTGATCTTTGCCAGTTCTGGCAAATCCGGTCTAGGTCGTCGCGCCATCTCCGTCTAGGTCTGCCTCTGCAACGATGTCCGTCCCGACCCGAGATAGCCAATCGGTGGCTAATTTGGCCCTGTGGCAGATGTGTTCAGTCCAGTTCATTATTAGTTCCACTATTAGTTCCATTATTAGTTCCAGTTAAGTCTAGTCAATTAGTCTGGCCAATTTGCTGAATAAATTATTGAATTGAATTGAATCTAGCAGTGATAAGACGGACGTAGCAAATTTTTCATCTAATGGTCTTAGGAATAATGCGTTTGAAAATATTAGAACCGTGTGTCACTTCCTTGTGGGCAGCCGAATGAGAATTCAAATCAATCATCTTGCAAAATACGAAAGCGTGAATAACAATTTTCTATGGGTCCGAATCATTTATTTTCTTTTTGTATAATTTATACCTATCGGTTCCACTTGACATTGGAGATCGTTAATCGCATTTGTCATTAGCTTCATCATTGTGTTGAGGTGAGGTTCTTCCTTTATGGTATTCTCCCCGCTTTGTAATATTAGAAATTACTAGAACTAACACATTTTGACTTAAAATTAAAGCTTTTTCGAGAAATGGAACCCAATCAGCTTTAGACGAGGAGATTTGAGCACCTCGGCTCTGATTTTAGGTGGGTGAAACAAAGCGAGGCCGGTTACAAACAATGTTTCAATGAAAAATATAGTTTTCAATGTGCCTATCATTATTTTACATTGCATTGGAGGGAGCGAGAAGTACGGCCGCGGCATGTGGGCAATATACGTAAGAAATCAGAAAAAATAAGATAAAAAAAAACCACATTGCATAAACTAATATGACTGAAAAATAAACTTATAGAACCGTTTAAATAGGATTACAAGACGTAACTACACGTTTTTTTTTTTTCATGGAACCGATTTTATGAAATCCATTTTACGCAAGTTTTTTAAGTATATGGTGTATATTAACATATATTTTACTCGCCTTACAAAATCAAATAATTGTGGTTTAAATACTGTTTAAATAAAGTCAATTGAGGTCTTTTCAGCGCCTTAAGTAGGTATATTTAACCGCTAAACATCCTCTACTTGAAAGTCTAGTCACGAATATAATGTTTACGTAATTATCAAGATTCGTTCAAAGTTTTAATTAAGTAAATAAGTAGGAAGTAGGTAAGTATATTTTAATTAATTGCTTCAAGTTTTTTCATATATTTTTATTGGCTTCTTTTTACGAGTAATTTCGTAGCTTTCAAAAAAATGATCAGCGAGAAACACTTCGAATGTTTTTCGTATTCTCTAAATTCTGTTTAAGAGTCCCCTGTACGCTCCTTTCTCCATACAAACGTAGTTACGCTTTAATTCGCAAACTACTTATTAGATTGGCACCAAATTTTACAAGTAATAGTGGAGCAGAGATGTTAGTATCCAAAATATACTTTGATTGTAATAAATTCAATAACAAAGAAACTAGGAACATTTTAGTTTCCTCCATACAAACTTCAAAATTCAGTTTTTTGGCTGTAATTTAATTGTGTTTTATTTTACCACGACATTTACTAATATGGGACACCCACAATAATGATTTTGTTATGTGTACCAAGTATCGAGTCAATCTGTTTAGTAATTTGAGAATAAAAGCGGAAATACGTTTGTATGAAAAGTTGAGAAACGGCGTGCGTACTGGGGACTCTTAAGCAGCCTCATTTTTATTTGGTAAAAAGAAGTCACCTTCTAAACGCGTATTTTTAGACTACTACTACTACTACAGCCTATTTGCGTCTCACTGCTGGGCACAGGCCTCCTCTCATAACGAGAGGGTTTGGGCTATAGTCCCCACGCGGGCCCAGTGCGGATTGGGGACTTATTTTTGGACTACTACTACTACTACTACAGCCTATTTGCGTCCCACTGCTGGGCACAGGCCTCCTCTCATCACGAGAGGGTTTGGGCTATAGTTCCCACGCGGGCCCAGTGCGGATTGGGGACTTCACACAAATCTTTGAATTACTTCGCTGATGCGTGCAGGTTTCCTCACGATGTTTTCCTTCACCGAAAAGCTCAGTGGTAAATTCAAAGTGAATTTCGCACATAAGTAAACTTAGAGGTGCGAGCCGGAATCGAACCCCCGACCCTCTGCATGGGAGCCGGTAGGTCGAACCACTAGGCCACCACGGCTTCATTTTGGACTATTTAAGCGTAAATACCGAAGAGTCGGAGATCACAGAGAAAATCTTTCTATATCCCATCATAACGTTGAATCAGGATTATTTGCTACAGAAACAAAAAATCTTTCCACAGCTCTCCTGTAAAATCACGATTTTGCTCTTAGTATAAGTAGGATGTGTCGGTATTATGAGCAATATCCACGGGACGCCTCAAGTTTTCCTACAGGCAGTTACCTAGGCAGGCTATCTATGGCTTATGGGTCTTAATTCGGGCGTACGCTGATTTGTTTAATAGTAGGTACATTTCTCAAACATGCAATGAAATATTGATATTATGTTCTTCTTATTAGCCTGGGAACTATCACGTTTCAGGCGCGGCTAGACAAATTGGTATATAATGAAATTTCATACAAACGTTGCAGACCTAGGCCGGCAACTCGCTTTTTTTAATTTCCATTTGATATATTTGTGACACAGAATCTTGGCATTCCGCCATTTAAAAAGCTTCAAGCAATATTTACTCTATGGTTCGCTATGACATTCTGCCAATGCAGCTATAAATTTTTTATTTATTTATTTCATTGCATGTTTGAGATAAGCACTACATACATCAGCGGGTAACGGAAGTTGTCGGCCTCGTAACTATCCGGCCTCACTTCATTCGGCCGTATATAATACTCGGCCTGCAACTTCCTCCTTCCCGGCCTCTGTAGTAATATACTATTACTACGGGAAGGAGGATAATCAGCATGTTTGAGAAATGTACTATTAAACAAATCAGCGTACCTACGCCCGAATTAAGACGAAGAGACTAATAAGAAGAACGTAATATCAATATTTCATTGCATGTTTGAGAAAAGGTTTTTTATATATATCAATAGCGTGGGCAAACTAGCGCACAGCCCACCGATGGTAAATGGTCACTGCAGCCCATGGACACTGAAATCCCATGATCCCCCAATAACGCATTCACTGCCACTTCTTTTTACGAACTTTCGCCAGGTGCCACATCTGTCATTAAGGGAACATTGCAACGCACATGTGCGTTCGAGGCACTGCAGGAAAGTCAGCAAAACGCATATTATTATATGCGTCGGTGGCAGTGAATGCGTTAAGAAACCATAATATCTCGAATGCGTTGCCTACCTTGAGGCCTAAGATGGAATGTCTTTGTGCCAGAAATTTCACCGGCTGCCTTAACCCCTTACCGGAACACAACATTGCGAGCACTGCTATTTGGCGGCAGGTTAGCGGAGAAATGGTACCACCCCGGACGGACCTAGCACCAGGCCCTACCACTAACAAAATAAAGGTTGTCAATCTAGGTTCACTTAGGTACGTTACTTTTTCCATTGCATTGGTATGGATTATTTACCTTTGTTAATATTTTCGGTGGTTCCTTGAACGCGTTGTTTAGGTATAAATAGTGGCCTCAATATCGCGTCACGTGATTGCTAGTCATCCATCACTTCACAAAGGGCGGAGAGGAATTCCTCATGAAATAATATTGGACACGGCATTCTGATACAACCACAGACATGTATCATCATCATTTCAGCCGAAAAACGTCCACTGCTGGACATAGGCCTCCACCAAGGCGCGCCACTCGGACCGGTCCTGTGCCACTCGCATCCACCGCGTTACCGCAACCTTTACAAGATCGTCTCTCCATTTTTTTGGAGTTTGCATATGGATTAGTTTGGTTTATTACATAACACGTTTCCTATTTTTAGTCACCTAAACGAGTCATACCTATAGGTACCTACTTTTAGTTTTTTATTCAAACAGCAAATCTTCTTGTACAGGAAAATCCCATATTTTTTGCCGCATCCGAATCCCTATGTATTTAATATCTCACGATCACTCAAGGCGGCGTAATTAGAGGGAAAAAATCTCTTGTCCGCCACACACGCCTGCGTATTGTTCGAACAACTCAATTTATCAGGGCAGAACGAAAAAAACTCAAAAGCATTAGTCCATCACGACAATAACATCCTATTTACGAGTACGTTCCATTGCTAGGCACCGCCTCCTCTCATCACGAGAGGGTTTGGGCTATAGACTAATCGCTGGCCGAGACGGATTGGTTATCTGGAAGGAAAGGTGCATAAAACAAACTGAAAAACAGCCATCTTCAATCGCAGTTCAACAGAAAAATGTCTAGCTCCTTTCACACGAGAAAATATCCCACTACAGGACCTGCTATTGTTTTTTCCATCCAAAATTTTGACCACTTTAAAATCATGAGGTCGGATTAGAAAATGAAACAAATTTTGGGATTCTTTTTACTGATCAATCTTTATTTAGGACAAAATTATATTTTATTGATAACAAAGCTAGAAGAAGCCGTGGTGGCCTAATGGTTCGACCTACCGCCTCTCATGCAGAGGGTCGGGGGTTCGATTCCGGCTCGCACCTCTAAGTTTACGTATGTGCGAAATTCAATTTGAATTTCACCACTGAGCTTTTCGGTGAAGGAAAACATCGTGAGGAAACCTGCATGCAGGCGAAGCAATTCAAAGATGTGTAAAGTCCCCAATCCGCACTGGGCCCGCGTGGGGACTATTAGCCCAAACCCTCTCGTGATGAGAGGAGGCCTGTGCCCAGCACTGGGACGCAAATAGGCTGTAGTGGTAGTTAAAAAAGCTAGATACATCAGTAAAAACTTGCCGAGTCAAAGTCTTTTCTTTTCTTTAGTCGTTATTTATAATATGAGTGAATAATGCAGATAACACTGGTCCATCGAACAGGATAAACGTGTCATTATATACTGTTTTCTATGAGGCCAATGATGGTTTAATTTTTTAGATACTTTTAACGTTTACTCATTTTCAATATTAGCCCGCTTTACCAAGTTTACTGAACAAGATGTAATGTAATGATGCTATTACGTGTTCGGTGTTCGGTGAGCGAGAGTGATAGTCCAGTATGGTACGAATAGTATTCTCTTTATTATCAAAAACCTTACATTAAAATACAGTAGGATTGTCGCTGAGACAAGCAATATGCGTTTATGTAGCAGTAAACTATTGTGTTACTGCTAAACACCGAATGACGTTAATCAACACACTTCAATGTAGCTACTACGTTTCTTACTTTGCGTGTTTTTCAACCCGCCAAAAAATATCAGAATTAAAATTTCGCTCACCATTTTGCAAGTGGGTGTTAATGGCAATAAATAAAACCAAATGGCCATTCTTTCGTAATTAGGCTCGCTAAAGCTCGGCTTTACTTGGCCGCGAATTTGACCGTAAAACTATAAAGAGGATATTAATAAAAGAAAAATTTGAGGTTGTATCTTTTTTTCATCGTATTTTTTACCTCACACCTAGTCATATTTACTACCTTCATGCAAGCTCGTTTGGAGCAAGGTCCAAGAAAACAAGGTCTGTTATATGGAGTGTGGAATGTGTCTTGGTAAGGAGCGCAATCTTATATGGCGAAACAGTTGAAAACGCGTCCAGCGGATTTGATAAGCAACAAAACAAAACATACTCTCCTCACAACCGTTTTCGCTGCGTTTTGCCTCAGCAGCGCCATCTAAAGGTGCTACTGCAGACTATCCGCCTAGGTGGCTTGACTGGAGTGGCGACCGCAGCGCCCCCAACCTACCCGATTTGGTGTCCACCTTTGGAACTATAAACATTGCGCTATTTTACTTCAACCCTCCATTGTCCATAGTCTGTTACTCCTCCGGGTTGTGACATAAGTGACATCACTGTCGATTGCCACTTTATTTTAATAAATAAAAAAAAAGATTACAAAATAGGTCAGGTTAAAATCAAATGAACGTAATAATTTAGTAAAACACTGACAGGATACACGGGAGAAGGGGATTAGGTATTTTTTTTGCTGTGTGGCAATTGCTTCTTCTCGAGCAATGGGTCGAGGAAGCGCTGGTACATTCATTTCTGACGTGTAAAAGTGCCCATATGTGGTCAATTTGCTGAATATATGATTGATTGATTGTATCATGGTTTCGAGTACTTTTAATTTGGCCACTCTTCATCGATGTCGATATCTTATATATAAACTTGGCCGAACCATCGCAACATACCATGGTCTAAGAAAACAAGGTCCGCCGATCCGAGTGACGTGTCACCGAACGTCAAAGTCGAGTTGCCACTTTATTGCAATAAAACAAAAATGAAGGAAATATTTGCTGCCGTTATAATGCCGAATAAATTATTTGCGTATTACAATTGTCATTAACTTGTTTAAGCACACAAAATGGGACAAGTTAAAAACAAATGAACGTAATAATTTAATGAAACACTCACAGGATACATGGGGTCGGGGATTATTTTAATACACCACTTGCAACACACAGCACTGCGAATGACGTTAGGGTGTCACCCACACTACCACAGAATACCGGACTGTCATACCTGGCAAAGTATATTATTGTATCTTGCAACATACCCTTCTCTTGTTATTTTTTTCACATTTTCAATAATTTTAATTGTTGTTTTATTGTTACAGATACCGACGTACGATGGCATAGAGCCAATTTTCCCTTGGATTGCCACGTTGTTCATTAAAGATGGTGAAACTGGCCAGTTTCAATACATTTGTGACGGCAGTTTAGTGTCTGAACGTGTTGTTCTCACTAGTAAGTTGCAAATCCTATACTTATTAAACGAGCAATATTTTAATATAGAAACTAGCTTTTTGCCCGCGACTTCGTACGCGTAAAATATTGAATGTTGGAAATAACAAATGGAGATTTGAGCGAATGCTTTTTTGGTGGTGGTAGGACATGGTGCAAGGACCATCGGGATAGCTACCACCGTTTTACTCGCTAACTTGCTGCCAAATGATGATGGTTAATCCATACAAACGTTCATCCCCTTTTTCACCCCCGTAAAAGTTAATTTTCCAAAAATTATGGAACACGTATTTAATTATTTTTCATCAAATATCTAAACTATAATATCTCGGGCGTATAACTTTAAAGATGTCGGTTCAAATAAGTAGGTATACACCTCCCCTACCTATTATATTTCACCCCCTTAAAAGTAAGATTCCCGCGGGAACTATAAATTTTTCCGGGATAAAAAGTAGCCTATATGTTGACCAGTGTTATAAACTTACCCCGTACGAAATTTTGTTGCAATCCGTGCAGTAGTTTTCGAGTTAAATCCGGACATATAAAAACACAGTTTTTTTTCTAAAAATCGTTATTTTGTGTTCAGTATTGCTTGTGTATAGTCCCCTCGACTTGATAGTTTCTTTTAATTTTCAAGTTTCAGAAACGACAAGTTTTCTTATCATTTCAGCCGAAGGACGTCCACTGCTGGACATAGGCCGCCCCCAAGGCGCGCCACTCAGACCGGTCACTGTGCCACTCGCATCCACCGCGTTCCCGCGACCTTTACAAGGTCGTCACTCCATCTTGTTGGAGGCCTACCGATAGTCGTCTACCGGTTCGCGGACTCCACTCCAGAACTTTCTGGCCCCATCGGCCATCAGTCCTGCAAGCAATGTGCCCCGTCTCAATTCTTCGGGCTATGTCGGTGACCCTAGTTCTACTGCGGATATCCTCATTTCTGATTCTATCACGTGGAGAAACCTCGAGCATATGATAGCCCTCTCCATTGCTCCATTGCTTTGAGCCTTCTTATGAGGCCCATCGTAAGCGCCCACGTCTCGGAACCATAAGTCATCACTGACTTCTTCTACAAACTTATTATTAGTATTATAGATTTATAAAAATAAAGAGATCTAAAGAGTAAAGAAAGAACCTATAAAAAATCTTTACTCTTTAGAGGATAAATAGAAGGCGAAAGTTTTTATGAGAACAAGAACACGTGAAAATTAGCTATGACTGTTATGATGTAGATTTCCATCAATTAATTAAATATTCCATTTCACGAGAGAATAAGTTGTAAAATGGAGAGCGTAAAGTCTTAACTGGGAGGGAATAATTAAGTTTTAGAAATAACCTTGTTTTACGGCACCTAAAACTTAATACTTTAAGGGTTTAATGTTATTCAGATTTTAGGGTTTGTTATAAAAAAAAAGTTGAAAATGAAAACGAGTATTCGGGTTATAGCACCATTTATCGTCGGTTTCAGAAATAAACAATATACAACGCAGTCACGCTTTCCTTTTCGAAAAAAATACCAACTTTGTATGTGCCTTCCTTGAAACTGACAATTGTTTAGGATTACCATATAATAGGGGCGTGTTTTGTTTAACTGGGTGGTTGCGCTGTAGGAGCGCTCCGAGCGCTGGCTAAAAGAGTTTGTTAGAAATTGTGGGAAATAAAATATGACGCCTGGTACTTGACATGTGAAAATGCCTCGTCTGTCTCGGCTTTAGGGATCGGTGGGAAGTTTTAATGATGCCAAATTTGTTTGCATGCGTTTAAAATAAAGGTTCAGTAAATATACTAAGAGGCTGAAACCAAAATAAAATTGGTCTTGAATAGCGAGGCTAGCAATTTTCATTTTTGAATAGCTTGTTCGCGTGAAAATCGGTTATCGCGTTCCCGCAGGAATTATATGTTTTTTCCGGATGAGAAGTATCCTGGGATCTTAGTATATTCGAAACGCCAAGTATCTCCACCAAATTTCATCCATATCGGTGTTGTGGTTGAAGCATAAAGACGTAACAAACAGTTACTTTCGCATTTATAATATTAGTACCTACCTACCTATGATTAACTGGAGCATATATTTAGCCACTCCACGGCAAAGAAGATATTATTTTTACAAACTATTTCTTTTGGTATTCTTAAATTACTACTGTTAAAAGTGTAATGTAAGGAACCATTCTCGCAGCAACAAAACTTTCCACCGTTTTTCATCTAAGCGCATGAAGAGAAACTAAGTGGCAAATGGGTCGCCTCCATGATTATTATAATGGAGACGAAATTTGAATATTACTGCGACAATTTCTTGTGTGTTTTTGATAAATTGTTGTCTCTTCGTATGAGGGATGAAATTTGAACTAAGAGAGATTTTGCCTTTTCGTCACTCTGGAAATGGCCGTGACGAGATCACTGTGTATTTTGATGATAATGATGACCGAATTGGTCCAGTAGTGACAGTGCTTATTGTTCCGACTATCGCAGGGCCAAACTAGACTACGAGACTTCTTCACACACATTCTTGAATTACTTCCATAAGGTTTTCCTCATCGGTAAATTCAAATTCAGCAAATTAGCCACACACAGGCAGCCGGTGAAATTTCTGGCACAGAAGCATTCCATCTTAGGCCTCAGGGTAGGCAACGCGTTCGAGATCTTATTGTTTCTTAATGGGGATCATGGGATTACGGTATGGGCCGCAGTGACCACTTACCATCAGGTGGGCTGTACGCTCGTTAGCCTATGCCAATAAACACGGGCGCTTTTGCACGTCAGAAAATTTAATCCATCCACCTGCGCTTGTTAGCCCATTGATTGCTGAGATTGACAATATTTTTTTTTCAGCACGGCTATTTTATTAGCTAGTTAGAAAGTACGGACAATTTAAATAGACACGTATTTTTTCTTTTTTTCGTAAATCATCAATTTCGAACATAAAATTAAAAAACTCCACATTCTAAAATAGCGTAAGTCAAAAATGACGTAGTAACCTACCTAGCTCTCTCTGCGCATGGATATGTATAGTTTCTTCGCGTAGCGCCCGCTCTTTAGGGAGAGCTAATTTGAGAGTGAATTGAGTGAGATGACGTCACGCACCAGTTACCACTAAAACATGATTTTCTCTAAAAGTACTGAACGAAAACATCCGAATTTTTTTTATTGACTCCTTTAGACAGAGATACCAAAATGGTTTTCGAATTACGCCGTACTAAAATTATGAAATGTTTTCATTTCAATTGATGTACCTATGGTGGAATTTATTGCACTATTGTGGTTGTGTGAGCATAATTATTATGAAGCTCTCAATTCACACTACTACTACTACTAATACAACAGCCTATTTACGGCCCACTCCTAGGCACAGGGCTCCTCTCATCACAAGAGGGTTTGGGCTATAGTCCCCACGCGGGCCCAGTGCGGTGCAAACAAAAGGTAAATTTGATAAGGGGACATTATAACTGATTATTTCTCTTTATTTTTCAGCGGCCCGTTGCGTGAGAAACGTAACAAAAGACGTCGGAAATATACTGGTGATTCTTGGAAAGACATCACTGCAAGAAATACGACGGGACGAGAAAGTTGTTAGGGTAAGCAGAGAGAGAGCGGTATAGAATTCCGAGTTCCGCGGACAGAGTTTTTGAGCATAGTTTTGACATATAGCTACTTACTTTCACAATCATTGATAACTTTAGAAGTAAGTAAATAAGAAAAATAAAGGCAAACGAGCGTGGAGCTGTGGTCACTGCGGCTTATGGACACCGAAATCCTATGATACCCCATTAGGAAACCATAAGATCTCGAATACCCTGAGGCCTAAGATGGAATGCCTTTGTGCCAGAAATTTCACCGGCTGCCTTAACCCCCTTAGCAGCTAGTGTATATGTATGTTGTCTATAAAACCGGCCAAGAAGCGAGTTAAACTCGCGTGGAGAGGGTTCCGCCCCTTGATTATTTTCAATGACGTCATTTTCAAACCGTTTCACAGGATAAGCTCTTTTATATGATAGATTTCAAATACCATGGACTTCTTAATAATTTTTCTGTAATCAATAACTATTTTCCGTATTTTTCCAAAATTTTAGGTCCAGTAGTTTCGGAGATAAGGGGGGGGGGTGGGGGGAATGGTCATTTTCGCCTATTTTCTTAAATTACTTGAAAAGTACCAAAAACCAAAAAAGAAATAAAACAATATATATTTGAGACCCTCATAAGAAGTACTTTCATTTAATATGTCACACGATATAGTTTGAAAAACATCATTAATATTTTTTCAAATTTAGCCCCCAAAAATGGGGTCTATGTTTAAAATTCATTTAGTTTCGTTACACGTCCGTCTTTGGGTCACGAACTTACATATACGTACCAAATTTCTACTTAATCGGTCCAGTAGTTTCGGAGAAAATCGACTGTGACAGACGGACGGTGTCTGTCCCACGAGTGACCCTATAAGGGTTCCGTTTTTACCTCTTGAGGTTCGGAACTCTAAAAAGGAAAAATAATCCCTTTTCAGGTAAATCACATCAAGCTTCATGAAGCGTTCACAGCCAATGGAGGGATGGTTGAGAATGATTTGGCAATCATCGTGCTGAATGAAGCCATTCCTATCAGCAACGACACCCATCCCGTGCAAATAACTGATGATGATATTGAATATAATGACGATGATAAGGATGATAATGACGATTTGGAAGTTAAAGAAAAAGAATTATTAGCTGTGAGTATCAATTAGGCGTGACCGTTGGAAAGATTCGAGTGTCTATACAGCCTATTTGCGTCCCACTTCTGGGCACAGGCCTCCTCATTGCGGATTGGGAACTTCACACACATCTTTGAATTACTTCGCAGATGCGTGCAGGTTTCCTCACGATGTTTTTCTTCACCATGGTAAATTCAAATTTAACACAGCAGCTCACTCAGCATTTTTGCAGAACCAGAAACCATTCCGCTGCGGTAATGACTCGCTGCTCCTTGTAATTTTACTTTGTTTTTCGAATATATGCTATAACTTTTCTCTCTTTGTGAAATATGTGTCTTCTGTCTAGTGATTTTAGTCTCTATTCTGCTTTTAAATTGTGAGCAAAAAAAAAATACAACAACCATGTTAATTATTTCACGATCGTGAAACCTACACCTAAAGAAAAGTCAATGATACAATTAAGGCTGGCAAGACCTAAACTGTCTTTATTTAAACATTTAAATGAAAACTATTTGATTTTTTTTGTAAGGCGAGTAAAATATACCATGTTAATATTCACTATGTACTTAAAAACTTGCTATTTCGTATAAAGGATTTCATAAAATCGAAAAAAAAATGAAAAAAATATCGTGATGTTACGTCATCTAATCCTATTAAAACATTTCTATAAGTTTATTTTTTTAATGCAGAGTACTATAATTATATACACTATCTATTGCATCACACTCATACCAAAAGAATTGCTAATTTATATTGTTCATGCAATGTGTTTTTTTTTAACTTTTTCTGATTTTCTACGTATTTCGCCCACATGCCACGGTCGTGCTTCTCGCTCCCAGACAAACAGACATTGTCCTCTGAGACAGTTGCCTGCCTTGATTTCTCAAGGTCATCAGCTCTTGTCAACATCTTAAGGCCGTTCCCTGACCCAGCACCGTCAAATTGCTCATGTAAGATCATAATTTTCTAAGAAATGTTAAATGTTAAAAATATGAAAAAACCATATGATATATAAGTATTCATCTCTCATAACAAATAGGTACAAAAAATCTCAATTCTAGTGAAATGCGCATCCTTACATTGACATTGACAGCTTTCGTTACACGTTTCACGAAACTTCGCTTGATACAATTTAATTCCAAAGTAACCTCTAACTCGGACCTTTAATCCAACTTTACTCCAGTTTATCATATCAAACAGTGTAAAACTAAATATATCAGAAAAATATCCATATTATATGCATACATTGACAGCTTTATAAATACCATGTTGTTAGACGGTATTTTTATACAAATTAAAACGCGTTAAATACTAACACTAACTAAATCGGGCGTTCTGTGCGTAACGCTTTCTCTTTCAATCGTTGCACGAGTGACAGTGACGGCTGAGCTGGATATAGGAACGGCCTTAAAGAGAATAACAACGTTTACTTAAAGGGAAACCAATATTTTTTATTTATAACATTTCCATTTTCAGACAACAGGATGGCATGTTGCCGGTCCTATAACTCCAATTTATTTTGATGATGTGTTCAAGTGTGGTGGTTCAAACTCTAACACATTTTGTGCCGTCATCGGTGATGGTGAGTACCTAAATACATAATAACATGATTTGTTACTAGTGGATCTGAACAATTAAAAAAAACCGGCCAAGTGCGTGTCGGGCCACGCGCAAAGTATAGGGTTCCGAAGTTGACGATGCCCACAGTACTTTTCTAAGACTTATTTTGTTAGCATCTTAGCTAGCCTGTGGTATGACGTGCCCGCCCGACGCCCCTGCCGCTCGAGAAAGAGAGAAGTCGTTGGTCGACTATGACTCGTTTTGTACAGCCTTCTTAGCTGTTATAGTTTTTCTTTCAACTACGTTATATTATATGCCACAACCGTGATTTTTTTCAGCCATCCAAATACCACCATTTAGCTGGCAGGGCAGATTCAGGAAAGGTTTAGACATAAAAAAACACTAGGAAAATCTAAAGGAACAGCTATAAAAAGTCTAATAATTTTGTATGGGGGTCCGTGGTTGCACCAAGTTCACCGGGCCAAGTAGTAATGAATAAAAACAACATATAGTTAACGCTGAATGAGATCTCACTTGTTTTAATACGATTAAGGGCAAAAAGAATTCGAATGTAACCCAAAGCGGTTATCCTATTTTGCATAGATCACCGCCACTTATCTTGTGCTATCCTTGCAAAATTATGAAAATTATTCCAACCGTAGCAAAATCCTATTGCTTAACATATTCAAACGAACGAAGTTGAAAACGGTTGGACAGATGAAAAGAATTCGTTTTCTTTCCTTTTTCAAATGGAGGTCAACATTTTCGGAAAATATGAGCAGAAAAATATTTGGGGGATTAGTAGTTAGGTATGGATTATAATGAAAAATTACTACCTACCAATTAATATATCCCATAGTGTGTAGTGTAGTCAGAAATGAGGATATCCGCAGTAGAACTGGGGTCACCGACATTACCCCGAAGAATTGCGAACCTAGTGGCAGTGGGCGGGGCACATTGCTCGCAGGACTGACGGCCGATGGGGCCGGAAAGGTCTCGAGTGGCTTCCGCGAACCGGGAGACGAGCTGTCGGTAGGCCTCCAACAAGATGGAGCGACGACCTCGTGAAGGTCGCAGGAAACCGATGGAAGCAAGTAGCACAGGACCGGTCTGAGTGGCGAGCCTTGGGGGAGGCCTATGTCCAGCAGTGGACGTCATTGGGCTGAAATGATTATGATGATGTAGTGTAGTCTGGTGTGCTGTGACATACTTACTATGCTGTGTGATACCAATGACATAGTAAAAAAAGTTTTTTATTTTTATATTTATTATTATAGACAGACAAACAGGCAGACGGCCCACCTGATGGAAAGTGGTTACCGCCGCCTATAGACATTTGTGACACCAGAAGCGTCACCGATGTGTTACCGGTCCCGAAGATATTTAATCACACCCTTTTTAAAACATCCCATATTGTAGCGCAGAGGGATATTTTCAACAGGGAGTTCATTCCAAATGCTTATAATACGCGCTAAAAACGTTCTAGAGAACCGACGCGTAGATGGGCGTAATGTCTCAAGGAAATGGGCATGGACACCCTGCCGATGACGAGAGGTGCGATGATAGAAGGAAGCGGTTGGCACCAGTCTAAACAGTTCCTTCAGAGGAACTGTTTAGACTGGTTATGGGGAGTGTTCAGACACTCCCCATAATACAGACGGTAGAAGACGCAGAGAGATGCAAAGTCTCTCCGAAGGCTAAGAGGTTCTAACCGGTCTGAGAGTAGCGGATCGTTGATAGTATAGCGGATTGGGGATTTGACACACACGACACATCTTTCATTACCTCGCAGATGCGTGCAGATCCCCTCATCTTCGTCATTCAATTTCGCACATAAGTGAACTCAGATGTGGGAGCCGGATTCGAACCCCCGACCCTTGGCATGAGAGGCGGTATGTCAAAATTACGCTACCACGTCCTTTTCCATACATTTTCAGTATTACTAAAATACGAAAATCTCGGTTCCGCAATGGGGGATATCACGTGTGAATTTGCCACTAGAGGCGCTAGTGTCGCGTGAGGTCCAATTACTTCACTTTTCGTTGGTTTTGGCGAGTTTCGTGGCATAAATAATAATTTCTTTAATTTACCTGTTGAAAAGTGATTTCCTTCATGAAATAGGGATGACGACAGGGTGAAGAAATAAAAATTCTAATAAGTCCGTCAGTCAGGTAATAAAAAAATATTAGACACGTATTTTTTGTTTTATCAAATTAACAAAGAATGACTGAGTTAAAACGCATTAAAGTTGGAGAGTGGGGGCTAACTACGTCACCGTCAGGTGTAGATCGTACCTAACCGTGACGTCACGCGACATTTCAACTCAATATATCTCCGTATAAATTTGATTACGTTGAAAAAGAAAAAATACGTGTCCAATACTTTTCAATAATCTTTCTGATTGACTAAGAAAAAAAAGTTGGCGTCTCCCCCATTATCGCAAATATGGATTATTTGGTTATAAAATGTGAACGCTTTGAAACAAAAAAAAATCCGAACAAAACGGAACTGCACAACGTTGCGGCAACATAGCTACTGGATATGATGACAGTTATTTATAATTAATAAACATAATGAGATTCAAGACTTAACTACTTTGTTTCGGTGCCGATCTAATAAAGTTGCCTTTGACAGCTATACCTCTGGACCTTAGTCAAGAGTAGCGCCAACTCGTGAGCAAAGAAACGATAGTCCCCATTGAGTTCAATTCAGAAGGAAATAAAGTGGATAAAGAAAATGTTTATTGGACTACAAAAAAAAAAACAGAGACAATTGTAAACATGATTCAGTCGAAAGGGCTGCCAGCTCAGTATAATGCTGTAACGGACCCACAGCACGGCAGCTGCACACCTATTACAATACAATACAATACAAATACACTTTATTGAACACCAAAAAACAATTACACAAGTAAATACAATAAACAAAAAAGAAGAGCGATCTCTTCCAGAGAACCTTTAGGTAATAGAATGTGTGAAAAAAAAAACGTAAAAGTAGGCAGGTGGTGCACATTACAATTACATACAATGAATAAAAGAAATGCAAAGAAATCAAAGAACAAACATAAAAATATCCTATTTAATAGCCTATTGTCGTAAGCTAAGCTTTCCTTCATTTTTTCAGGTGTGAACACGTGCCCGAGCTTTGGTGGTATCTTCGTGGCAAGAAACGACAAGAAGTGGAGCCTTCACGGCATCATGACCGGCGCGCCCACCAGCTCAGGAGTTTGCTTCAACAAAAAAGTCACTTTTATCAACGTCAGCCATTACAGCCCATGGATCAAGGCCAATATTGACAATATTAATAAACAATCTCACAAATAATGACAATAAAGTACTCAGCTTCGGTGTCAGTATTTTGTTTTGGACCAGAATCTGCCTGAAACTTTCATTCGGGGTGGATCCGATTACTGTCCGCGAACCGGGAGACGAGCTGTCTGTAGGCCTCCAACAAGATAGAGCGACGACCTCGTGAAGGTCGTGGAAAAACGGTTGGAGCAAGTAGCACAGGACCGGTCTGAGTGGCGAACCTTGGGGGAGGCCTATGTCCAGCAGTGGACGTCTTTCGACTGAAATGATGATGATGATAATGACAGCGTTCCCGCGGAAATTATGAGTTTCTCCGAGACTAAAAGTAGGCTATGTCCTTCTCTGGGACTTGAACTATCCTCATGCTAAATTTCATTTTAATCGGTCCACCGGTTTAATCATGAAGACCGAAACCTGAGTTAACTCTTGATTTGGCAGTGTATGTGTGCAAGTTTTTTTTATGTAATTGATGAGCAAACGAGCACTCACGCAGGCCGCCTGATGGTAAGCGGGTACTGCGACCCATCGACACCGAAATGTCATGATTCAAATGAGAATTGGTGCAAACGGATTCCAATTTATTAAATGGTATAAGCAAAGGATTGTTTATTAAATAACTAAACTAGAACGTCATTGGAATACCCTACGTGTTATAACAATACTCCACTCCAGAAGGTTAATATCATACAATTTGATAAAGCAGAAATGCGCATTATTTCAATAGATTTAGGGCTCCCTATAGTCTGATCGATGGAGGATAATCAAAGCCAATATAGATTCAAGGCACGTACTGTGTGCTGCATCGAAAATACAGATAATATTTCCTCGTTACCAATTCGGTAGTTCCTCATATTACTCTTAGGGTGGGTTGATACAAACCGTCCGTTAAAGTTAAAGTTAAATATTTTATTATGGGACAAAATGACGTTTTTGTATGGAATGACAGCTCGGCGGCAATATTTAACGACCAGCAGGAGTCCGTCAAATGTGCTTGTATCAACTCACCCTTAGGGATGTCTCTCCCTGTTAGAACTCTTAGAACGTATATTGTGGCTGGTAATATGATTCATTATCATCATTTCAGACGAAAGATGTACACTGCTCGACGTAATTAATAGGCCTCCCCCAAGGCACGCCATTCAAACCGGTTGGGATAATATGATATGAGTAGCTTCTTCCCGCGACTTCGTCCGCGTGGAATTTGGTAATAGCGTTCCCGCGGGAAAAAATAGCCTATATGTTGATCAGTGTTATAAACTATACCCATACCAAATTTGTTAGCAATCCGACCAGTAGTTTTCGAGTTAAATCTGGACGTATATACCTACATACATAACACACATACACACAGTATTTTTTTCTAAAAATAGTTTTTTTTTGTTCAGTAGGTATCGTTTATATAGTCCCATCATCATCATATCAGCCGATAGACGTCCACTGATGAACATTGGCCTCCCCCAAGGCTCGCCACTGCGACCGGTCCTGTGCCGCTCGCATCCACCGACTTCCCGCGACCTTCACCAGGTCATCACTCCACGTTGTTGGAGGCCTACCGCCAGCCGCTACTTGGTCGCTTCTTTTAGTTTTCAAGTTACATACGCGACTTCTTCTACAGATTATTATTACAAATACAAATTCGTTTATTCTCCATAATAGCATGTAACATGTATTTCTTAGCTTAACAAATCACATAGGCATTCTGTAGTTTAACAAATAATAATAGGTATTTACTATGGAAAAAGGGTATGGGCACAGCTAATGCTGATTTTAAAGCCCATCCGACGTCAATATTAGTACAGATGAGGCAAAAAAACTTAACACAAAATCATCACAACACACATAGCTCGTAGCCTCCCTTGGCCATGGAAGCGGGAAGGCTTCCATGGAATACTTCTAGGTACCTCTTTAATATGCGCGAAGGCAGACGCGCGACATCTGCGTGCAAATGACTACGTACTGGTATTTTCATTAATCGCAGTACAGACGGGCGACTGCCCTGCGACTGCCCTGCGACTGCCCTGCGACTGGTCTGCAATACAATACAATACAATTAATACAATACAAATACACTTTATTGAACACCAAAAAACAATTACACAAGTAAATACAGCGATGTCTTCCGGACAACCTTTGGGTAGTGGAATGTGTGAGAAACGTAAAAATAGGCAGGTGAAGAATTATATGCATTAACTTATGTTGATGCTCATCAAGAGTCAGTCAGTCAGTCAGTCCATCAGTCAGTCAGTAATGGGAAGAGTATTGATATCAAAAGATTGAAATAACTCGATTTTTAAAAAAATAATATACCCGACTGGAAACAAACTTTTGATGTCATAAATTAAACCATTAAACCAACGTTAATGAAATTAAACCCTTTATTTTGTTACCCTTCTCGATAGGCTTTGACTTTTTGGAAACGTTTAAAAAGCCTCCACAGGTCAGCCATTTTATTTTTTGTAATTTTGATATACCCAGTGCCACTCCCACAATTAAAACGAATCTAACGACACCTCGCATGCTAAAATCCATCAAGCCATTTAGGCTACACAGCGTGCCAAAGAAATATACCTACATACATACATACACTCGAAAAACATAACCCTCCTTCTAGCGGAGTCGGGTAAAAAGTGTTGGTGGTGCTTTTTCATTCTTTCCAAATACATTGAAGCGGTTTGAATTGTGGAGGTGTGGAACTTCCTAAAGTAGATTATGTCTATCTCTATATAATTTATTATGTATTTGAAAACCTTCTTTTAATAATGTAATATATCATTATAGACCCTGTAAATCAAACCAGCACAATCAAGCATTCTATCTTGAAATTGCTGACCCTTTATCAAATAGATTAGAGGTCGTATTCTGAAACGACGCCAAATGCAAAAGCGTTCGAGATATTTTTAATTTAAGCTGGAGGGCCTATAAAAATCAACATTTTGAGAATTTACAATTCAAATCCATACTGATATTATAAATGCGAAAGTAACTATGTCTGTCTGTCTGTCACGCTTCAACCGCAGGACCGATTTATATGAAACGAGGTGACCCGGCGAACTCCGACAACAGCCACTCGTGAGCTGTCAATTGCGGAAGTAGACAGAAGTGAATTTGAAAGTCAGAGTATTTAAAATCATCATCATTATTTTTTGCATTTTTTGATATAAATGATTATTATCCTATTCGAGGCGGAGACAAATCCAAAAAATCGAAGATCACCAAAATCGGTTCAGTTATTATAACACGGCTTTCTTTTAGATTTGGCGTGGAGATAGTTTGAGTCCCGAGGAAGGACATGGACTACTTTTTAGGCAGTTCCCGTTCCCGCGGTAACGCGATAGATGACCAAATTCTACGCGGGCTAAGTCGCGGGCAGAAGCTAGCTAACAATACGTTAATTAACTTAAGGCCGTTCCCTGACCAATCATCGTCAAATTGCTCATGTAAGATCATACTTTTCTAAGAAATGCTAAAAGTTAAAAATATGAAAAAACATATGTTATATTTGATTATATCATCCTTAAATTGACAACTTTCTTTACACGAAACTTCGCTCGATACAATTTAATTCCTGCGTGCTTCCTGTGACTGAAGAAACAAATTTATTGATTCTTACAGAATACGTCCACAGAATAGATCAAAAGAGAAATCTTGTTAATTGAAACGCGAAAAAGAAAGAGACGAAGTCCAAAAGATTTGAGACCGCTTAAAATACTTTATTTGACCCATTTTTTATCTTGATCTGTAGACAAAGGAATTAAAGAACAATATTTCATAGACTTTTGGGAGTTTTTCTCGTTCTTTTTTAGCGAATTATTTCAGTTGTTTTATTTTTTTATACCAATGGTATAGGCAAACGAGCGCACAGCTCATCTGGTAAGTGGTCACTGCAGCCCATGGCCCACCGAAATCCTATGATCCCCACTAAGAAACCATAAGATCTCGAATGCGTTGCCTACCCTGAGGCCTAAGACGAAATGCCTCTGTGCCAGAAATTTCACCGGCTGCCATTATTTATAATTTACATGTTGCACATTTTATTATTCTGTGTATATGGCACTATTGTCATCAGGTATGGAAAATCCAAGTCTACGCGGAACGAAGTCACGGGCAACGCCTACTTATATTAATTAACTTGCTTTATGTGGTTGCTAATGTTGTCCGTAAAGTCCTATTAAAAGTACCACTACGTCAATGAAGTCAACAACAAACTAATGCTGCGGTTTATAATCGAAGCGCGTCATAATCGTCAACCAGCATCAAGGAAGCAAACAATCGATCGGCCGATCGATTGCCTTATAGATCATGATTTTCCTGCTGACGTCATTCTATATCGAGTCGCAGGTGCAAGCGGCGGTCGAAAGAGATGATTGAAAAATGTGGTGGAGGTTCCTGACTTTCTGCGTACTTGTTCTATTCATCCTGTTCGTAGTACTAAGCAGCATCCAAGGGAGACCAGTCACAAACTTATTTTTCCACCGATGCTGCGAAGAAGACATTGAGAACCATCAGACGATCTACGAGAATTTCGGGACGAATTTCTTCATGAAAGAGCGCTTAGTCGCTGAATTTAATGATTCTGATGTTATTCTACCGAATGATGATGTCGTCGAGATGGTTGCAGCGTTGAAAGATATCATCAATGTCCATGATCCGAAGTCAAGAGTCAACATTGAAGATTACGAGAATGATGAGGGTGTAACTACAGAAGATGATTTAAAAATGGAAGAGACTGAAGAAATATCAACGACTGAAATTAGTGATGACAATTTGTCAGTAATTTCTAAAGACTCTGGTGATATTGAAATGACTACACAAGGAAGTGGTGTTAAAGGACTTAAAATGTTATAATTAATCAAGTGGCAGTGTTTTAAGTATACCAAAGAAAATGTGACCGGGTGTGTGTGTGAGGGTTCGGTGTCATTTAATATTAAAATAAAAGTGAGTTTAAGCACAATTTTAATGATTTCTTTATTGTCTTGTCAAATAAACTAGGCTACCCTTTTCTAATTCTTGACATCTTTTTAAGGAGTTGCATATGTTATTGTTCTGATATCTTTTGACATTATTATGTCTGCTTCTGCTCGCGACTTCCTTCGCGTGGAATTCGGTTATAGTGTTCCCGCGGGAACTATGCTCTTTTCCAAGATAAAAAGTAGACTATCATTAGAATCGGTCTAGCGTTTTAAGCGTGAAGAGGATTATTCAATCATTTTAACCGTAAATTCAGAACATTATTAATAAAATTAGTACCTTTATCATATCTAAAGCTTTTACCTATCTATACTTCTATGAAAAAGTTTGGATTATCCCTTTCGTGTTTCACTATCTCTACTACCGGCTGCTGAGAGTGCTGAGTCCCACTGCTGGGGGCTGGGTGTGAATGCCTTCGTACCCAAGTGTGAATTGACTTCTCTTCTCGGATATCACTGAAATACTTCGTAATTATGCGAACAGGTTTTCCTCACTAAATTTAGTGTTACTTCACCAACAACGGCTCAGCAGAAAATTACATTTGGCATATTAGAACAGGTACGCACTCAAAAAGATTGAAAAAAGGTTTGAATTCTCGACCTTAGGCATGAGAGGCGGTAGGGTCAAACCACTAGGCTACCCCGGCTTCGTGTTTATGTAAGGAAGTAAGTAACACTTTATTGTACAATAAACACAGTAGGTAAGTAGTATAAAAATACAAGCAGAAAGAGACAAATGTACATATAAAGGCGGGGTTATCCCTGTAAGGAATTTCTTCCAGCTTACCTTTAAGTACTTGTTTACTTTACTAAAAGAACTTAGTGACGTATCAGAATTCCTCGCTAGAAGTAAATCATTGTTTCTCGGTTTCGTTTCCCATACTAAACAATGAGCGTGTAATTAGTTCTTAGTATGTAATTACAATCTTTGTCGTTCTAGAATCTGTGTGATGATTACGCTGAGCTAAACTAAGAAAATATTTGCAGGCCCCAACATTGTTCATATCCAAATACTCTAAGGATAATAGAAAAATGTTTAACTATTCAGCGCGATTATCGAATTCGGAAGCTAGTAAACAAATAAATAAATAAATGTTTGCATTGGAATTAAATAATTGTGGTTACCTACATAAACAAGTTATGTAACGCATCGCGATGATGACGAGAGTTGCATAATCTACCATCATCAACCCAACTGGTTTTGCTTAATGATCTGATGACAATTATAATAGTGTTTTCTGGTTTTGTCTGTTCGTTAGTGATTCAGAGCTGAACCAAAGGCAATAGATAAAATTTGGAATGGACGGTAATACCATCTAGTATTTTTTTTCAATACACTACTTAAATGAGATACCTACTCTAAACAAAAAATCTGGGATGTATCCGTACTGTACCAGATCCAAAAAGAACAACGTAGTAACTATTCCCAGTCTTATTAATTATTAATCTAAAGATTTCAAAAACACAGCCAACTCTTCACAGAAAAAAGCACATCAGCACCAAAAGTTTGTGGTATGTTATAAGTAGAAGAAACTAGTATTTAGGTATTATAGAAGTGACTAGAAAAAGCTGCAATAGTATTGTGTTTAGACCTCTTTTTTGTAGAGTGGAACAATTGATGACTAAAGTAATCGAAATCTTTCCTGCCCATCAAAATTCCCGCCTAAATTCCCTCAATTCGACCAAGTAGTCACCCGAAACATTAACAAAGGCTCGCGAGTCCCCGAATCTCTGAGGATATTGAAGATTTATATCTCGGCCCGACCATTAGTACTGAATGGCAGATTTACTCCGAGCACTGCGCTCTGTCAGACACGGGTATACGACTTGGCAACAATATAGAACTTACACAGTTTTGAGGTCTGACAATCTTGAACATTTGCACAAAAATCTTTTTCCCATGGTCTAAAGCATAAGGCGGACACGGCCTATAAAAGCACGATTTCGAACACAATTCGAATGAAGTATCAATGTTTGCGTGCGCGGACGTCTGTGTGCGTGCGAGGGCGTCTGTACACTTGTAAATGTGTGTGTACCAACTACGCGGGCCAGTGATCCACTATCCATCTCCGGATGAAACAAATGACGCTGGGCGAGTTGGGCGCGAGTTGCACACCGGCTAGATTCAGGCGGGTGATTCCGTGGCCATTCTGTATGTAGTACTATTAAATATTCTGTGCCTAAAGTCTCAAGATTCAATCGATTATTCAGCAATTTTCCACATCAGAAATAATAGGGGTCAAATCATACAATTCAGGAAACTTTCCACGTCAGAAATTAAATTACCTACAACTACTTCCTAGTAGCAGATTGTCTAAAAAAGTTTCACCACGAATAAATTCGCCGCCAGAGGCGCCTGTGACTTATGAGGTGTATATCTACATTGCTCGGCCTTTGGGCAAATTACTTGACATTGGCGAAATAAAATAATATCTTGGGACATTTCACACATATTGATCTAGCCCCAAACTAAGCGACGCTTGTATTATGGGTGCTAAACAACGATATAAATACTTTGGTATATAGAGAAATACATACATATATAAATACTAAACATCCATAATGACTCGAGTACAAACATTCGTACTTATCACACAAAGTTTGCCCCGAGCGGGACTCGAACCCGCGACCATCGAAATAAGAGGCAGGGTCACTACCAACTGGACCAATCTGGTCGTAAATTGTTTTGTAGATAGACAAAGGCCATTATTTAAACAAGAAGAAGAACCTTTGACATTGACAACCAACACCTTATATACAGTGGCACCAATCAGTGAGAAATCTCGGGAACCCAAGGTCGCTCCAGGAAGTCGTCGGCAACACAAGGGTCTGCTAGGCTTTCTTCAGGAGCTGGTTTGGCAGGAGTAGCCCCACCAGCCCAAAACCACGCAAAATATTCGCATTTAGACGTCGAGTTTCGGAAAACCAGCCCGCGAAAACCTATAAGTTCCTATACCTACCAACTTGTGAGCAGTATGGTGGCCCTAATTGACAACATTTCAAAATTTTAGTAAGGCCTCGTAAGGCGTAATTCGAAACCATTTCAGTATATCAATCTAAAGGACTCAATAGAAAAGTTTCAGATTTTTTCGTTAATTACTTTTAGAGGAAAACCTGTTTTAGTGGTAGCTGGTGCGTGACGTCATCTCACTCAATAGGGATGACGACAACTTTTTTTTCCTCAGTCTATCAGGAAGATTATTAAAAAGTATTGGACACGTATTTTTTCTTTTTTCACGTAATCAAACTTATACGCAGATATATTGAGTTGAAATGTCGCGTGCCGTCACGGTTAGGTACGATTTATACCTAATGGTGAAGTAGTTAGCCCCCACTCTCCAACTTTAATGTGTTTTAACTTAGGCATTCTTTGTTAATTTGATAAAACAAAAAATACGTGCCTAATTTTTTTTATTACCTGACTGACGGACTAATTAGAATTTCGATTTCTTCACCCTGTCGTCATCCCTATTCACTCACTCTCGCTAAAGAGCGGGCGCTACGCGCAGAACTATATCTACCTGTGCGCAGAAAGAGCTACTACGTCATTTTTACTAACGCCTTTTTAGAACGAGCAGTTTTTTGGGTTCCGAAGTCCACAAGGTACCCTTATAGTTTCGCCATGTCCGTCCGTCCGTCCGTCTGTCCGCACTATTGCTCGGAGATGCTTAGTTCTAGAAAGCTGTAATTTGGCATGAATATACATATTAGTTACGCTGACAAAGTGGTACAATAAAATTTTGAAATATATTTTTTTATAAGGTTTTTTTCTTGCGTACCCCATGGTGCGGCATATCGTTGAATAGGTCTTAAAAAATATTGTGGGTTTGTTAAAACTATTTTTTGATTAAGTGATGCTAAAAGTCTGAGAAAGGTGTGGGCATCGTCAACTTCGGATCATACTTTGCGCGTGGCCCGACACGCACTTGACCGGTTTTTTACTTTTAAAACGTATGAAATTGACGACTTACGAAAAAAAATGGATATTGTCCATTAGATGTTAGAAATACGTATCCTTTTAAATTTTCCCTACTTTACAATTTTTAACTAGCTAATAAAATAGCCATGTTCAAAAATTTAAATGTTGTCCTTGAAAATCATACTTTGCATAAACATGATCCGAAGTACAATCCTCAAGTAAATGCCACGTACCCGCTGCCCTGTCAAAGATTACGACGCACCCCTCGCACTCCGATAAGCCAAATTACAATCCCTAAAGCCGAACCCTGTTTAATTTATTGTTGATTAACAATAAATAAAAGGCTATTGTTTAAACTAAATAGATTAATTGTACGGTCTTAATTAAGCATTAAGAGCGGCGCCTCAAGGTTCAGCTTTAAACGTCTCAGGTTTCAGGAAATACAATACTGTAATTGTTAAATCGTTTCATAGTTGTAAACAGAAAATAGGTACAGGCTTAGAGATCTTCTACTATTATTATTATTATTTGTTGGTACATTTACATGTCACGGGCCCATGGAGACCCGGTCATTGGCATTCATGGGGCCGAAGCCAACATGAAGAGGCTTTTGGTACCTTTTACTAGAAATGTGAGATGGCCGCAACTGTGGAGATCTGTCCTCCCAATACAACATGAGGCTGTACTGGCGGACAGCCCTCCCCAGTTGCCAAACTATTGCCGAGGAAGGAAGAGACTAGGAGTGGGCTATATGGATGTGTGGACTGGAAAATCGGGCTATGGAGTGAGATAACGGACATCTGCCTGATCAATATCTCACAAATCGAAAGTAAGGCAGACGGTGACTCGCCGCTTACGCACTAACCTAAAGGCTAGCCTTCGTGGGCCCCCTATACAGGCCACCGCACGGGTGGCGAGGGAGCAACACTGATGTAAGCAGCTAAGGGTGTGGAGAGGTGTGCACCGATTTCGCCATCGCGGGTCGCGCCTCGTACGCACCCGGAGCGGGTTTCCCCGTTATTACGCAGATTGAGCACTTCCACCCTTCCATCGGCCCGCCACAGGCCGCCCTGCGCTGACTGACTGCACCGGTGGTACAACACCAGGTGGGCGATGGGGTCGTCACATCCCTACGCCGTTTTATTATTATTATTATTATTACTTAAAAAGCATCACCAACACTCTCAACGCATAGTTGATGGCTGTCTCAGCTCGCACACATGTGTTGAGAGTGTTGGTGGTGCTTTTTAAATACATTGAAGCGTTTTGAAATGTGTAGGCGCAGGACTTTAGATAGTAGAAGATCTCTACACAACTCAGAAGGCGCGTAAATTAAGTCCGTTCATAGGAACGGACATTGCACATTCTCCTACGGTGACGGCTGAGCTGGGTATAGACCCAGCTCAGCCGTCACTGTAGGAGAATGTGCAATGTAGATGTAGGCTTCCGCAGTTGCCCATCGCAATTAATTTTATTTAATTTAATTACAATAAAAGCATAGGAAATACAGGTTAAAAATATCCACACCATGCTTCGTTATGAATACACATACATAGATTAATTAATCCACAGCACGCTTCGTCATAAATGACAAATGACCGCACATAAATAAATAATCCACACGAAGCGTGTTCGTCAAATAAATACGCTACCCTACCTCATACACAAATCTAGCACCCATAACAAACTCAAACTTCGTCAAACAAATAAAGAAAACAATAATGTAGTGAATAATAGTTTTTCACCAGAAAATCTCGGAAATCGGACTCGAACTGTCCGAATCCCAAACGACGGTCAATGGATTTTTGTTTCATTTAGGTACCTATATTCATATTTATTTACTAGGTTAAAGCCATAAATTGTATATATTTTTCTAGTCTCTCGATTTCCTCATTTTGATGTCTTCACACAAAACGCGAGAAAAGTCACGAGCGTATTGTTATGAATCTCCTGTAAACTTCCATAAATATCCGTTATCGTAAAATCTGCGGCAGATTTCGTAATAAATACAATAACGTACGCCATTCGGGACAGCCGTCAGAATACGCCGGATTCTTCCTGGCACGTTACCGGTAAATGGAGCTTAAGCGAATTTGCGTGAGAAGTTTCACAGGCACAATACAAAATATTCCATACATAAAGATTACTAGATGATACGACATATAAATGGTTAACACAGAAATGTTTTTATAGTCTTAATGCATATTTTAATGAATAAGTAAACTGTAATAATTCTATATGTTCATGACAAATTTGTATGCCTGTCTATAGGTAAATTGTGGTGATACTATTTAGTTATTAAGATCTTTGTACACCCACTTTTGACACATAAATTTCATTCATTCATTCATTCATACGAATTTGGATTAAGACGCTGACAAGACCTAAATTGACTTTATTTAAACAGTATTTAAACGAAAACTATTTGATTTTGTAAGGCGAATAATAGTAAGTACATTACAGACCACCCTAGGCTGGTGAATTCGTAAATGTCCCAGATCGCAGGTTTCTGTGGCCCGAACCGAAGGTGAGGGCCATAAATATGCGATCTGGGGCTTTACGAATTACCGCCCGTGGTTTGGCAAAAGTTTTACGTCTTGCCTTGGCCAAAAAGTGAGATTTTCTCTTCTCGTAGCGGGCAGAAAATCCCACTTTACGGCCAAGGGTGATGTAAAATATATGTTAGCATTCACTATATACTTAAAAAAACTCGTTATTTCGTAAAAAGGATTTCATGAAATCGGTTCGATGGAACAAAATCGTGAAATTACGTCTTCTTATCCTATTTAAACGGTTCTATAAGTTTAATTTTTTAACTTCTATAATTAAATACACTATTCCGTCATACTCATATTTGCTAATTTATAATGTTCATGCAATGTGAGATTTTTTTGTAATCTTAATTTTTCTAATTTTATACGTATATCGCCCACATTCCGCGGTCGTGCTGCTCGCTCCCTCCAATGCAAACACACATTGCCCGCTGAGACAGTTGCCTGCCTTGATTACTCAAGGTCATTAGCTCTTGTCAGCGTCTTAAGATAAAGACAAAAAAAAATGCCCGTTATTTCGTCTCGCGTAGAATTATAATTTGCGTACCCGAACATTCTAAACATAGTAACATTTAGATGGTTGTAGTTATAGAAGTACTAGCTTCTGCCCGCGACTTCGCCCGCGTGGAATTCAGTTATTCAAAAAAAAAATGTATATGGGATTGGTTGTGTGAGCGACGCCTGAATCCTATACAAAATATTTTTTTTTACCAACTCAAAAAATAATAAAGATCTATACAATATACTCAGAATCGATAGCCGATACTGTGGGTTAATTATAAAATTTGCCATATTTTCTGACCCACCATGTATATATAAAATGCTCGGTCCCTTGAGTTTCGTTATAAAGAGTTTACCCTGTATATATATATATATACTAGCTTTTGCCCGTGACTTCGCCCACGTGGAATTCAGTTATCGCTTTCCCACGGGAACTATCAATTTCAATTTCAATTTATTTATTTCTCTCCACCACCAAAGTACAAAATATTCAACTTATCTTATTACATAATACAGGCAAGATAGGGTAAGTAGACTTATGCGGTGGAGACTGGTGCCCGAGCTAGGATAATCCTGTGTTACGGGTCACCAGGTCTCCAACCCTCAGATATCTGCAGTTATTAAATTAACAGTTTCTTTTTTATATTTTGTGGATAGGTATATCTAAGTTGAGTTGACATGCGTAATATAAAATGATATTTTGATTCAGTTTAACTAAAAACTAATCTACACGTGTGTGTTTTTCATGCGTGAGTGTGTGTGTTTGTGTGTGTGTGTGTGTGTGTGTGTGTGTGTGTGTGTGTGTGTGACTGTGTGTGTGAGATCTATGTCAGTCACTTCAGTTTAGGTGAGAGTGTTACTGAACTGGTTTCAGCAGCTTTTCCGTTTCGTCATAATCAAGACTCTGTAGCCATTGAGAGACTTTATTCTTACATAGGTTTTTTGTCAGGTGGTGAATTGAAAGTTGAGCGTTTATTTTGTTATAGAGGAAGAATCCAAGAAAACAATAGAATCTACGGGCAAGGCAAGTGTTTAGTTTTATGGTAGGACAGATGTAGTTACTTCTTTTATTCTGTGAGGTAGTATGATCAAAGATTAGTGTGGTATGCTTTTTTAATACGGTATTTAAGATGAAAAGTTGTCGAACGGTCATGACGTTGAATTTTTTATAGAGCTCTGTGGTTGGGAAAGTAAAAGGGAGGAATAGGCTAACTTTGAGTATAGCTCTTTGGGCTCTTTCTAGGTTTAAAAAATGTGTTTTGTGAGCACCACCCCAAGATGTAATGCAATATGTAAGTATTGATTGGCATAGTGCATAGTATACTGTTTTAATGATTTTTGTATCAGCCACATGACGTAGGTTTTTGAATATATAAATTAATTTCCTGGTTCTAGCCGTAAGGACCTCAAGATGTGGTTGAAAGCTCATTCTCGAGTCTAATGTGACACCAAGATATTTGATATTTTTTGATTCCAAGAGATGTGGACATGAACAGTTTGAGTTAGACGGATTATTACAAGAATGGGCTGTAAGATGCAACACATCATGATGATTTTTGTTGATATTCTTGGGAGAAAAGGCAATAAATTTGGTTTTGTCTACATTTAGTGTTAGGATATTTTCTTTTAGCCATGTTGAGACTTTGTCGAATCCAGTTTGAGCGACTTGGAAGACATCTTTCCAACTTTTTGCGTGAAAAAGTAGGGCAGTGTCATCTGCGAAGGTAACGATTTTACCTTTGTGGATGTTTATTTGACACAGGTCATTGATATATGCTAGGAAGAGGGTTGGACCGAGTATACTGCCTTGCGGGACGCCATAGGTGACTTTAACTTTATCACTAGCATATTCATCTATTTTGACACACTGTGTGCGGTCGGTGAGGTAGTCCTCAAAAAGTTTCAATTGAAGGCCTCGTATGCCAAGTTTTTCAAGTTTATAGATAAGGATGGGGACAGAGACTGTGTCAAAAGCTTTCGCTAAATCTAAGAAAATACCTAGTGTCTTTTGTTTATTGTCTAGATTTTTAATTACGTAGTCTGTCAGGTCATGTACAGCGTCAGCAGTAGATTTATTGGAGCGAAAGCCATATTGAGCCGTGGAGATGATTTTATTTTTTTCTAGATAATTTATAAGTCTTATATTTAAGATTCGTTCTAATATTTTGGATAGTGTGGGAAGAATTGAGATCGGTCTATAATTATTGACACAGCCTCTGTCGCCAGACTTGAAAACGGGTGTAATTCTTGAATGTTTAAATATTGTTGGGAAAACACCAGTAGCCATCGAAAGGTTGCAGATATAAGTAAGTGGTTTAATCAGTATGTCCTTAAATGTCTTAATGATATCTCCAGATATCTTATCCAGTCCTACGGCGCACCCCGACTTAAGTTTCATAATAATACTGTCTATTTCTTTTTCGTCAGTTGGTAAAAGAACCATAGATGTCACTTGATCATTAAAATTTGCTGGTTTGGGATTCATAGAAAAGGGGTCATTTCCTGACTTTTCTGCCAGATTTTTACCTACGTTGGCAAAAAAAATGTTGACATTGTTAACAGAAGTCATCGGATCAGTAGATGATATTAGTGCTAGAGGTGGGTCTGTCGATTTTGTGGTATAGGTTATTTCCTTTATCGTCCTATGCGTTTTTCCGGGATAAAAAGTAGCCTTCATGTCCTTTCCCGGGACCCCAACTATCTCCATTGCAAATTTCATATCAATCGGTCCAGCGGTTGAAGCGTGAAGAGGTAACAGACAGACAGACAGAGATACTTTCGCATTTATAATATTAAATATGGATAGATAAATAGATATATATCCATATCTATAGGAATATGGATATAGACATATGGATTAACGAGAGCGTATAGCTAGTAACTAAATTGTGGAAGCGAAACCAGACGTGTCCTGGATACATTCCTGTAGAGTGGAGTGGTGCACATGCGTGCAAAATTAACAACCTTCAAATAATACATTTATTTAGGTCTATCCGGATGGCTACCACCATCTTACCCGTTAACCTGCCGTCTAACAGCAGTGCTCGCACTATTGTGTTCCCATAAAGAGAGCTGGTGAAATTGATAATATAAAGATAGGTATTCATTATTCAGATAGGCATAGGAGATAGGTATTTTGGGCCCGCTTGGGGACTATAGCCCAAGCCCTCTAGTGATGAGGGGAGGCCTGTGCCCAGCAGCGGGACGCAAACGGTTATCTTGTGATTCCTTATTTCCATTGCCAACATATACCACTTTCCATTAGGTGGCCTGTGTGTTTGTTTACCATTCAATGACATCTTTTTATTCAGTTGTCACCCTGTTTTTATCTCCTGGGGTTCCAAAACAATATAAAATATGAATGACAACATAAACCACAACCTTTTCCATTAAACCCCTATTTATTCTTCGTTGAGTAGTTTCTATCTTCACAAACAGGCAGACATACGCGGTGGGGGGACGTATCTTTATATACCCGTAATGTATTAATAATGATAAAAATAAAATCCACCCGACGCAATCAGAGCGTTCACGTAAAAACCTTATCCCAAATGCAAACTTCATACATTTCCAATGCCCATCAAAACGTACGCGTGCCTTTTCCAAATCTAACTTTCAAACTACCACATAAATTTCCAATATAAACCCCGATCATGCGTGCTTTTATCGTAGGTACCGTTTTATTTGGCCGACACTGCAGCGTTCTACGAGTACACCCGGGAGACTGAAACTTCAGCCGAGTTTGAATTTGTACGAGTTCTAGATATCATGTTTATTTCTAAAGCAATAGAATTATTGGATGTTTTGGTAAGTTTTAAAATAAGCTATCATATAAGTAAATATACTACTACTACAGCCTATTTGCGTCCCACTGCTGGGCACAGGCCTCCTCTCATCACGAGAGGGATTGGGCTATAGTCCCCACGCGGGCCGTGGTGGCCTAGTGGTTCGACCTACCGCCTCTCATGCAGAGGGTCGCGGGTTCGCTTCCGGCTCGCACCTCTAAGTTTACTTATGTGTGAAATTCAATTTGAATTCACCACAGAGCTTTACGGTGAAGGAAAACATCGTGAGGAAACCTGCACGCATCTGCGAAGTAATTCAAAGATGTGTGTGAAGTCTCCAAGTAAATATAAATAAATAAATATCTTGAGACATTTCACACATAGCCCCAAACTAAGCAAAGCTTGTACTATGGGTGCTAGACAACGATATAAATACTTATATAGAGAAATACATACATAATATATAAATACTAACATCCATGACTTGAGTACAAACATTCGTGTTCATCACACAAAGTTTGCCCCGAGCGGGACTCGAACCCGCGACCGTCGGAACAGAAGGCAGGGTCACTACCAACTGGACCAAGCCGTCAAATTAAAAACTGGCTTTATAAAATTACTACACTTTTTTGGGTTCAAAATCAATGCTCGTGATGTGTGGCTCCTCATGGCATCTAAACCCTATGTCACTCGCTTTTTTGACCTCCCTTATTTTATAGTAGCTTCTGCCTGCGACTTCGTCCGCGTGGAATTCGTTAATAGCCTTTCCGCGGGCACTATGTGATTTTCCGGGATAAAAAGTAGTCAATATTTTGACAAGTGTTATAAACCCATAACAAATTTTGTTGCTATCCGACCAGTAGTTTTCGAGATATACAGATTTTTTCTAAAAATCGTTTTTTTTTGTGTTCCACATCCACAACAGCCTCATTTACGGCCCACTGCTGGGCACAGAACTCGTCTCATCACGAGAGGGTTTGGGCTATAGTACCTACGCGGGCCCAGTGCAGATTGGGGACTTCACACACATCCTTGAATTACTTCGCAGATGCGTGCAGGTTTCCTCACGATGTGTTCCTTCACCGAAAAGCTCAGTGGTAAATTCAAATTGAATTTCGCAAATAAATAATTTCAGAGGTGCGAGCTGGATTCGAACCCCCGAACCTCTGCATGAGAGGCGGTAGGTTGAACCAATAGGCCACCACGGCTTCTTGCTTCTTGGCTTTCTTTTTTGTGTGTTCAGTATCGTTTATTTAGTCCCCTCGACTTGATAGTTTCTTTTAATTTTCAAGTCACATATGCGACTTCTTCGACAGACTTATTATAGTATAGACAAGTATTGCATAAAATACTATTAAAGGACATCCTCTTATTTTCACGATAGTCAAAATCAAAAAATCAAATCAAAAATGCTTTATTCATTTTTCAACAAGATATTAGAATACAGTTTCTGGGGCCTCCTTTTAAGCTTACAATGCCTATATTAGGACGCCCCACTCTTCCTTAGCTTATACGTATGGCAACAAGTGTTTTTGCAAAATTAGTGGCTATCATAAGGTATACAAGTATTAAGTTTATAAATCCTCCTAGAGGATTACTTACACGGTGATTAGCCGAATCAATCCAATTACTAGAGCAGTAATAAATTGACTCGTTACTTTGCATGTGCATTTCAAAAATAATTATTTCCGTGAAAAGCCACATGTTATAATGAAAACAATGAAAACCACGGCCTGTTCTCTGAAATAAGCCGACACTGCAGTTTTTAATATAGTTAAACGTTGTATTCTGGATCCAATCTCAACTCTACAATCTACATAGTGTTTGTAATTTTTGTTGTACACGGAATAAGTTTTCTAGATCAATACCAATACAGGCATCATTTATCATTTCTTATTTTGGTATGAAAAGACGATCCTAACGGTGAAACATTTTATTCCTGATTTTCATTTTATTTTTATTTCGTACTAGCTTTTCCCCGCAACTTCGTATGCGCAGAAATTTTAAAATGTAAAAGCCCATTTTTTTCCCGTTCCCGTTGGAATTTCGCAAAATCCTTTCTTAGCGTATGCCTACGTCATAACATCTACCTGCATGCCAAATTTCAGCCCGATCCGTCCAGTGGTTTGGGCTGTGCGTTGATAGATCACTATGTCAGTCACCTTTGAGTTGAATATATTTAGATTCTTACTGACGATCTCAATGTGAAATTCTCTTATTTTGACATGTAAAATATGCTGTAATTTGATATTGAGAAATAAATGTCTATGTCTATGTCCATGTCATTTCCCACTGTTAATGGGCAAGTAGGCCTAATTTTAGCACGAGCAGTGACTAGATACACTAGTCCCAAAGTCAGTGCGATATTACTTCACACACATCTTTGAATTACTGCCCAAACGCATGCAGGATTCTATAGGCCGCTCCTATACCCAGCTCAGCCGTCACTGTCACTCGCGCAACGAGTGAAAGAGAAAGCGCTACGCACAGAACGCCCGATTTAGTTAGTATTTAACACGTTTTAATTGCTATAAAATTACCGTCTTTTTATATGGCATTTATAAAGCTGTCAATGTATGCATATAATATGGACAATATTTCTGTTATATTTAGTTTTACACTGTTTGATATAATAAATTGGAGTAAAGTTGGATTAAAGGTCCGAGTTAGGTTATTTTGGAATGAAATTGTATCGAGCGAAGTTTCGTGAAACGTGTAAAGAAAGCTGTCAATTTAAGAATGATATAATTAAATTAATATAGCATGTGTTTTTTTCTTCATATTTTTAACTTTTAGCATTTCCGCGCGCAACTCGCCATGAACTCGCCTCACCTCCATCCGGAGATGGTGAGTCAATCATTGGCCCGCGTAGTACACACACATTTAGAAGTGTACAGACGTCTTCGCACGCATACATTGACACTGCAGCGCGCTGCCCGGCCTGCCATTCGAGTTGCGATCTAGATCGTGTTTTTCTGGGCCGTGTCCGCCGTGTTACTATAAACTCTGTTTATCTATGTGTAGAACGTTGTCAAATAGTCATCCCGTAACGCTGGAGAGCCTTAATGCTAGTGCATCTGACCTCTTCACGCTTAAACCGCTGGATCAATTTAGACGAAATTTGAAGATAAGTAGTTGGAGTCCCGGGATACTTTTACATAGGTTACTATTTATCTCTAAAAAAGACATAGTTCCTATTCAAATGCGACTACCTAAGAGTGTTATCACACTTGCGATTCGCGAGCGAGTTTTGTATGGAGGCGAACACTCCGCGAGTTCGCCGCGTACGAGTTTTGTATTGAAATCGCTTTCAACTCGCTCGCAAATCGCAAGTGTGATAAGGCCCTGATTCCACGTAGGCAAAGTCGCAAACAGAAGCTAGTAATAATATAAGTTCTTCCAGTGTGAAATAACAGGAGTTCGAATGAAATCCGCACCAAAGCGTGAAGCGTTAAATGGGAGCTTCAGGATGCAAAAAATGGAATGAATACCGCCACTACGAGTCGAACCGAGGGCTTAATAGGGTTTCAGGAGCTGTGAAACATAAAAGGAGGCATTTGGATCGTGAAATCCGCTTTTGTGGCGAATATAAAGAGTTACATAACAAAAAACCATCCATACCTACTGATAGTGTAAATGCGAAAGCAACTCTTTCTGTCTGTTTACCTCTTTACGTTTAACTGCAAGTCCGATTTAGATGAAATTTGGTACGTATATAGTTGGGAATCCAGGAGAAGGACACAGATTAATATTTTTTATTCCGGAAAAACGCATAGTTCCAGCGGGAACGTGACAACTTTTTCGTGGGTGAATTCGCGGGAAGAAACTCATCATCATTATCATCATTTCAGCCGAAAGACGTCCACTGCGGGAAAGAGGAAGCCCCCAAGGTGAGTCACTCAGACCGGTTCTGTGCTACTCGCATTCACCGCGTTCCCGCGACCTTTACAAAGTCGTCACTCCTACTTGTTGGAGGCCTACCGACAGCTCGTCTCCCGGTTCACACAGAAGTTAGTTTATTATATCTTTCCATTTGATCGAGCAGTATGTAATAGTAGTAGTAATGTAGAGATATTAATTTTAAAATTTCCTGTTGTGTCTTGGAATTCGGTTACAAACAGCGTTCCCACGGGAACATTCGTTTTGCGGGATAAAATGCAGCGAACATCAAACTATCTACTTCGAAAATTTCGGGGTCGGGGATTATTTTCATACACCACTTGCAACACACAGCAGTGCGAATGACGTTAGGGTACACTACTAAACAATACCGGACTGTCATACCTGGCGAAATATATTATTAAATAAATAAATAAATAAATATCTTGGGACATTTCACACATATTGACCTAGCCCCAAACTAAGCAAAGCTTGTACTATGGGTGCTAGACAACGATATAAATACTTATATAGAAAAATACATACATATATAAATACTAAACATCCATGACTCGAGTACATACATTCGTGTCTTATCACACAAAGTTTGCCTCGAGCGGGACTCGAACCCGCGACCATCGGAACAGAAGGCAGGGTCACTACCAACTGGACCAATCCGGCCGTCAGTATTGTATCATTCTTACTAATCATTGACCTATAATAAGTAATAACATATGGACGAACAGTGCCTAACAGAATATGTCAAAAAATATGGAGCAAACTGACATTAGAAAATACGTTCTAATATGCTAATAACACCTCTCTATAACGAAGGCCAAACGGGTGCCCCAGCTGTTCGGGCACCCGTTTTGACGGGGCCATTTTCTCTGGCTGATTATGGATTCTTACTTTGGATTAGTATGGATAAGTACACCACAAATAATATTGTTTCACCGTCCGAACAGTGACCAACAATCCCATATCTATTTCATTTGAAAATGAGCGGAGGCGAGTGTTCGTCCACTTTTAAGCACAATTTAACGTTTATTTGCCCAATTTCACGGGTGAAAGACAAAATGGGAGCATTTTTAGAGTTCCGTAGACAAATGGCAAAAAAACGGAACTTGTAATTTCGTCGTGTCCGTCTGTTTGTCCGTCCGTGTGTCACATCTTTCGCGGAGGCTATGGGTACTGTATTGTTGCAATTTGGTTGGTAGGTGAGTAACTAAAATAAAGCAGTGCGATTTTAAGAAAAAAAAATTAAGGTTGGCACTCCATTACATGTAACTGACGCATTAAAAAATAATTTAAGAGAAAATATTAATGTGAGGTATCTCAATAAGTTTTTTATTTATGCCAATATTTTGATAGATATTTGATTCTAAAATAGTGATAAAAAGGGGCACGCTTTTTCACGACCCTCTAACTTTTGGACCAAAGAGTGAATAATTAAATTGTATAAAAAAAAACTTAAAAAAAAAACAAAATGGGACACGTAGTTTTTGAGGTAAGGGATAATTTTGGAATGATTTCGGTAGCTATTGTCCCTTTATATGAGCGGGTGCGACTCGCTCTTGGCCGGTTCCCGCCCCCCCTCTTTCCGGGCAATGCGGTACCGGTTTCGAATCCAGGAAATTTTCCTAATTCCGCTGTTAATTGAGGATAGATTTATTATTGGGATTATGGCAGGATCATTTATTCGTTTGATTTTATTTTCTATTATACCACAGAATAAGTAATAGTACTAACGTACAGAAGGCCGACTTCTAACAAAAAACCGGTTTGTTGCACCGTACGCTCCCAAATTGGCCATCTCTTTCTATTACATGCAGCGCGCTCTTTCGGAGGCCACGCCCTAGCGCTAGGGCTGGCGCACTCGAGAACATATTAAATGATGATATTAGTACATAGGTTGGGTAGAATGGTGTTATTAACAAAATATATATTTAAGTTAGTTATTTTATTATTATTAACAACACTCGTCTACACAGATGCTACAACGTAATTTACTATTAAGTTATCACATACTTTATCTGTCAATTTATGAATCTGCTAAATTCAAAATTAAGACACACGGTCACACAACTGCATTATCATAATATATACTAGCCGTTGTCCGCGACTTCGTCCCAAGTACATATGTACTCGGGACGAATTTGCGTACTCAATGATACTATACTGTTCATGCATAGTTATTGTTATTATTCTTATTGAAAAAATAAAAATTTGGGTTGTCTTGAACTACCTCTATACCAAATTTCATAATTTTACCCTTTACCAAACAAATACTTTTTACCAAATCATTTTACTGTTGTTGTTAATACGACGCTGCAATACAATTTTTTTTTGACATAATTCAAATTTCATAGCACATTCGACTCTTGCGTCGCGACGTACATTAAGAGTTTACGCGCGCGCGTGCATTCGCTAGCAGTGCGCGGCAACCACTAATCATCACGCCACGGTGCGAAGCCGGCGGGTACTTGTGTCGAGCGCGAAGAAATCAAAGAGTGCGCCGCGCCTGATTATACGCTGACAAGAAACTAATGAGTAAGTAAGTAACACTTTATTGTACAGAATAAAACACACAAATACAATGATCAATACAGAGAAGAGACACGTGTACAAAGGCGAGCTTATACCTATAAGGAATTTCTTCCAGCTAACCTTTGACTAGTGGAGAGCTAACATGTTCACGAGTAGACAAATAAGTATGTACAGAAAAATCGAAGCAGCGAAGAGCTTGAGCAATCGAAGCAGGCAATCTCAGCGGACAATGTCTGTTTGCATTGGTGTGAGCGAGAAGCACGACCGTGGCTGTAGGCGATATACGTAGAAAATCAGAAAAATGAAGATTAAAATAAATCCCACGTTGCATGAACAATATAAATTAGAAAATTTTTTGGTATGAGTATGACGGAATAGTGTATTTAATTATAGAAATCTGCCTTAAGAAAATTAACTTATAGAACCGTTTAAAAAGGATCAGAAGACGTAACATCACGATTTTTGTTTCATCGAACCGATTTCGTGAAATCTTTTTTAATAAATAGCATTTTTTTAAATTATATGTATCATCATCATCATCATCATTTCAGCCAAAAGACGTCCACTGCTGGACATAGGCCTCCCCCAAGGCTCGCCACTCAGACCGGTCCTGTGCTACTTGCTTCCACCGGTTTCCCGCGACCTTCACGAGGTCGTCGCTCCATCTTGTTGGAGTGAATATTAACATATATTTTACTCGCTTTATAAAATGAAATAGTTTTCATTTAAATACTGTTTAAATGAAGTCAATTTAGGTCTCGTAAGCCCTCCGTCCACCTCGCGTTTGTTTGGGAGAAGTTTTAGGCTTTTTATCTCAACAGGGCCTCAAAATACAGTGTGGCCCGATGAAACGTGATGATGTTTATTCGATGAAAAAAGTAAAAAAAAACCTGCCATAATTTTCCATGATTTCTACAAAAAATATGAAGACATAAGAACGATCCTTCTAAGGCGCGCGTATTTATTTATTTGGTCTACCAATGATTGTTACATCAATTCTAAAGCTAGTTACATTGTTTAAATCTTACACTAAATGCACAATCTCTTATAGGTAAACACCACATGCACCATAACTACGGTTTGGCAATATATTGTGAAAATTACTTATTCATTATTAAAATGTTTTACAAACTGTACCTAATTAACTGACGTTTAAGTATATATCACTTCGTAACCTATTTTAGTATTAAATTAAATTATTTTGACAAACAAGTTACTAGTCTAAAGATAACCTTTTGATGGCTTCCATTGACGTATAGTATGATTTTAAATCAGCGGGATTATAAACATAAACCCTTACACTACTACTACTACTACTACTACAGCCTATTTACGTCCCACTGCTGGGCACAGGCCTCCTCTCATCACGAGAGGGTTTGGGCTATAGTCCCCACGCGGGCCCAGTGCGGATTGGGGACTTCACACTTCTTCTTTTTTTTTATCACTTCGCAGATGCGTGCAGGTTTCCTCACGATGTTTACCTTCACCGAAAAGCTCAGTTGGTAAATTCAAATTGAATTTCAAACATAAGTAAACTTAGAGGTGCGAGCTGGAATCTAACCCCCAACCCTCGACTTGAGAGGCGGTAGGTCGAACCACACTTAGAAATGTAGTAATTCCGAACCCGCTAAAATAATAAATATGTAATATAAAATCTGTATTTTTATCGTCAATGTATTATTCATTCTAATCTCATCAAAATCTGATTTGATAACATTCTTGCTTTTGACGTGATAACGTCTTATAAATCGAGTACCTTTTCCCGTAAATTCGTATGCGCAGATATTAAAATGTAAAATTCCGTTTTTTTTTCATTTCCGTGGGAATTTCGGGAAATCCTCTCTTAGTGCTCCCCTACGTTCCCTAAGGAATCTGCATGCCAAATTTCAGCTCTCTACGACCAGTAGATTTGGCTCTGCGTTGATCGATCAGTCAGTCAGTCAGTCAGTCAGTAGCCAGCCAGCCAGCCAGCCAGCCAGCCAGCCAGCCAGCCAGCCAGCCAGCCAGCCAGCCAGCCAGCCAGCCAGCCAGCCAGCCAGCCAGCCAGCCAGCCAGCCAGCCAGCCAGCCAGCCAGTCAGTTTCTTGTTTTATATATATTCATCTGAACGCCGGCTGCGCGCACGAAAAATCATTTCGCAATACTTAGTACTTAACGTTACGGTAGTGCTATAGGGCCAGTAGGGGCTAAGGGTTTGCTAGTGGTAGGGCCTGGTGCTAGGCCCGTCCAGGGAGGTACCACCGTCTTTCCCCGCTAACCTGCCGCCAAATAGCAGTGCTCGCACTGTTGTGTTCCGGTAGGGGGTTAAGGCAGCCGGTGAAATTTCTGGCACAGAGGCATTCCATTTTAGGCCTCAGGGTAGGCAATGCGAGATCTTATGGTTTCTTAATCGGGGGACAAAGGATTTCGGTGTCCATGGGCCGCAGTTACCACTGATACCATCAGGTGGGGCTGTGCGCTCGTTTGCCTATACCATCGACGTAAAAAACGGTGCAAGCGAGAGAGCAGAACAGCAGACAGCAGCAGCGATCGGCCTAAGCGTGACGTTATCACGTAAAATTAAACCCAGATTAAATAAATTAAAATTAAATTTCAAATCTGTTTATTTCCATAAAAAAAGACAACAAATTACATTTTATAAACTCCCGCTCAATCTTTACAAAAGACTAGCTGACCCCGCGGACTTCGTACCGCCTTAGTAAACCTCACGGAGCCCGAGACCTTTCCAACGAATGCAAAACCGTGGAAATCGGTTCGTGCGTTCTGGAGTTATAGCGTCAGGGAGGAAAACCCGACTTATTTTTATATAGTAGATTACGTGCTGCGGAGTTGTCGCATGCTCACAGTAGTATAAATGCGATAAAGGTAAGTATTATGTAATAGGTAACAATAGGTAGGTATTTTGTTTTCATTAAAACCGACTTTATAGACAACCAGTTTTTTTTTAAATGAACTTGACCTTTTTAACGCCCTCTCCAATCCCACTACAAGCTCTTTAAATATTTATTCAAACAATCAAACGCTTACGGCTATTATTCTTTAATTACCCCGAGAACAGGAAAAGGGCTAAAATTCCGCCCCTTACCCCCATCGGGGACGAATTCCAATTATTTGGGCTGTTAACGTCGATCAATATACGAACGGGCACGACGATTTGCAGAAAACCCTTAAAAACCTATTCGACCCTTCGCGGACACGTATTTTGATTGGTTTGGTCCAAGTCACAGAATATTTAATAGTACTACATACAGAATGGCCACGGAATCACCCACCTGGATCTAGCCGGCGCGCAACTCGCGCCCAACTCGCCCTTACCGTCATTTGTTTCATCCGGAGATGGAGAGTGAATCGTTGGCCCTCGTACTGGTACACACACATTTACAAGTGTACAGACGTCCTCGCACGCAAACATTGACACATCATTCGAATTGTGTTCGAAATCGTGCTTTTATAGGCCGTATCCGCCGTGTGTCCAAGTCACAAAATTTTGTTTACATCACCCTTGGCCGTAAAGTGGGATTTTCTGCCCGCTACGCGGAAAGAAAATCTCACTTCTTGGCCAAGGCAAGATGTAAAACTTTTGACAAACCACGGGCGGTAATTCGTAAAGCCCCAGATCGCATATTTATGGCCCTCACCTTCGGTTCGGGCCACAGAAACCTGCGATCTGGGACATTTACGAATTCACCACCCTAGGTCTGAAATATACTATTACAGCCTTTGTTTTTTACAGACAAACGATCAAAGTGACGGCTCTAAGGATTTGGAATATAGTTATAGTATAGGCGACAAATCAATCTAGCTAGATCTCAGATCCCCGAGAGATAGCGAATTCTTTGATGAAGAAGCGGTCACGACCGTCATGCAGTTTGTTTAATTCGTAGCAGACGCCGCCGATGCACGCGTGGCAATCCTTCGTCTCTTTGATGGCAATCGTGAAGGTTGTCAGGCTCAGCGTGCTATCACTAACCCTGAAATAATGTTTTATCTACACTCATATCAAAAATCCTCTATGATGCGTTCAGAAATCGGTATTAATGACATCCGTTATGATAGCGAGTTTTGTCAAAGCCAATTCCCTATCTGTGGTAATTCCATACAGTGAAGTTTATTTTACAAAATCGAATTCGATGTTGTCCTTAAACAATGACGTCCAAATTTCGAACATCTTCGAACAGCAATGGCCGCCTAGATTCTTCAATAAGACAGAACGAAAGTGTGTTCCAAATTCAAAATGTCGGCTCTATTTAGTCTATGTTTTTTGAAAATCGAATGTCGAAAAATCGATTGAAAGACACTGACGTATTCGAATTGCCGCCTTTTCGAAGCAATGCAGAAAATTTTATTGCTTCGATAAAGGTGTTTGATTATGTACCTACACTAACTACTGCTCGTGACTTTGTCCACGCGGTTAGAGCATACAAATTTAAACCCCCCGCCCCCCATTTTGCACCTTAATAGCGTTCCATCGATCTTTCTTTCCAAAAGTCCTTTCTTTCCTACATCTACGTTTTGGCTTGCCATTTGCTTATAGCTTAGACCGCTTCAAAATAGATACCTCACGAAATTATTAATATTCATAGATTAATTAATTTTCGGCGGACCTCAGGCCGAGTGTTTAGGTGTTTCCCGACGTAATGGTTCCGATTTAATCTGGATATTGAATGATTTCGACCCATGACGTCAGCAGAAATTACATGGGGTTCGAGGGGGCTTCAATAAAGTTGTTGCTAGGACTTGATGCCAGGACACAGTATACCTAATACTAATAGCACAGAATATTTAATAGAACTACATACAGAATGGCCACGGAATCACCCGCATGAAGCTAGCCGGCGCGCAAGTGACGTGTTCGCCCTGTGCTAATAGGTACTATCGTACCAGTAGCAACACTCACCGCCCCGCACCAACACAAGTTACCTCACCCCGCCCGCGGCGAACGTGCGCGGCTTACCATAGCAAAAGCGGTCGGAACGTGCACTCTCGCACACACGCGCACGTATTTAAAAAAATAAAATGAAAATGAAAAATGTTCATTTCGCAAAACTTTTGGTTGGGTCCTCCTAGTAAGCTCAGATGTGCCTGTGACTGAAGGGCCCGCTCTTTCATTACTTTATAAATATTCGTATTTGTAAAATATATTATTTTAGTTCCCTCGGGATCTATAATGAATTAATTAAGGTGTCTAGAACTAACTAAAATCGTACCTAGTGTCATCAATTCAAAATTCAAAAAATTCAATCATTTATTCAGCAAATTGGCCACATAGGGGCACTTTTACACGTCAGAAAAGAATTTACTAGCGCTTCCTAGACCCATTGCTTGAGAAGAAGCGCCGCAACAAACTCAGGCAGAAGGCCTTTTTTCAAAATTTACACATAGTTATAACATTTACATTACATGTATAAAATATACATATAGCGGTACGTTTGTTCAAAATCGGTTCAACAGTTAGCCGTGAAAGTGGAACAGGAAGACAGATAAACAATTGCATTCGTAATTACCTAATATATGTTATAGGATTTATGTAGGTATTTTCTTTGTACCTACTACAAAAGTTAAACTTCAAATCCACTTTTAACTTGATACAAAGTGATAAAGTGTCAATTATTCATTTCGGTATGCTCAGTTAGTTAAACTCACTCGTAAAAAGCGGAAATTATCAATGAGCGCACCTAAATTCAGATACCCTCGATAAAACCGAAATTGATTCGGTAAACAAAACGCTTCGGCCGAAATGTTGAAATGAATTACTCCATTCCGCCCATTCGGCAGTGCGCGGCCGCACCGTTAAAATTGGGGGTTTGTTAGGCACAATAAATTGTGTGCTTTGGATTATAATGGCTTATTGAGTTGATTGAGGTTAGTTGTTCGTTTTGATAACTGGGAAATTAAACTGAACTGGGAAAGTAACTATCTACTCTATTTGTATTAGTGATTTTATGACTTAAAACACGGCACACTCAACAGCAATTAATTCGGAACACTTTTTATAGAAAATGCTATACAAAAGTGACCCGAATTCATTTCTGTTGAGATGTGTTATGTTGCTAAACTCCTATTAGTTATTTCATACTTATCCACCCACCCATACTATATATACTAACATTATTAATGCGAAAGTAACTCTGTCTGTCTGTCTGTTACCTCTTCCGAGGACGAAGGACTAATTAGGTACATTCATCCATCTTAGTCGCACCTGGGGAACGTTATAATACCTAACTCATCTCTGACGAAGTTAATAATAATAAGAGATTTTATTCACCAAAAAAAAAAAAACAAATAAAGAAACGAGCAGTTGAAATTACAAAAAGATGGTGGCGAAAAGGATTATATTAATAGGTAAGTACTTAATAATATTTTTAAATGCGAGAGAGACTATGTTTGTCAGCCTGTTACGCTTTCATGGTTAAACCGTTGAAGCAATTTTAATGAAATTGCTTATACCTTTTTAGGAAAACGCGTATGACCCACGGGAACGCTCAAATCGAATCCCGCGCGGATAAACCAACGGACAAAGTCTACTTTTTAATAAATAAACATCGAATACCGTTTCTATAAGGACAATATCAACTTTTCCTCTGGAACCAACCAAGAACAATTCAGATACCTACCTACTACATTAATATCACACCTTTTTCGACACGTCCATAAAAACCTGCTTAATTCAAACGTGTTTAAGTACACTCCGGGGCATTAATATGTATGTACTTTCTCACCCTGTTCCGTTGTCTCGACGTCCATTGTGTGTATACACATTGACGCCACTGACTATACTAGTATGTGGAAGAAACACAAGTATTTAATAGTAGTTTCTGTTACGGACTGCGTGGGGAATTTTCATTGCATTCCAACGTCGGGTCGGGACACTCTGCTTTCATTAGATTCTTAACCGTGAACTGTTACGTAATAAACTTGGACTTTAATAAACAGCGTTTTCTACGCCACATGCAGGAAAAGTTTAAATACTGCCGACAGAATGTTACGAATAGGTGCATTTTTTGTGTAACAATAGTGCCTCTCAACCGGGATAATGCGTTTAATTTGAAAACGATAGGAAAAAACTCTTGACATTCTATGATATCAATGGAAGCCCTCTACTCTCTATGATCACAGAAATTTAATAATACTACGTACAGAATGGCCACGGAATCACCCACCTGGATCTAGCCGGCGCGCAACTCGCGCCCAACTCGCCCTTACCGTCATTTGTTTCATCCGGAGATGGAGAGTGAATCGTTGGCCTTCGTACTGGTACACACACATTTACAAGTGTACAGACGTCCTCGCACGCAAACAGAGGACACGCAAACATTGACATACCTCATTCGAATTGTGTTCGAAATTGTGCTTTATAAGCCAGTTTTTTTAAAGAGTTACTCTAATTATTTATATTCCGAGGTATGCTTATATTTTTTTTTTTTGTATATTTATTTTAACGCCAATAAACATTTCTCATTCAGCGAATTTTTGCTATTGCATTTTGCTAGGCACAGTCCGCTCTCACGATGTTTTCCTTCACCGAAAAGCTCAGTGGTAAATTCAAATTGAATCCCGCATTAGTAAACTCAGAGGTGCGAGCCGGAATCGAACCCCCGACTCTCATGAGAGGCGGTAGCTCAAACTTCCAGACTTAAACTTGACATTTCTTAATTACACTTTCTGAACTCCGTGCTAATTAAATAATCTAAAACGTCCTTTGCAGAAATATTTCTTTGAAGAAAAAGCCAATATTGGATCTGTGCAGCATCTCAGCCCATCTGCATTAGATCTAGGGTAGGCTTCAATGAAGTCTAGGGAAAAAGGAAACCTGAATCTAGATTTCTAGATCAATTTAGCTCTTAAAGTGTAGAGCGAGCCACTTTGCAGCTTTTCTTACCTAATTACGCGAGAAAAGAAAATGCGAATATCGTGAAGCTGGTGGAGGGATTATGGAATTGAAAAGATCGCCGGTTAGAACAGAAAATATACCATTTTTTTAAATGTTATTACGTTGCAGGTTTTCAGTATGTCATAAATTTCTGCCCTGCCTTCTGTTCCGATGGTCGCGGGTTCGAGTCCCGCTCGGGGCAAACTTTGTGTGATGAACACGAATGTTTGTACTCGAGTCATGGATGTTTAGTATTTATATATGTATGTATTTCTCTATTTAAGTATTTATATCGTTGTCTAGCATCCATAGTACAAGCTTTGCTTAGTTTGGGGCTAGGTCAATATGTGTGAAATGTCCCAAGATATTTATTTATTTATTATTTATTTAAGTACATCCACCACCCATTTAAGTCCCACTGCTGGGCACAGGCCTCCTCTCATCACGAGAGGGTTTGGGCTATAAGTGACGTCACAAACGGGTACACGTACGGTTATACGTTCACAACGTTATCAACAATTTATTACATACCTATACAAGCAGTTCCAGTTATTAGTTACTACTTCCATGGTTCTGTCAGGCGAGAGCAAAATAGCGAGATGTGCGACGTAAAACAAATGAAACACGATTGAGCTCAAAAAAATCCGGATCAGGATTTCTAATAGAATCCGGTGTTGCGTCCGGCGGCGTCAGAATTTTTCTGTTAGAAATTTCTGATAATGTGCGGCTAGTCGAAAACCAACAGTATATTGCAGTCCACGAACAAAAACAGGCGTAAATCCAACGTGCCGCTTGCACCCCGTTATAATCCACCACCATTAAAAACTTTCAGGATGCATCGCAGCTCAAAACTCTTAAAAAACGGAAGCTTTAAAGAATATTCTAGAGAAGTTTATAAAGTACCTACTAGCTCTGAAAATTAAACAAAGAATGGTGTTCTGGGGCTGCCGTAAGACTTAGTTTGCAACTCGCCACTAAGGCGTAGCCCCTTTTCGTAAAATAAAAGAACAGTAAGTATATGAATATACCTATCTCTTTTTATTCTAAGTAATCAGTATTGAAATAGAAAGGAGAAGTTAGAAAAAACCGACGAAGTACCTTCGCCTACCACCCTGAGACTACTTCCAACTCCCAAGTGCCACAGTATATCTAATAGGTACTAACTATCGTACCAGTAACGACACGCACCGCCCCGCACCAACACAAGTTACCTCACCCCGCCCGCGGCGAACGAGCGCGGCTTACCATAGCAAAACCGGTCAGAAGGTGCACTCTCGCACACACGCGCACGTATCTGTACAAGATAATAATTTTAGTGTGCAGATTACGTTCACTTTGTATGGAGTGTCGTGGGTGTGCTAGTGCTCGCGACACCACAGTACTATCGTACCATAGCGACATCTACCTCCCCGCACCAAAACAGGTTACCTCACACCGCCCGCGGCGTACGGGCGGTCTTAAGGCCGTTCATAGACCCAGCTCAGCCGTCACTGTCACTCGTGCAACGAGTGAAAGAGAAAGCGCTACGCACAGAACGCCCGATTTAGTTACTTTTTAACACGTTTTAATTTCTATAAAATTTCTGTCTAAAAACATGGCATTTATAAAGCTGTCAATGTATGCATATAATACGGATATTTTTTCAATTTTATTTAGTTTTACACTGTTTGATATAATAAACTGGAGTAAAATTGGATTAAATGTCCGAGTTAGTGGTTACTTTGGAATTAAATTGTATCGAGCGAAGTTTCATGAAACGTGTAACGAAAGCTGTTAATGTAAGGATGATATAATCAAATATAACATATGTTTTTTTCGTATTTTTAACTTTTAACATTTCTTAGAAAAGTTTGATCTTAAATGAGCAATTTGACGATGCTGGGTCAGGGAAGGGCCTGAATATAGTAAAGCCAGTCGGGACGGGCAATTATATATGAGGCCACCATGATCATGGTGATGATACACCATAATATTTTAGTGTGCAGTTTAGTTTCAGTTCGTTTGGAGTGTCGCAAAATTCTCACCGAGATTTGAGCCCTTATCCGCTTTACCTAGTAACATAGTAACTAGAGTGGCGCCCGCGAACCGGGAGACGAGCTGTCGGTAGGCCTCCAACAAGATGGAGTGACGACCTCGTAAAGGTCGGGAGAAACCGGTGGAAGCAAGTCAAGGACCGGTCTGAGTGGCGAGCCTTGGGGGTGGCCTAGATGTTCAGCAGTGGACGTCTTTCGGCTGAAATGATGATGATGATCCGCTTTTCTATGCGCAGTATGTTAAGCTGTAGGTCAAGAACTAAACTGCCCATGACCAATAAACCATACTCATAATGCAGTGCGATATATTAACGTAATAAACGCGTATCGGAAACGGGTGGAGTGACGCCGGAATTGTGCGTTTATCACCCCACGGAAACGGAAGTGGCGCCCTAATAAATATGGCGGCGCAATCGAGCCTTGCAACCAAGTCTTTTCGCGGACATTGCCGCTGACATTATATTTTGTAGGTTGTCGTAAAGTGGGACTCGCTTAGGCAACGCTTGGTAAGAAGTGAAATGGGTTTTTTTAATACAGTTGTTCAAAAAGTAAACATTTTGATATAGGTAAAAAACATAGCTAAATGACCTCGTATATGTAGTAGTAACCTGTATGTATACGAAAGTTGACGTTCCATATTTGAATTTTCGTCGAATTTTCATATAATTTTGGAACACAACTACACACAACAGCTGGTGACTTACTTAAGTTTTTCACCTATACCTTTTTAACGCGCCAAAAGCGCTCGTTCCGAAATGACAATTTCGGAACGAGCGCTTTTTGTTTTTTGACAGCTAATGAGCGTGCCTAAAGTTGTTTTTTTACGAACTAGCGCATAGTTTTTTGAGCTTCATCCTATTCATTTATTGCTTTATTCCTTTTTTTTGCAAATGTATTCAAAAAATCGTTTGATACACGGGCGAAATTGTCATTTTCTCGCTTTCGCTCGCGGCAACATAACTAGGGACGAGTGAAAGCTTTTCGCACTTGCATCAAAATGTACTACTTACTATTCTTTTCCTCAATAATACATACTCATAAAATACACAAGATGTCCGTCCATACTAGTTAAAATAAATGCGAAGGAAACTCTGTCCGTTAAGTCCTCACGATTAAACCGCTGGACCGATTTAGATACTAGAATCCCGGGATTGGAAACTTTTATCCCGCAAAAAAGCATAGTTCCCGCGGAAACGCGATAACCGAATTCCACGCGGCCGCGGATGAAGACCCTAAGCTAAGCTATAATTTATCCAAGCGACGTACAAACAGAACACAACAAGCCGGATTTTCATGTACATGTTTTGTATTTTAGGTTTTATCTTTTTCACTACTTATAGATTAAACTAATTTCTGTCCGCGACTTCGTCTTCGTGGAATTTGGTAGTAGCGTTCCCGCGGGAACTACGCTTTTTTCCGGGATAAAAAGTAGCCTTTTTGTGTATAATTACATTATGTCTGTACTTAAAGTCGTGGTGGCCTAGTGGCTCGACCTATCGCCTCTCATGCCGAGGGTCGGGGGTTCGATTCTGGCTCGCACCTCTAAGTTTACTTATGTGCGAAATTCAATTTTAATTTACCACTGAGTTTTTCGGTGAAGGAAAACATCGTGAGGAAACCTGCACGCATCTGCGAAGTAATTCAAAGATGTGTGTGAAGTCCCCAATCCGCACTGGGCCCGCGTGGGGACTATAGCCCGAACCCTCTCGTGATGAGAGGAGGCCTGTGCCCAGCAGTGGGACGTAAATGGGCTGTAGTAGTAATCATGTTGATCAGTGTTATAAACTACCCCCATACCAGGTTTTGCTGCAATCCAACCAGTAGTTTTCGAGTTAAATCCGGACATACATACAAACATATAGTTTTTTTTTCTAAAAATCGTTTTTTGTGTTCAGTATCGTTTATAATTATAGTCCCCTCGAGTCTTGACTTGATCGTTACAGACGCTACTTCTTCTACAGGCTTATTATAAGTTCTTAGTATATACATGGTGCTCGTGAGCATTGCGAGAGATTTTAACAGCATGTTCCTGACCATATTTTAAGTTAAAAATCTTAATTAACTTCGGCTAAATTCGGCTCGGGTATCGAGATATTTCCATTTCCAAAGGCACGTTTATACTACGTTAGCAATGATTATGTATGAAAATAATAATAAAAAAAAACGTGTTTCGACCTAAGTTCATATAATATTTATTACTTCTTATAGCCTCAGGAATTAGTAGTTAAAATCTCTCGCAATGCTCACGAGCACCCAGTATGTACTAAGTATATAGTATATATTTACTGGTGTTGTTGATTTGTGGATGAATGAGAGAAGACTGACAAAAAGTATTTATATGGCTAGTGTGAATGGAGGTGCTGGAAGAGGAAGACCGAGGCGAATATTCTTGGATCAAATTCAGGACAATCTGATTAAAGGCCAGGTCAAAAGTACTCTAAACCGACGAGCATGTATGCGGAACGGGATGAAAGTTGAAGAAGCGAGAGAAGTATGCAAGAGTCGTAGCAAATGGAAAGAAGTGGTCTCTGCCTACCCCTATGGGAAAAAGGCGTGATATTATGTATGTATGTATTACTGGTGTTAAATGAATAGGTAGGCCCTTAAACGTACTTGCCTACTTAATTGGTTTTAAAATATTTATATAACAAACAAATTAATTATTCTGCGGTACAAAAAGAAACTTTTTCAATTACGAACTTAGTTCTATTTTGGTGGGGCATTTTACAGGTTTTCAAAATTACACAAGCAAGGTTGATTAATTTGAAATTTGTGCTAATTTGCTTGAGTATATACTTATATCTTTGAACACGTTTCCAATTAAAATAAAGCTCATACGTTTAATTTTATCTAATTTTGGTAATGAAGAAGACTGTTTTTTTGTAAATATGCATAGACGTAAATAATATAGACCCGGTCTAACGTACACGTAACATGTCCCCACTTCCACGGTGCCCAATCCAAAGTTCTGTCACCGAGCGTGCGTGACAATAAGCGTTTTTAAAAAAACTTTTTTCGAAACTGTTTCTCAGTATCTAAAAACTCGTCTCGTTGTTGGAAAAATGTGACCCAGCTTTAGTGTCACGATACAAGTTTAACTTTGGATTGGACACCAATGAAGTGGGGAAACATGACATGTATCTACGTTAGGCCGGGTCCATACAAAGTATTATTTATGTCTAGATGTAAATATGTAAGTAACGTCATTTAAAAACAATAGTTTTTATTTTTATAAATAAATGTTTTTGTATTTGTCTTTTTTATATCTAAAATACATACCTAGCTAAAATAAATTCTTCATTCGCACACAGACAAAATCCATATTAATATTATAAATTCGAAAGTACCTAACTCTGTCTGTCTGTCTGTCTGTCTGTTACCTCTTCACGCTTCAACCGCTGGACCGATTGAAATGATATTTGGCATGGAGATAGTTGGAGTCCCGGGAAAGGACATAGGCTACTTTTTATCCCGGAAAAGCCATAGTTGTTATCGCGCTCCCGCGGGAACTATGAACGAATTCCACGCGGGCGAAGTCGCGGGAAGAAGCTAGTAGAATATAAATAGATACTTAGTGAAGTCCCCAATCCGCACTGGGCCCGCGTGGGGACTATAGCCCAAACCCTCTCGTCATGAAATTTAATGTAAATTCACTGTAAATTTAATGTAATGAATATGTATTTTTAGTTTTAAAATTATGTCATTTTTTGCATGCTGAACGCAGCTAAGTGTGCGAACTGATAATAATAATATGTGACATCTTTGTAAATACCCACACTTACAGCAAATAAACTATTTCTATTTCTATGAGAGGAGGCCTGTGCCCAGCAGTGGGCCGTAAAATAGGCTGTCGTGGTGGTGGTGGACTTAGTGACACCGAGCAAGGCTCGGTCTCCCAGGTTAGGTACTTTAAAAACGTTTTCAATTTAAAACTAAGCTTATAACTCATGAAATTATTTATGTTCGAATAGCCGCTTCTTGGTACTCATCGTTATTTTCCTTTTAAAATTTGTCTTCTTAATGTATCGATGTTAATCTAATAAATATTTCCGCGTGTAAAAACACCTTAAAATTTTCATGAAACGATCAATTTCACACACATATTACGGCCTATTTGCGTCCCACTGGCTGGGCTCAGGCCGCCTCTCGTCACGAGGGGGTTTGGGCTATAATCGCCACGAGCGTTTAGTGCGTTGAATTATTTCGCGCTGTGGGTAGATTTACTGAAGAAGAAGAAGAAGAAGAAAAACATTTATTCGACACATAAATTCGACACAACAAAAAATACAATAAGATAAGATAAAAATAGCGTAATACGGTAATACAATTGTGCCGAATTGTGCCAAAAAGGATGACTTAAGATGTTTTACTTCGTCGAAAACCTCAGTGGTAAACTCAAATTGAATTTCGCACATGAATAAAATTACAGGTGCGAGCATCTCTACATGTCAAACCACTAGGGTACCTACGGCTACACACGGCTATTACATAGTTATTTCTTCATTTCAGCTGATAGACGTCCACTGCTGGACATAGGCTTCCCCCAAGGCGCGCCACTCAGACCGGTCCTGTGCCACTCGCATCCACCGCGTTCCCGACCTTTACAAGGTCGTCACTCCATCTTGTTGGAGGCCTACCGACAGCTCGTCTACCGGTTCGCGGACGCCACTCCAGGACTTTCTGGCCCCATCGGCCATCAGTCTTGCGAGCAATGTGCCCCGCCCACTGCCACTTAAGGTTCGCAATTCTTCGGGCTATGTCGGTCACCCCAGTTCTACTGCGGATATCCTCAATTCTGATTCTATCACGCAGAGAAACCCCGAGCATAGCCCTCTCCATTGCCCTCTGGGTGACCTTCAGCCTTCTTATGAGGCCCATCGTAACGGCGGACACGGCCTATAAAAGCACGATTTCGAACACAATTCGAATGAAGTGTGCGTGCGAGGACGTCTGTACACTTGTAAATGTGTGTGTGTATACCAACAACGCGGGCCAATGATCCACTCTCCATCTCCGGATGAAACAAATGACAGTAAGGGCGAGTTGGGCGCGAGTTGCGCGCCGGCTAGATTCAGGCGGGTGATTCCGTGGCCATTCTGTATGTAGTACTATTAAATATTCTGTGGCGCTACTATAAAGGACGCTCGTTTTAAGAATACGAACTCGCGGGAGCGAAATACGTTTATCGCTGAAATATGCTCTTATCGGAAACTTGACATTTTCCACCGCTTCAAGAATAAGGCCCCTTGTTTTCCTCGACAATGTGGCCATAAAAGTAAATAACAGGCGCCGTCTAAATTATGGACAAGCGATAAAAACCTGGAGCTGTATTCGGTTGGTTCGTTTATCTGCCCGCGACTTCGCCCGCGTGGAATTCGGTTATCGCGCTCCCGCGGGAACTATGCGCTTCTCCGGGATAAAAAGTAGCCTATGTCCTTTCCCGGGACTCCAACTATCTCCATACCAAATTTCTTCCAAATCGATCCAGCGGTTGAAGCGTGAAGAGGTAACAGACAGACAGACAGACAGACAGAGTTACTTTCGCATTTATAATATTAACTAGCTTCTGCCCCCGACTTCGCCCGAGTCAAATTCGGTTATCGCGCTCCCGCGGGAAGTATGCGCTTTTCCGGAATAAAAGTAGCCTATGTCCTTTCCCGGGACTCCAACTATCTCCATACCAAATTTCTTCCAAATCGATCCAGCGGTTGAAGCGTGAAGAGGTAACAGACAGACAGACAGACAGACAGAGTTACTTTCGCATTTATAATATTAATATGGATTAGTATATACTACTACTACTACTACTACAGCCTATTTGCGTCCCACTGCTGGGCACAGGTCTCCTCTCATCACGAGAGGGTTCGGGCTATAGTCCCCACGCGGGCCCAGTGCGGATTGGGGACTTCACACACATCTTTGAATTACTTCGCAGATGCGTGCAGGTTTCCTCACGATGTTTTCCTTCACCGAAAAGCTCAGTAGGATTAGGTAGGATTAGTATATATTAGTACGGATATGGATTGTTAGATACTCCGCCTCTTAGGTCTCCAGAAGAAGACGAGCGCACAGCCCACCTGATGGTAAGTGGTCACTGCGGCCCATGGACACCGAAATCAATAAGATCTCGAATGCATTGCCTACCCTGAGGTCTAAGATGGAATGCCTCTGTGCCAGACATTTCACCGGCTGCCACTAGCGGTAACAATATTCGAATGCATTTGGAGAAAACATGTTGAACGTGTGTGGTTGTGGTTGAAAGCCGTGGTGAGTTTACCACTGAGCTTTTCGGTGAAGGAAAACATCGTGAGGAAACCTGCACGCATTTGCGAATTAATTCAAAGATGTGTGTGAAGTCCCCAATCCGCACTGACTGACGGACTAATTAGAATTTCGATTTCTTCACCCTGTCGTCATCCCTATTCAATCATTTATTCAGTAAAGCGGGCACATAACGGGCACTTTTACTCGTCAGAAAATCAAATGAACCTACCAGCATGTGCTAGCCTATTGGTGAGACCAAGACAGACAAACAAATTCAGCAGAAAGCTTCAAAAAAGAACCAATTACAATTTCACAATATCACGACAGCCTATTTTACGGCCAACTGCTGGGCACAGGCCACCTCTCCTCTCATCACGAGAGGGTTTGGGCTATCCCACGCGGGTCCAGTGCGGATTGGGGAATTCACATACATCCTTGAATTACTTCGCAGATGCATGCAGGTTTCCTCACGATGTTTTCCTTCACCGATTTTATAATAGACATAGAATTTCGCATATATGTTCGAAAAAATTGTATGAGTAATAGTTAGAAACTATAGGAGATAGCGAAATCTGTTCGCAGGACAGGAAAATTAAATCTCAAATCAACGCCATGGTTATTTTGCTAAAAATCGGTAGGTACCTATATCTCTCATAGTTTCCAACTATCCTGTATTTTGTTATTATTATGTAGTAGTATTATGTGGAAGCCGTGGTGGCCTAGTGGTTCGACCTACCGCCTCTCATGCAGAGGGTCGGGGGTTCGATTCCGGCTCGCACCTCTAAGTTTACTTATGTGCGAAATTCAATTTGAATTTACCACTGAGCTTTTCGGTGAAGGAAAACATCGTGAGGAAACCTGCACGCATCTGCGAAGCAATTCAAAGATGTGTGTGAAGTCCCCAATCCGCACTGGGCCCGCGTGGGGACTGTAGCCCAGACCCTCTAGTGATGAGAGGAGGCCTGTGCCCAGCAGTGGGACGCAAATGGCTGTAGTAGTAGTAGTAGTATGAGTAGTACAGTTTATAGCAAAAAAATGTAGCCTTTGTTTGAATTTATCGCCCTCATTTATATGAATAAATTCAAGATCTTTGAAACGTTTCTTCAAATTCAGGCTGCTATTACACTAAATGATACTTTGAAGGAATCAAGGCAGTCCCCGGGGAAAGAAAGGTTTTTTTTCCGGTAAAGTTGGGATACACTTCACTTAATGCTGTTTTACATTAATTAATTTTAGGAAAAAAATCGGAAACCTGCACGCATCTGCGAAGTAATTCAAAGATGTACCTATGTGAAGTCCCCAATCCGCATTGGGTCCGCGTGGGGACTATAGCCCAAACCCTCTCGTGATGAGAGGAGGTTTGTGCCCAGCAGTGGGATGGTATTGTATTTGTAACAGTGTGATAAGAAGAAAATGTGGAAATGAATTTATTTTTACAAATAATTACACACAGCGTGACAGTTTCCACCAAAGCACTGTGGGATTCAAATTACTTACATCTACATTAAAGCTAAACAGGAAATAGATTAAATATACACAAACTGAAGACACCCTATCATTCATAACTTCGCACACAGCCATCCAACTACTAGAACATACGTCACAGTCTGACGCAGGAATTGATGTAGGGACTGAAATGGAGAAAGTTATGTGTGACCAATGTTGCGATGGTTTGGTCATCTGGAGAGGAGGGATGAGGGGTGTTGTAAGCAAATATATAAGGGAAGTATATATGTGAGCAAGTCGACCGTCGACCAAAAGGGCGAAACTGATGGGCTTGCATGAAGAGAGGGATGTTATTAACATGCTTTTATTAGGTCGGCCGGTATGTAGAGATCTTCTACTATCTAAAGTTCCGTGCCTTCACATTTCAAAACGCTTATTTTTTTTATTATTATTTAAAAAGCACCACCAACACTCTCAACGCATAGTTGATAGCTGTCTCAGCACGCACACATGTTGATGCCTACACCTACGGCTTCCAAAACAGACGTCTCAATAGCTGGGCCCGTTTACTAAGACTGCTGTAGCTGAGGGTATAGGTGGCGATAAACTGCAGTCACACAGCAACGCCTACAAGATTTTGTGTCTGCGAAGGAGTCTAAGATTTATTTTGTAACAATGATAATTCCGTACTTACAGCCGTGACAGCAATACAGGCCTCTGTTGGCAAGCGCCCAAGGGCCGTGAAGGGTGTGTATCTGTAGTGTGTAAAGTGTAGGTCTGAATTCCCTTCACCGGTCTGCTCGTTCCGCCGGGCCGTTCCAAGTTTTCGCACGCAAACAACCGCGCTCCCAATGGATTACACAAAATGTCAAGTAACTAATCACAATTCAAGCTTTCTACACTCAAAACGCTCGTACGCGTTGTAGATTACAATTTATATCTCAAATATCTCAATAAACCACGCAGCGTCTCAAGAGGTTATTCTTACAAGTTTTTACAAAGACAATATGACGTCTGTCAAAATAGTACCTCAAAAAGCCACAGCTTCGCTAGTATCTATCAAGGGCTGCGTTCCGAATCGCGCTCAGTATTCGGTTCCGAACAATCCCCCGCTCCAGTCAGACCCATTCTGACTGCTAATAAATGGGGAGGCGGGCTAGGCTCGCCACCGCTCGTTTCAAAACCGAATCTCCGACCATGACCTCAGCAACTCTGGGAATCCCGTCAGGCCCATAGAACAACTCTACAATGCGTCCACGACGCCAATACAAGGGCAACAAATTTGATTCCTTAACCAGAACAAGATCTCCAACTTTGGGAGGATCAGTTTTGTCGGTCCACTTAACGCGCTGCTGCAGAATATGCAAATATTCCAGCGACCAACGATGCCAGAAACTCTGAGTCATCTGCTGGAGCAATTCAAAACGGCTCAAACGTGATGATTTTACTTCCCTGATGGGATATTCAGGCAGGGCGTTAAGGGGCCGACCAATCAAAAAGTGACCAGGAGTCAATGCTTCCAGGTCATTTGGGTCTGACGAGATTGGGCAGAGAGGTCGCGAGTTGAAAACGGCCTCAATTTTGCAAAATACCGTTGCAAGTTCCTCGAACGTTAATATCGTTTCGCCAATAACTCGTCGGAGATGCGTCTTTGTAACCTTTACAACGGCCTCAAAAATTCCACCCCAATGGGGGCAAACTGGGGGGTCAAATTGCCACCTAATGCCCATTCGGGACATTGCGATCCTCAAAATATCCTTATGACTATTCAAATAGTTACAAACTTCGTTCAAATAACGATCAGTGCCCTTATAATTAGTGCCGTTATCAGAGCGGATCAAGGACGGTAGTCCCCGGCGAGATACAAATCTACCTAGCGTCGCAAGAAATGCTTCCGTGCTGAGGGCACTTACCAGTTCCAAGTGAACTGCTTTGGTGGCCAGGCAGACAAACACACACAAATATGCCTTGACAGACCGAGCGTTGCGAAGCTGAGAGGTCTTCACCAAAAAGGGGCCAGCAAAATCGGTACCCACGCACGCAAATGGCCGACTCTCCGAGACTCTGTCGGACGGCAAATCACCCATCATCGGCTGTGTGGGTGCGGCCTTCAACCGATAGCACGGCATGCACTTAAAAATGACGCCACGAATAGTGCGTCTGGCCGACAAGATCCAAAATTCACGCTGCAAAATGGCTAGAAGGGTATGGCAGCCTGCGTGAGCGTTAGCAATGTGTCGATCTGACACCAACAAATTCACAAAGGCTCCTCCTTTAGGGAGCAACAAGGGGTGGCGAGCCCCATACGGCAAATTCGAGTTTCGAAGTCGTCCACCGACTCGAAGCAGACCCGACTCGTCCAGGAATGGATTCAAACGAGCAAGGGGACCCTTCACAGGCGTTCCTCTTTTCAGGGATTCAATAGTCGGTTCAAAGTGCTCTGTTTGCACTACACGAACCCAAAACATCAAGGCCTCTTGGCGTTCCAAGGGCGACAAAACTGACGTCAAGTCCTTATTCAGTGGGTTCCGTCCGTTGCGTATGAAACGCCGGATCCAACCGGTAACCCCAATCAATTTTGACAGAGAGCTATATCTGTCCAACAACAGATTCAAATTGTACGCAGGTTGCGTCTCCACAACGCCAACACGCAAGCCTGGTAATTCCTCTGGAGAGGAGAACCGATTCTGGGGCCAGGACGCCTCAGGGTGCGTCAACCAATCTGGTCCCCACCAAAGAGAATGGTTCACAAGCGCAGGAGCCTCGCAGCCTCGCGAAGCGCAGTCCGCGGGATTCAATTCTCCTGGCACATGTCTCCAGATCAGCGGGGTCTCAGAGCTCTGGATCTGTGAGACTCGATTCGCAACAAAAACCTCCAAGTTATGTAGCGAGGTGCGAAGCCAACAAAGAACGATCTCACTATCAGTCCACGCAAATACTTCCGAGATCTCAACGGTACAACCCAAAGTACCACAAACATGATTGAGAAGCCTAGTAAGGAGGGCTGCTCCCGACAGTTCCAACTTAGGAATCGTCAACCTAGTCCGAATAGGGGCCACCTTACTTTTGGCCATCACCAAATGAACTCCCACGTGACCGGATGAACTCACAGTCCGCAAAAATACCACGGCCGCATATCCTCGTTCGGATGCGTCACAGAAACCGTGGAGACTGACTCGACACTTGCCAGCCGGCAAAAATAATCTAGGCAAGAGAATCCGGTTCACGTCCGGAAGTGAGGACACAAACGAACACCATTCTCTCAACAACTCTCCCTGGAGAGGTTCGTCCCAAGGCACTTCCGCAATCCAAAGCTTCTGCAAAAAGCACTTAGCCAGAAAAATTACTGGTGTGATCCATCCATTGGGATCGAAGGTCCGAGCAGTAGTCGACAAGACCGAGCGTTTCGTCCAGTTCTTCGGGAAGTCCAACTCCACCTGATAAGTGAAGACATCCTGGACGGGCTGGTACTGTATACCAAGGACCGCAATCAAGTTAGGGTTGTCAGCATCTTCAAACAGGAGAGGGTCCTGTTGATGTTCCACTGGAAGATCACACAATAAGTCGGGGCAATTTGACAACCACTTACGCAATTCGTAACCTCCCGACTTTAGGATTGCAATCAACTCGTCCCGCAAAATCAAAGCCTCCGCGACGGTAGAGGCCCCAGTGCAGACGTCATCGACGTACACCGAATCTCCCAAGATGGCCGCCGCCCGGGGATAGTTCAATCGCTCACGGTGAGCCAATTCCAACAACGTTCGAATAGCAATGTAGGGACTAGACTTAAGTCCGTACGTGGTAGTGTTCAACTCGTACACTTGCATCGGATCACAAGATCGCTCACGCCACAAGATCAATTGGTACCGCCGGTCATCTCGGTGCACCACCGATTGTCTGAACATCATTCGAATGTCAGCCACAAAGACAATTTGATGACGGCGGAAGTTGGTGAGAATATCCGAGATGTCCCTATGCAGTTTGGGACCGGAATGCAAACACTGGTTCAAAGAAACCCCATTCGAAGTAGGGGCCGAGCCGTCAAAAACTACTCTTATCTTCCCACCGGGAGTCTTCAAAACCGCGTGGTGAGGCAAGAAGTAGTGCTCGAGCGAGCGCCAATCAATGTCGGAAGGGGACATATGTCCCAAATCCTCATACTCGCGCATAAAGTCAATGTACTTAGTACGAAAGTCCGGATCCCTCTTCATTCGGCGTTCCATGGACAACAACCTTTTTTCTGCCAAGGCATGAGACTGACCGAGAGGGGGGCGTGCAGCCCTGAAAGGCAACCGAGTGACAAAACGACCATCAGCGCGGCGACCAGTATTATTCTGGTACGACAATTCACACTCTTCTTCCGCCGGGTCGACTCTGGGAGCCTTGGGGGGCTCTTCAACCTCCCAGAAACGCTGGACTGCGTCAGAGAGTGAGAGCCCTATTGCAACAGTTTGGTCTTCAACCCGTGGGACAGTACCCCTCAACACGGGACCACAAAAACTATATCCAAAAATAGTGCGTAACGCAATTAACCCGTACGGTTGCAAAACCCGCTTTTCCCCGGACAAAATCAAACCCAACACGTCTACTCCCAGGAGTAGGTCTACGGGTCCAGGTACAAACCACTGAGGGTCAGCGGGAGTCAAATCCGACGTCAAATTTACCACAGCAGGGGAGATAGTCACCTGCGGGTTTCTGCCCAAAATATCATTCAGAATGACCGCCTTGGCCACAATGGACGGCCCACAATTTACAGGCGAAAAACAAACCTTGACTTCACCCTTTGGTCCTTCCACCTGAAGGCCACCAATGCCGTGGATCACTACAGGGTGAGGTCTACATGGGAGGCCCAATCTCTCCACCAAATAAGAGGACGCAAGACAACCCTGGGCACCCGAATCCAAAAGGGCACGTACAAACAGGGAGTCGCCCTTCGGGCCCCAGACCCTGACACAAACAGTCGGCAGAAGAACTGTCTCAGGTTGGGCGGCGGTGGTGGGAGAGAGGGCGGCAACTACCTATTGGGGGGCATCGCGTGATGGCGATGTCCGATACGAGTGGAGGTAGTGCTCCACTGGTACCTCATGGCGTCTGCTCGGCAATCCTCGGCTCGGCGCGTAGTAGGCGCTACTGCGACCGAACTGGGGCGGGCGGCGTTCCAAACGCGGTCTCTCGCACAGCGGTGGGGAGAACCGCGGAGGCGTGGTGCGGCGCTGAACCGCTGCAAACCTCTCCTGCTGTTGAGGAGAGGGGGGAGGGGTTCCCCCGCCCGTGGGCGGCAAGCCCCGACGAGACTCCCTTTGGGGATGGTGGGGATGCGGGCCCCCGCCCGTGGGGGAATTCCACCCCGCATCTTCAACCCGAACACCACCATTCCTATTGGCACACAAAACCGGGTGGTGCTTCCCCTGGCAGTTCGGGCACGGCTCTGGCCGTGAACAGTCCCGCTGCAGATGCTGCCCCAAGCAGGAGTAGCACCACCGGCGATCATTCGCAATGCCTCGTCGATCTTTCACCTTCCTATTGAGGAATTGAGGACACGCAGAAACAAAATGGCCGTCAGCATTACAATATACGCAACGAGGGCCCTGGGCCGTTGCGTATCTGAGGGTTGGGCGGCGTGGCTCAACCACCCCTCGAGGGGGGGGGCGAGCGACAACACGACGCTGTTCTGGAGGAGGCCGCGCTGGGGCCGGGGACGGGCCTTCAACGCCAGCGTTGTCCAACAAGCGGCACTCCTCTTCCAAAAACGCCAACAAATCTGCAAATGGCGGCAACTGCTTGGCACTGTCACCACCATGTTTTTGCTCAAAACGGACTTTCAAGTCCGTAGGCAAACGCGACAAAACAATGTGCAACAACATAAAGGACCATTCATCGATAGGCAGACCGAGCCGCCGCAAAGCATTCAATGCCACCACCATGGGGTTGACCAAGTCCACTCTCAAAGTGGCAACCCTATGGACGTAGGGCAACGACAACAGCTGTGCAACATGGGTATCTGCCAACCGCCTAATGTTGGCATACCGCTTCACCAATAGTTCCTTGGCAGTGGGGTAGTTTTGGTCGGTGACCGCCAAATGTGAGACAAGACCGAGGGCCTCTCCCTTTAATGTGGAGAACAAGTAGGCCAACTTCTGACTCGGTGCCAAGTCCGTCCTAGCATCTACCAGACTGGTGAATAAGTCATGGTAGGCGGTCCAACCTTTCAAATCCCCATCAAAATGTGGCAAGTCAAGAGTAGGTAAACGCCCCAAAAGAGCCATGGGTGGAGGTGTTCTGGTTTCCTCAGTCAATGCACCCCGCTCTACCCTGCTGGCGGCTTGGGCAATACTGTCCGTCAAATCATAAAACTGTGTGATGTCGGCCTCCACACAGTCATCCAGCTTTGGATCCTCGGTGTCCAAAAGCTCCGTATAGCAACTTTGTACAATTTTGCTCCGCTCCGTCAACTCTGCCGATCTTCGGAGCAAAGCATCAAAACGATCTGGTCGATCTATCAACGCAGCAGCTGAAGCCGCCCATCTCAACTCCGCTTTGATTCGGGCAACTAATTTTGACATACTTGTCCAAAACAACAAACAAAGCAAAAGGTATATAATTAAATTTAAATTCTATTGTTCAACAATCTAAACCACAAAAAAAGAATTAAATTTAAATTATTTTGTCAGCAACGGAACCCTGCAAAGTTGCCTGCAGATCCCTAAATCAATTGCTATTACAGTGAGAACCTACAACAATTAACAATATTAGTTCAAAACTATAATTGATTTAAACTATAATTCAAATTATATTAATCAGTACAGAACCCTATTTTAATATAAAATTAACTAGGAATCCCCAAATTCAACTAAAATACATTTACAATACAAAGGTGTCTATTAATAGCAAAGGCCAAACCAATTCAATCAACTAGAGCAACTACTTCCATATGCACGAAACTACCCTGTTTTTTCATATGTATCAACTACCTACCAAATTTGACTTTTATCAATTTACATTAAAATTCACAAAAATAAGTGAGATTATATCTCCTCAACAATCTTTAGTGCAAACTAGTTACTTAACATAGAAATATCAATCAATTTTCAACAATGATTTACCAATTTTCTATCTTTGCCCGTAGCAACCCGAACATCAAAAAATAGATTTATCCAACAAAAGGTAAATTTAATGAACTGATTCCAACTGTGTGGGTTTATACCCATCAAACACAGTGGACTTGACTCTAAACAAGACTTCTAGACACCGTCGTGTAACAGGCAAACCCAAAAATTACTAATTAAATGCCCTGTTCTACGACTCGTGTGGATCTCAAAAACCCACGCTGTGCTACCAAAAATTATGATGCCTACACCTACGGCTTCCAAAACAGACGTCTCAATAGCTGGGCCCGTTTACTAAGACTGCTGTAGCTGAGGGTATAGGTGGCGATAAACTGCAGTCACACAGCAACGCCTACAAGATTTTGTGTCTGCGAAGGAGTCTAAGATTTATTTTGTAACAATGATAATTCCGTACTTACAGCCGTGACAGCAATACAGGCCTCTGTTGGCAAGCGCCCAAGGGCCGTGAAGGGTGTGTATCTGTAGTGTGTAAAGTGTAGGTCTGAATTCCCTTCACCGGTCTGCTCGTTCCGCCGGGCCGTTCCAAGTTTTCGCACGCAAACAACCGCGCTCCCAATGGATTACACAAAATGTCAAGTAACTAATCACAATTCAAGCTTTCTACACTCAAAACGCTCGTACGCGTTGTAGATTACAATTTATATCTCAAATATCTCAATAAACCACGCAGCGTCTCAAGAGGTTATTCTTACAAGTTTTTACAAAGACAATATGACGTCTGTCAAAATAGTACCTCAAAAAGCCACAGCTTCGCTAGTATCTATCAAGGGCTGCGTTCCGAATCGCGCTCAGTATTCGGTTCCGAACACATGTGTTGAGAGTGTTGGTGGTGCTTTTTAAATACATTGAAGCGTTTTGAATTTTGGAGGGGCGGGACTATAGATAGTAGAAGATCTCTAAGTATGTAATGGAATCTTGCAAGTTAATTTGACCCAATTTCCGATTTTCGATTGAGCTCAAATTTTGCACGAATATGTAAATCGCGTGACAATGCAATATTATGATGACGTGAAGCTGATCTGATGATGGAGCTGGAAGGTGGCCATAGGAACTCCGTAATAAACTACATAAACCCATCGAATTTGGGCTCGTTTGATTCGTCTTGAAGGGTAGATTAAGCATTTACAAAGAAAAGTCCAGTCAGCAATCAGCGTGTCCCAAAAATTAAATTTTTGGAAAAACTTATGTATCTAGATTCGTTTTACTCGGTTAAAAAACAGTCTATTATATTTCGGTTCCAAGTATACCCTCAGATTTGATCATGGCATCAACCTAAGGCGAGCTTTCTCTTGGTACCCTGACAGTTGAAGTCACATCTAAATATATATTTTCCTGCCATGCAGATCTAGTTTCTTTCAAAACATTTCTCATTAGCTTTAGGTTGGTAACTACTTAAATTCTTGGCCAAATTTGAAACACTGTATTGTGCGCATTTTTTTTAAATCTTGTAGTGAAGATACGAGTATAGTGAGGAAACAAGTAGTTACCTTGCAGTAAGTAAATGGTATTTTTAATTGTTTCATCAGACGGCTTCTACTAATTAAATTGTCGATCATAATATTTTCACAGGTGTGAGCCTAAGTAGATTTTGATCTCCCTACTGACCCCTCCACACGAAAGACTAGCATCGTTTTAAACAACCGTTTCCTCTATAATCGAATTTCTTATTCAAAGTGTCTACCATTATTCACGAGCGCTCGAAGGTCTGGAAAGCGTGAATTCTGCCTGAAGTATAAAGATTGGAGCACCTCGGCTGCGGCGGTGGCGCGTCCAAAAAGAAATTGGACAAAAGCGGACGTGGAAACACTTGTAGCGACTAATCCATACCAAAATTGCAAAGGCGAAAGAACTGTGACTGTCTGTATGTCTAATACCTCTTCACGCTTAAACCGATATTTGCTGTAGGGATATTTCGAGGGCCAGGCTAGTTTTTGTCCCGGAGGATAAGTAGTTAGAAGCTAGTATGACGTGTAAGTTAAAATAAGTGCGAATTGGACTCACACCACACACGTACATTTCACGGGTTTATCTGTGTGTCTGTAAGTGGCATCGTAGCTTCACGATGAATAAACCGATTTTGATTGAGTGTTTTTGTTAATTAATATAGATGACTCGAGATTGTTTTTAGCTAAATTCGCGTTAATTCAGTTCAATCAAAGTACAGCTACTTTTTGATGGTTGAATATTATGATTAACCTGGTCAGAATAATCCAAAATTGTATATAAGTGTTGAAATCAAATAACAGATTTTCCAATAGCAAATCAAAACAACTAACATTTACAAAGCTATCGAATTCAAAAATGTAGTAGAATCGCCAACAGCAATTGTTGGAAGTGAAACAATACTGCGGTACGCGAAACAAAGGGTATCGGTTTCCGTGCAATGTAAAGCTTTACGCTTTATTGCAACGGGAATTTTATTTTTTGTAGCGTAAATACGCTTGATAACTATATTTATATAGAAACTAGGTAGCTTTTCCCCACAACTTCGTATGCGCAGAAATATTAAAAAGTAAAATCCCGATTTTTCCCGTTCCCGTGGGAATTTTGCAAAATCCTTTCTTAGCGGATGCCTACGTCATAACATCTACCTGCATGCCAAATTTCAGCCCGATCCGTCCAGTGGTTTGGGCTGTGCGTTGATGGATCACTATGACAGTCACCTTTGAGTTTTATATATTTAGAAACGTGCACTAATCTTATCGAACTTTTGGCCAGTGTAAGACCCACCTTTCAGCCACTACTTCGCACAATCGGCATCAGTAATTTACTGATAGGTAAGTAGGTACATAGCGAACAATGCCACATAACCGCTGTGCGAGCGTTACAAACGTATAATGTATTCTGAGAAGGCTCGCCTTCTACCCTGGTTCATCATGACCATTTATTTAGCTAAAAAACTTGGTCCCTTTGCGTTAAAACTAGGTATCTAATTTAATTTTAGATTTTACTCGAATACTTTGAGCAAACAAAATCCTCGACAAACTAAAACGTTTTCTATGAATCAAAAACGGGCTATTTGCTCGTAAAGTAATTAGATTGAAACATTATTTAAACACTGTTATATTTATTACATTTCAATAAAGTTCACTAAAATCACATCTGCTTTTCTACATCTAACTATCTGAATTTATCAGCTGGGAATAAATAAAATAACACGAAATCAAGCTCGAATTTTGGACGTTTAATTTTCGGTCACAAATATTACATGAATCAAGCGCAGTAACTTTGATCTGTGCTTTATTACCCAGTAAGCCTGTAAGATTCCCACACAATGGACCTCGCTGGGAGTCGAACCCCACTCCCGACGTTATTCAGGCGGGCCGGCAGTCACCTGATTACGCGCTCCACTGGGTTAGTGAGGGACATACATACATCGATACCGATATCGATAGTTTTTTAAAGACATTGATTGGCAACGTGTTGGTAAGTGGCAGATTTTTGACAACAATTAAATCTTTAACACGACTACCCACCTCAACAACCAGTTCATCGTTCCACTGCTGGTCACAGACCTCTCATACGAGAGGGTTGGGCCATATTTGAAATTTCTGGCACAAAGGCATTCCATCGCCTCAGGGTAGGCAACGCATTCGAGATCTTATAGTTTCTTAATGGGGGATCATAGGATCTCGGTGTCCATGGACCGCAGTGACCACTTACCATCAGGTGGGCTGTGCGCTTGTTTGTCAAGAAAAAAAGTCCAAATTGCAATATGAGGACTTCACATACTTTGATTTATTTTATTTCGTAAAATCTTACAGGCTTCCAGAAGCTGTGGTGGCCTAGTAGTGGTTCGACCTACCGCCTCTCATGCAAAGGTTCGGGGGTTCGATTCCGGCTCTCACCTCCAAGTATACTTATGTGCGAAAATTCAATTTGAATTTACCACTGAGCTTTTCGATGAAGGAAAACATAAAGAGGAAACCTGCACGCATCTGCGAAGTAATTCAAAGGTGTGTGTGAAGTCCCCACTCCGCACTGGGGCCGCGTGGGGACTTCTTCACGTCTATCTAAGGGCAATAAAGGAAAATCTAACAGAGAAAACGGTTAACACAGTCGACTTCAATAAACTATCGATGTCGATACCTGACCTCTTTCGCAGCACTAGCAGCATTCTGGCAGCTTTAAGTGCGCATTTGGTCCGGTGCCGACCCCAGTTAAGCACACTAACGATTTTGAATATTTGAATCAAACTCAAAGGAACACCTATTGCGAATTCAGGATTATTGGCCTGCATACATTATTGTTCCGCTACAGTGAACAACATGCCGATGTCGATAGATAAATAGATAGTTAGATAGATATTTATATCATCAATATAAAATTACATTATAATTTGAGTAGGTATACATTTCAAAATATATGAATTCACATTGAGATCGTCAAAACAGATACAAATACAACCATAATAAAAACTCGTAATTTTTCACCGTTGGGGATCGTCATACAGATCATATAAATAAAACATATCTGATATCTGACCAATTGAAGTTCTGCAGATCCAAGAAAGCTGGCCTGGAATGATTCAACTTTCTTTTTTTTTGAATTTTTCACTCCATACTTCAACTTGTGACAATTCCAGATGAAAGTACATTTTATAAGGATCTCAAATGTAAGTATATTCTTTATAATTTTATGATGAACATTTTCCAAGTAATTCAAGAAAATACGCGAGAAATGACCCCCCTCCCATGATCTCCAAACCTATTGAAACTAAAATTTTGAAAAAAAAAACGAGAGAGGGTTTCTCCTATACATATTAAAGGGAAAACTATTCGAGTTCCGATATGGTATTTGAAATATGTAATACCTATACATGGTGGGTTTGGTATCATATAGCAAATAATTAACCCACAGTATCCGCTATCGATTCTAAGTATATTGTATAGGTCTTTATTTTTTTTGAGTTGGTAAAAAAATATATTTTGTAAAGGATTCAGGCGTCGCTCTCACAACCAATCCCATATAAATTCTTTTTTTTTAACAACTCGAAAAAAATTAAAGACCTATACAATATACTTAGAATCGATAGCCGATACTGTGGGTTAATTATTTGCTATATGATCTGACCCACTATGTATAATAAAATAACCAACGAACGGAACCCTCTACAGGCGAGTTTAACTCGGTCCTCTCCGGGTTTTTTCATCAAAATCTATGTTCCACGGTGTAATATTACAGAAATTATCCCCAATCCGCTTTTTATGGGCAATTATGTTATCACATGGCAGATAACCGAGGTAATAAAGAGGTGCCGCTCGCAAATTACTATGGGGAGCCATTTTTACCCCGCCGAGCATAGTAAAATGAGATGTTGGTATTAGAACGGATATTACGTACGTACATAAGCTCACGCCTGTTTTCCATTGGGGTAGATAGAGACCACAGATCGCCTCTTGCTTCTATCCAAGCATATCTCCCTCGCTTTACCTACTCCACTGTAGCCCAAACTCTCGTGATGAGAGGAGGCCTGTGCCCAGCAGTGGGACGCAGATAGACTGTAGTACATACTTACGAGTACCTACTCCACATTCAACCCTCTCTTCATGCAAGCTCGTCGGTTTCGAGTAGGTTTTGATTGAGCCTCTCTTCAATATATCACCAATTCGGTCCCTTACTAGAACCACTGCCACGACACTCCATACAGACTGAAGGTAATCTGCACACTAAAATATTATTATTGTACAAATACGTGCGCGTGTGTGCGTGAGTGCACGTTCCGAAGTATTGTCACAGAATATTTAATAGTACTACATACAGAATGGCCACGGAATCACGCGCCTGAATCTAGCCGGCGCGCAACTCGCGCCCAGCTCGCCCTTACCGTCATTTGTTTCATCTGGAGATGGATAGTGGATCATTGGCCCGCGTAGTGGTACACACACATTTACAAGTGTACAGACGTCCTCGCACGCACACAGAAGTCTTCGCACGCAAACATTGAAACTTAATTCGAATTGTGTTCGAAATCATGCTTTTATAGGCCGTGTTCGCCGTGTCGTATTTGTAAAGACGCTCACGTTCGCCGCGGGCGGGCTGAGGTAACTTGTGTTGGTGCGAGGCGGGGCGTGTCGCTACTGGTACTACTGTACCTAATAAGTAGGTATACTATGCCGGAACACAGAAGTGCAAGCACTACCTACTGTTTAGCGGCAGGTTAGCGGGTAAGATGGTGGTTAACCATAAGAGAGGCACCACGGTAGAATATTTGAATCTTGTAAATTACATAAAAGCTTGTAATAATAAACACATACACATTTATAATACCTGCTAATATAGTACGGTATAAACTACACCACAAAGCTTCGAAGTCGCTAAGGTGCTTTGTGTCTAATAGCGCCTAGTCATCTCCAAAATGGCCACCGTTAAGCCACTGAAAATATTGCGGAGGTGATCAAAATTATGTTGCCTAGTCTTTCTTATTTAAATATATCATCATCATCATCATCATTTCAGCTGAAAGACGTCCACTGCTGGACATAGGCCTCCCCCAAGGCTCGCCACTCAGACCGGTCTTGTGCTACTTGCTTCCACCGGTTTCCCGCAACCTTCACGAGGTCGTCCGAAATCAGACGCGTCCCAACCTTGTTAAAAATTATGAAATCGTCCACATAATGTAGGTTCCTATTTTTGAGCAGTTTCCCGATTTTTTCGAGAAGACCTAAGACCTGAAGCAGGATCCACTTACCCGCTAACCTGCCGCCAAACAGCAGTGCTTGAACTGTTGTGTTCCGGTAAAGGGGTAAGAGACACGCTGAGACAGTGTAAATGACAGAGGCATAGAGGCTATCAATCTTGGACCTCATAGTTGGTAACGAATTCGTAATCCTGTGATTCTTTATGTGCATGGGCCACAGTTACCGCTTACCATCAGGTGACATGTGTGTTTAATTTGTGAGCAAATTCCATAATGAATAATATGGTAAAGTCATCTCCGCAAAAATCATTAGTGGTGCTATTTGAGACTTAAACGAGAGCCCATCATAGTGACTTGATATCAACGGACGATCATAAACCAGACTCGTTGTTGGGATAATGACACTTATGTCGATGATTTTAGAGATTTACGAGCTTAGCAGAATACTGCTTCAACGACCTGTGTTCACTTACATAGATATAACAAATCGTAATTTCGTAGAGATTTTTGTCAAAATCGTTACAAAATGACCATGTTTCGTTATCTATAACACTCGCGATAAATTTAAAAAGTAATTATAAAGTATATAAACAGATATGTGGGAACAATAATAAACTTCGACTGTATCGATACCCATTTCAATAATCTTCCTGATAGACTAAGAAAAAAAAATGTCGTCATCCCTATTAAGTACATATTTTTATAACATTGAAATAAGTCCTGACAAATTGTTCCCATTAATAATTAGTTAATAGCTAAAGTAATTTGCATGTCATTCTATGACTAAACATGTTAGCACGTAACATATAACCATTTTAATATTATCTTATGTAACCATTTTATGCAAATAAAAGTTTCTGATTTCTATTAGTGTTGTTTCATCAGAGGTTATGGGCCCAGTCTGAAAAATGGCCAACAAGCCACACACTTCTTTCTTCACACTTAATTTCTGGCACAGAGGGCTTATTATCTTAGCCTTCAGGGTAGGCAACGCATTCGAGATCGTATGGATTGGATTCTGGATTGGGGATCATAGGATTTCGGTGTCTATGACCCGCAGTGACCACTTACCATCAGATGGCCTGTGCACTCGTTTGCCTATACCATTGACGTAAAAAAGACAAATTCTGCTGTGGACTTGGAAGTAGAGGTTTGAGTCTTGCTTTAGACCTTAAAAAATTGAAGATCCCAGGGATTTCGGTGGTTGTGACTCGCACAAGAACGATATGAGAGGCGAGCTTTGACATGATTATGATGAACTTCTCGATATCAGAAGGTACATATTAGGTACGTGTAATATCATACTGAAACGTTTTCAATGTATCAACTCCCTTAAAACATATTAATAATCGGGATGATACAAGGCAGTAAATAACCCACCGTGCAATATCCACCCCGGCGCGTTACGTGATATATTTTCTAAATAAGGGTACAGAAAATCATATTAAGTATTATTTTGTTGGATCAAGTCTTATAAAGATTGGGATAAAATGAGGGGCTTTGACATTCTTTCAAGGACCGTTGATTTTTGTCGCCAAACAGCAGAGCTCGCTCTGTTGTGTTCCGTGAAGGGATAAGAGATCCGGTACTGTTCTCTCTCTTCAACCTCTATCCACCCAAAGCTGAGTGCAAGTCTACTCCACTGCACTCCATCTCTTGCGATCTTGGGATTTTTGCATCTTATCCTTTCCACTTGGACGAGATCGTCTGTCCATCTGGCGGGTTGCCTGCCTAAATTTTTGCAACGAGAGGGCTTGGGCAATAGTATCCACGCGGGCCCAGTGCGGATTGGGGACTTCACACACATCCTTGAATTACTTTGTACATGCGTGCAGGTTTCCTCACAATGTTTTCCTTCGCCGAAAGCTCAGTGGTAATTCCAAATTCAATTATATTGAGTAGGTATACATTTGGGATAAAAACTTTTATTAAGTAGCCCTCATTTCTTCAATTATTGTTTGTCTTACTGGAAGCCCGAAATAAATGAGTTTTTCATGAGCTTGTATGTATGTATGTATGTATCGTTTTTTGGTAAAAAATGTTAGATTTACAAGTCGCTTAATTACTAGTATATGTACATAGTTCATATAAATTCGATGCATATTAATTACATTTTATTACATTATATATTTAATTGGTTTAGTTATGAGGAATGAAGATATGTCATTGTGTAGTAGTAGTATTTAAAAAGTTTATTTGGAACATTACACCGGCTTTGCCAATGAGTTCTCGATCTCGAAACTGGTCTCTTATATACATATATTATTGTCATGTTTTTCTTAAGAAATAAAACCACAAAACTACCCCTATCCACTTCAACCCCTAAACTTGAAACGGCCAACTTTTCTTCGAGGACCCTTTTTATCGCAACTTGGGAAAACTCCTTCAGGTAAGTATCATTAATTGATGTTTTTTATCTTTTTTCCCAGGAATTTGGGTCTTTAGGGGAAAACAAAAAAGCAAAATTTATTTATTTTCCTGTTTTCACCTACCATTTGGTGACTTTTCACACGAAATTCAATTACTTCCCAGATGCGTACGAGTTTAGAGATCTTCTACTATCTAAAGTCCCGCGCCTTCACATTTCAAAACGCTTTAATGTATTTAAAAAACACCACCAACACTCTCAACACATGTGTGCGAGCTAAGACAGCCGTCAACTATGCGTTGAGAGTGTTGGTGGTGCTTTTTAAATAATAATAAAAAAAATGAAGCGTTTTAAAATGTGAAGGCGCGGGACTTTAGATAGTAGATCTCTAGGCTTTTAAAGGCATTCACTGCCACCAACGCATATATGGGTTTTGCTGACTTTCCCGCAGTGCCTCGAACGCACATGTGCGTTGCAATGTTCCCTTAATGACAGATGTGGCACCTGGCGAAAGTTCGTAAAATGAAGTGGCAGTGAATGCGTTAAAGAATGTTCTAAATTTACGCACAAAGCAGGACGCCTTAAGAATGTATTCACCTACTAGAGTAAGTATCCCATGTTTTCGGAACAAAGGGCTACAGGAGTCTCTTTCTGTTCTGAAAAACTTATTGATAGCATACAACGGCGCAGGCCGTAATTCAATGCTAGTTGGTTAAGTTAGTAATTTAATCAATACCTCACACGTTCGGTAATTCCCTCTAATTGACCATTTGGCCCAATTTGGTAGACCGCGTCAGAACGTTGATAAATGACTAGTAAATAGTATTTTTCGCAATCGTGACATAATAGAGAGCTTTTCAGTCGAGTACCGTGTTTAGGCCACGAAGCTTGCTGAGTGGCCTAAGTAAGGTACGAGATTGAAAAGCTTGATTATGGCACTATTGTGAACAATACTTTTTGTACGAGTCCATTAAAATTAATAATTTAACTCATTAGTACGAGTATATAAGAAAAATAAATGTCGTTTGAATTTTGCTCTTCGTGGTAGGGCCTGTAATCTAGTTGGTCACGACGTGCATCTAGATGGCCATGCCGAAACGTGAAAAAGTATTTCGATCGTCTAGAGCGAATCGAAATAACTTATTTCGGTTGTTTCGGAAGTATGACTATTTAACGATGAAAAGAGTGACATTGCAGTATTCTCTATGAAATCTTAATACACATATTTCAATTGACGAGTACAAAAAGACTATTTAACGACTCATTCTTTTCTATATAAAACCATTAATTACTGTTTATTTAACTAGGAAACGTCGTAGCAGGCGCCGTTGCGATGCACGGCACTACTACGTTAATTTACACTAAACTGAGTTTATACAGTAACACAATGACAGTATTTATGTATCTCATTTTTATAATTTATTTATACTCTTAAAACAATATCTACATATTTAGACCAATTTCATTTTCATCATTCGAAGTACCTATTCGTCTGGGTGCTCTGTTTGTTGATCAAAATCGGATATCGGGAAGAAAAGTTATCGGCAATTTTATATTCTACACAGACAAGTATATTATTTAAGTACAACTAGTTTATAATGTTAGTATGGGTTTATACTAAGCAACCATGACTAAAGTCAACAATTTGTGCTAATCACAGATTTGCCCCTAGCGGAATGCGAACTTACGACCTATCTGTATGAAAATGGAAGTTTGTGCGTTAGTCACTCTTAAGCCACTAGGTCCTCGTGTAAATTGTAGAAGTTGTATTTGTTTAGGAACGAGTAAACAAATAAAGCAGTTAGCCCGCTTAGCTACAAGATTAACTAGGAAGTCTCTGAAAACAAATACGGAACTCGATTTGGATAGAAGCTTGGTTCGGTTTAGTGAAAATTTATGTAATACCAGCCGTGTAAGACTTGTTATTAAAAGAACGATTTGTCACGCACTGGTATTATTTTCTAAAATTAAGAGTCCCCAGTACGCCCCTTTCTCCATACATACGTAGTTACGTTTTAATTCGCAAACTCCTTATCAGATTGACACCAAATTTTACAAGTAATAGTGGAGCAGAGATATTAGTTTCCAAGATACACTTCGATTAGAATAAATTGAATAACAAAGAAACTAGGACCATTTTAGTTTCCTCCATACAAACTTCAAAATTCAGTTTTTTGGCTGTAATGTAGTTGTGTTTTATTTTACCACGACATTCACAAATTTCGGACACTCACATTAATGATTTTACTATGTGTACCAAGTTTCGAGTCAATCTGTTTAGTAATTTGGGAATAAAAGCGAAAATTCGTTTATATGAAAAGTTGAGAAACGCCGTGCGTACTGGGGACTCTTAAGACATAAATACATATAAAAAGGTACTCATAACAAAGGTTTGATGTTCATCAACAAGCCTAGTACAAGCATTCAGGAGAAGTAGTAACCTTGCATTAGTTTTGCTAGTTGTTGGGCCTGGTGCTAGGTTTGTCCGGGGTGGTACCACCGTGTTCCTCGCTAACCTGCCGCCAAATAGCAGTGCTCGCACTGTTGTGTTCCGGTAGGGGGTTAAGGCAGCCGGTGAAATTTCTGGCACAGAAGCATTCCATCTTACGCCTCAGGGTAGGCAATCATGGGGGATCATAGGATTTCGGTGTCCATGGGCCGCAGTGACCAGTTACCATCAGGTGGGCTGTGCGCTCATTTGCGTATACCATTGATATAAAAAATACGCAACGCTCGAGAAAGATGATCAACAAGACATTGACATAACGATAGGTACCCCCTGCTGTATGCCATACCTTTTGTGCAATTACATTATGACTGTACTGTTCCTTGAATGTGTTCAATAAAGTATATTGTTTTTGTATTGTATAGGTAAGCGCTATAGGCATCTGTAAGGCTACAGGGAAATTCAACGTGGCGACGGCGGCGAGATCGGATAACCCGTGATCCCGAGGGAGATCGGGTAAATGGATAAAATTATTCAAAATACAAGACAAATTACCTAATACCTACCCGAAACCCAGTCGTTCCCTTATGTAGTAGGAGTACACGGCGGACACGGCTTATAAAAGCACGATATCGAACACAATTCGAAGTGTCAATGTGGCTTGCGAGGACGACTGTGTGCGTGCGAAAATATACATATTTACAATATACATATTTGCAAAGGTACAGGCCCCTTGTAAATATGTGGCCATTCTGTATGTAGTACTATTAAATAATCTGTGATAGGAGGTACGATGGAGCGGTAGGAAGGTGAAAGTTTCGCGAGGCACGGTCTTCTCTCAGGTGGTATGATGATGATCCTTGACCTCTCGGTCTTTGAATAGGATACCTTTTGAACCTAATCCCATCTGATGAGAAGAGTACCTAATAAAGGGATATTAGAAAACTTTTATCTAGTGCTTATTTTAATTTGAACTTGAATACTGGTTTGAACTCCCGATCCCCTGCATGATAGGAGACAGATCAAACCCCTTGTAAGGTCTAATGAATCAGTAAACCTTACATATACTGTTGATAGTATGTTGATTGTTGGGTTTGTTAATGTTACGTGGAGAGGCACATTAAGTAAGTAAACGACCGACCTCGTTGAATGATTTTATTGCACTTATTAAATATTTTTCACAATACCATGTAAATTATGCTATGACGCAAACACGTTTGAATGAATTGTCAGCAAAATGTCAAGCGTGCTCGTACACCCCTAGCTTAAAATGGCTTTTTTTATAATTATGGGCATTTCAATAACACGGTGTCGCAACGTACTGTTTTTATACTGATTACTGTGTTTCTCAACCATTTATCATTTTCTGTAATAGGCCAAGAAAACTTGTTGCTCGATTAATCTAAGATGTTTATTGCTTCAGCGTAGCGGTTTAAGTTCAAGTTTTATGTGAGAAAGTTTAATTGACTAAGTTAAACAAACTCTTGATGTTAAGACCTCGATGTTGCTGAAGTGAGGTTATGCGTTTTGGAATGGGATCTGTAGATTTGTGCTCATACTTACAATATAATACTTCTTCTTATATATAATGAATTTATATAAAAAATGAATTTCCGTGTGTCAGTCTGGCTAAAGCTCGTGAACTGCTGGACCGATTTGGCTGATTCTTTTTTGTTTTATTCCTCGTGATTCTGGAAAGGTTTAGAACGAAAAAAAATCGGGAAAAATCTCAAAGAACTGCTAAAAAATAGAAAAAATAGCTTTGTACGGGAATTGCCTTCGGGTGATACGAAGTTCACGGGGTCAACTAGTTAAATATAAACTTTGTGTTTAGCCGTGGGACTGACCTCCTCAAATGCAAACGTTCGGTGGTTCAAATACGGCTCGCGCCTATCTATTCAATTAGGATTTAACATCGAGCTTTAAGGTTAAAGAAAACATCGCCAGGAAATCTGCACGATTCTGTGAAGTAATTCAAAGAAGTGTGTGAAGACGAAGAATCTGCACTGCGTCTGTGTGTGTGTGAGTGTGTGCACTGCTAAAGTCCAAACTCTCTTAGGTCGAACATTAAACAGTCTAGATTTGAACTCCTTAACTTCTGCATAAAATGCGAAAATTCAGGCTAATTGGCCAACCAACCCAATTTTACAGAACCTCTTTCAGGAATAAATTCATATCTTTTCATTCCATCATTGCGATGTAAGGCTTCACTAATAAATACTTTACTCGCCGTAAAAAGGCTTTTACGAATACTTAAAATAAAATCCCACCAAAAACATAAATGGGGAAAGGTGGCCAAGTTCAGTACTAATAATAATATATTTGTAATAGGGATGACGACAGGGTGAAGAAAACGAAATTCTTACAAGTCCGTCAGTCAGGTAATAAAAAAATACTAGACACGTATTTTTTGTTTTATCAAATTAACAAAGAATGACCGAGTTAAAATGCATTAAAGTTGGAGAGTGGGGGCTAACTACGTCACCGTTAGGTATAAATCGTATATAACCGTGACGTCACGCGACATTTCAACTCAATATATCTCCCTATAAGTTTGATTACATGAAAAAAGAAAAAATACGTTTCCAACACTTTTCAATAATCTTCCTGATAGACTAAGGAAAAAAAGTTGTCGTCATCCCTATTTTACAGAACCTCTTTCAGGAATAAATTCATATATTTTCATTCCATCATTGCGATGTAAGGCTTCACTACTAAATACTTTACTCGCCGTAAAAAGGCTTTTACGAGTACTTAAAATAAAATCCCACCAAAAACATAAATGTGGAAACATGGCCAAGTTCAATACTAGTAATATTTCCTTGTAATTGACGTCACTAACAAAAGAACGAGATCTAATTGGGTGACAAGTTCTGTAGAGAGTCCTAAAGTAAATCAGTAAGATTGTAAACAAAACACTAGGTACCTACTTATATGTTAACTATTCACATAGGTTACTCTAGATGCCACATTTGAACTTTCTAGGTCATCTGCCAATGACGATCGATTTTTAGACGTTACATGCATCTAAATAACCGCTTGAGATGGTCTTGAAAATTTTACCCCACATTTTTATATAGAAAGTCTCAATTTGTGAACTAAAGTTGACGTGTTTATGTTAAATAAATTTTGAGTAATGAGTCGGCGAGGCGGTAAAAAATGGCTCGAAATAGTGCGTGAAATATTACACACGGCGCTGTTCTCCAGTTTTATTGGCTTCAACTTGGCTTGAAACACTACTACGTGTCTAGCTGGACTACAGCTAGGTTCAGTCCTCCCAGAACGTTCTTTTTCTTCACTGGTCTTTAGAATTTTTTGCTTCAGAACTTGTATTGCTTTATGGAGATCTGTTGCCTGATCCTAATTAGATGTTTACGAGCTATCACTGCGAATGAGGTAGGTAATGAAATGTGCTGTTCATTTTATTTGCGGGACCGAGGAACTTATCCGCGTAATTAAATAGAATAAGAAAAAAACATTTTAGTCAGAATATAAAAAGAAGTTTATTCAGAAAATAACATGTTAAAAAATAAAAATAATAATATACAAATAGGATTTAAATTTGCAGAAATAAGAAAAGTTAAAGCTAAAAATTACCTAAAAACCAAAATTAGGGCCTTTCGGAAGGGTTCCCATCACGCAGGCAGCATTCCCTCGCTGTATGGCAATAGCCAGTCTTTGCGCGAGAAAGCTGCCGGCGCGAGAGTCTCCCGTTAGATAGATAGATAGATAGATAAATAAAACGTTTATTTGAGTACTACAGAACACAGTAGGTATACAATTTATAATAGTAAAAAGAAAAAAAAACAGAGTAAAAATAAAAGATAACAAACACAAAAGAAATCGTGCGGTGCAGTACTACAAAAGGGTCATAGCTCAGCGTATAGCTGTAAAGCTATACGCCTGGGTTGTGGCAGAATACCAGTGTTTTGCTCTAAAGAGTAATCTTTAGAGCAAAACACTGGTATTCTGCCACAACCCAGGGAATCGACAGAGCCACGACAAGCAAATAATAATAATAGTACTAAAAAGGTAAAAAAAAAAAAAAAAAACAAATAAAAGAAACAGAAACTTCGCAAAAGCAAAAATTAAAAATAATAATTAAAACAGTGTAATTACAAACTAAAAAACATGCTAAACCATAAGAGATAAAACACTTCAAGTGCATCATGTATAAGTTGTAGGTATGTATGTGTGGGAGAATATGAAATTAACAATAGTTTTGTGAGTGTGTCTGTGTATGTATTCGTGCATGTGTTTGCGTGCGATCTTGTGATGTGTGTGTGAAATATGAGTGTATATAGAATATATAATAAAAGATAGTATCAGAAAAATAACGTAGGTAAATCAATTTTGAAAAATAATACCAACAAACATCAAATAGCAAATTCCGTTACAAGATAAATTCTAGGTATACCTATCGTCTGTTTTTGTAATAGAAGATCTTTATAATATTTTTTGAAAGTATGTTTTGATGTTAGAAGCCTTATAGGAGGGGGTATATTGTTCCAACATCTGGTTGCGAGGTAACGGAAACTGCCAGTAAAAGCTATAGTTCTATGGCGGTGGGTCTCCAGAAGACATCGACGAGAGGTTCGAATTCCATGTCTATCGTGGAAAGAAGATATTTTTATTTTTTCAAATATATATTTGGGTATATTTTTATATACGACATCAAATAAAAAACAAGCAAGGTGTAGATGACGACGTGAAGATATATTCAACGTTAAGTCTTTGTTAAGGTATGGTGTTATATGACTCCTAGGTGGAACTACATGGCAAAAACGATAACATGCATTCTGAACTCGTTGTATCAGACGCCGAGTTTTCGACTGCAACCTTGGTCCGTAAACTAAATCCCCATAATTTAATTTGGATAATATAAGTGATTCACACAAAGTGATGCGTACTTTTTCACTAAGCAAGTTACGAATGTTGTATAAAACCTTCAAACGGTAAAAGCAAGTACTAACCAGCTTTACCACGTGACTCTCTCTCCGTTGCCTCCCTCAAGCGCTTCCCTGGCTCCCTAGTGTGGAGCCCCAGCGAAGACCACAAACTCATAGCTCGAGCCTATTTATTTATTTATTTATTGATAAGAAAACCAACAGCTCTAATACAGTATTAGTCAAAGTCAAAGTAGTTTATTTGTAAACATAGGTTAATAATAGGATGTTACAGTTTTTATAGTACGCTATGTTTCGCCAAAAGGCATACAATAAAACATGATGGACAATAGGTTAGCTAAGTCTTAATTCTAGGATACAATTATATGGCCAACAACAGGTTTCCCTTTACTTGAAAAATGTATTTGAACAGAACAGCGCTCAGCATTATTATACAAAAGTTAGTTGTGAATTTGGTAATGTTAATGAAAAACTATATAATTATGTTTTTTTTTTCTCACGTAATTTATGAATGTTAACTGGAAGTTCATGTAGTGACTTAAGTAGAGAAGGGTAAGTATGTTGCGTTTCGGCCATCTGGAGAAAAATTGAGCATGTGTGTAAGCAAAAAAGTATATAAGGGAAGTGATTTAAGTGGACGGAGTGGGGGAGGTTACCCTCGACGCACGAACATCGACCAGATTGGTGACATTCTTTTTATGTAGGTAGGTAAGTATAAGCCGTGGTGGCCTAGTGGTTCGACCTACCGCCTCTCATGCCGAGAGTGGGGGGTTCGATTCCGGCTCGCACCCCTAAGTGTACTTACGTGCGAAATTCAATTTGAATTTACCATGAGCTTTTCGGTGAAAGAAAACATCGTGAGGAGACCTGCACGCATCTGCGAAGTAATTCAAAGATGTGTGTGAAGTCCCCAATCCGCACTATAGCCCAAACCCTCTCATGATGAGGGGAGGCCTGTGCTCAGAACTGGGACGCAAATAGACTGTAGTAGTAATAGTAGTAGGTTAGATTCGGTAGGCAAACGAGCACACATATGCCACCTGGTGGTAAGGTAAGTGATCACTACGGCCCATGATTCTTTAGATCTCGAAGATAGATTGCATCTGTCCCATATGAAGAGGTAAAATTTAAAAAAAAATGCTACTCGAATCCGACAAGCTTGCATGAAGAGAGGGGTGAAAATGATAAGGGAGCTAGAGGGTATGATTGGATAGAAACACTAGCGTTCTGTGGTATCTGTCTACTCTAACTTATTCCATCACCTCGTTGATAGACATTTGAATCGAACCCTAATAGGGATGACGACAGGGTGAAGAAATCGAAATTCTAATTAGTCCGTCAGTCAGGTAATACAAAAATATTAGACACGTATTTTTTGTTCTATCAAACTAACAAAGAATGACCGAGTTAAATCGCATTAAAGTTGGAGAGTGGGGGCTAACTACGTCACCGTTAGGTGTAAATCGTACCTAACCGTGACGTCACGCGACATTTCAACTCAATATATCTCCGTATAAGTTTGATTACGTTGAAAAAGAAAAAATACGTGTCCAATACTTTTCAATAATCTTCCTTATTGACTAAGAAAAAAAAAGTTGTCTCCCCTATTCTATCACTGAAGGAGTTCCCTCTCCAGATTACATAGAACTCCGTCACTAGAAGTCGTATTCTTCTTATTCTCGCGACTGTACCATGGAAAATTAACAGAAATACCCCGTAATTACCGGCTCACTGCCAAACGCCTAATTGAATAAGCCTGCATGCAAGCTAAGGCGAGTCGTAAATTCGCGGCGACTGTACCAACCGCGGATAAGCGAGCGCTAAAACTGGGATTAACTGGGCGTATTTCACACCGGACTGTACCAAATTTGTACGACGCACGGTCGAGTTACACCATATGGGTACACATCGTAGAGGTACACTGTGTAGCCTTTCCTTTTCAAGTCATTTAAGTGCGACTTTCAAAAGTAGGTACTTACAGCACGACACAACTTCGAAGGCGCGCGGTGAAGCACTTAAGCCGTTGATGCAGAGTCTATTTTTGCTTAATCCACGCGCCTTCTAAGTTGTGTAAACCTGTACCGGTTTTTGCCGAATCCGTATCGCGTCGATAGGTGTGAGCTGATCCAAAGCGGTTGTTTTAAGGGTAAGTATAAGTTGGTATAAGTAATATGAAATCATTAATTTTGTTATTTCAGTCATATAAAACCGAATGACCATCATCATCATCATCATCATTTCAGACGAAAGATGTCCACTGCTGGACAAACGCCTCCCCCAAGTCTCGCCACTCAGATCGGTCCTGTGCTACTTGCTTCCACCAGTTTCCCGCGACCTTCACGAAATCGTCGCTCCATCTTGTTGGAGGCCTACCGACAGCTCGTCTCCCGGTTCGCGGGCGCCACTCGAGAACTTTCCGGCCCCATCGGGCATCAGTCCTGCGAGCAATGTGCCCCGCCCACTGCCACTTAAGGTTCGCAATTCTTCAGGCTATGTCGGTGACCCCAGTTCTACTGCGGATATCCTCATTTCTGATTCTATCACGCAGAGAAACCCCGAGCATAGCCCTTTCGCATTGCCCTCTGAGTGACTTTGAGCCTTCTTATGAGACCTATCGTAAGCGCCCACGTCTCGGAACCATAAATTTTGTAAAAGCAAAAAAAAAACTTCTACTCTACGATTCATTAATAATTAAAAAGGCCTCTTGTCTTTTTATGCACTGCTTTTCCTTCTCCATATTTGTAAGCAATATCCCAATCACTTTGTGCCCTGAAATAAAAAACTGTACTAAAAAAGTAAATTGAAAACTCAGAAACCTACAAATTCTTTTCATTCGTAGCTTTGTAGCATCGATATTGGTATAAATTCGACAGCGGCGGTGTTACGCATCGGTGCACTCGCGGGCATAATTAAGCGTGCCGTTTTGCGCGGCTGAGTTTTCGAAGGCCTAACCGGGAGCAGGTGACGCTCTATTCGCACTATTTCAGGGCAATTTGATCCGAGCGGGGGTGCGGAGGATTCGAGGGTGGGGAAAGGCGCGTGGATAAAGCAAATATAGACTCTGCGCCAACGGCTTAAGTCCTTCACCGCGCGCCTTCTGAATTGTGTCGTGCTGAACAAGTTTTTGGAAGAACTTGATTATGATAGCCTTGATACTACCTAAGTATACCTACATATCTATGCGAGTAAATAGAGCTCTTAAAGGCCGGCAACGCATTGGCAACAACTCTGGTGTTGCACTTGTCCATGGGCGACGATGACTACCTCCCATCAAGTAGCTCGTCTGCTCGTTTGCCCCCCTATAGTATAAAATAAGAAATATATATCCACTCACCTGTTTTTGTTACGACCAAGTTAGTACTACTTAGATGAAAGGTGTAGACATAATTGAAGTCCCGGTTTAAAACCTAGGCGACTTTTTGTCCCGGTAAAACGCAGTCTCAGTGGGAGCGTCATAACCTAATTCAAAGCGAGAGAAGAAAATGGCTTTGCTATTGCAAATTCCTACGCAACGCAAATAGGCAGTAGTAGTAGGTAAATAAAATAACAAAAAAAAAAAAACCTCACAGAATATAATAATCGTGAAAAATCGTTGCAAAATCAAAAAACTTATATGAGCAATTTGGCGATGCTGGGTCAGGGAACAGCCTTAACAATCCATTTTTCTTTCGTTCTTAATCCAACACAACAATATCCTTCACTTTCCCATCGCCCGCCAGCCTCCAGCCACAAGCATTCGTCACCTCTCACCGCCGCGCAATCTCGCCTTGTCTGCTAAATTGTCAAAATAAGATAATATTATGTTTATTCACGCACCGTGAAGACCGAGCCGAGGTAGAGGTTAATTTGCTTTGAACTTGGCATTAAATTAAAATGATTGTTCTTAATGAACTAACAGTAAATATTTAGAGACAAATAAAGATGTCATGCGTGGGTTTAATTAATCTTAAAGTCTTTTGAGAATTTGTAACCTCCGAGACTTTCGATGATATGAAACATATTTAGGCAAGCTTCACGCATTTAGGTAAGTAATTCAAAGAAGTGTGCATAGAAGTCTATATTCGAATTGGTTCCACGTGGGGGCTATAGCCCAGGCCCTCGTGATGAAATAGCCTAGCCTAGGATCTAGTGGTTCGACCTACCGCCTCTCATGCAGAGGGTCGGAGGTTCGATTCCGGCCCGCACCTCTAAGTTTACTTATGTGCGAAATTCAATTTTAATTTACCACTGAGCTCTTCGGTGACGGAAAACATCGTGAGGAAACCTGCACGCATCTGCGAAGTAATTCAAATATGTGTGTGAAGTCCCCAATCCGTGCTGGAGCCACGTGGGGACTATAGCCCAAACCCTCTCGTGGTGGGAGGAGGCCTGGGCCCAGCAGTGGGACGCAAATAGGCTGTAGTAGTAGTAGTACCTATGTGTAAACACGAGGCGCTTTTCACACAACATGTACAGAGCGAAACGTTTGTGTCAGGTCGAAACCCTTATGCCAAATTCAAGTAGTGATCTTCTACTATCTAAAGTCCCGCGCCTTCACATTTCAAAACGCTTCAATTTTTTTATTGTTATTTAAAAAGCACCACCAATTACACTCTCAACGCATAGTTGATGGCTGTCTCAGCACGCACACATGTGTTGAGAGTGTTGGTGGTGCTTTTTAAATACATTGAAGCGTTTTGAAATGTGAAGGCGCGGGACTTTAGATAGTAGAAGATCTCAAGGTAAATAATGTAGGCATCCCAGCCAACGCTTGAAATTTGTGTTCCAATAACTGTCACGTTTAAATTAAAAGAACCTCGAAAGTGCAATGGGGACTACCGTGTGTGAATTTGCCACTAGAGGCGCTAGTGTCGCGTGAGGTCCAATAACATCAAGTTTTCACTGGTTTTGGCGGGCTTCGTGATATAAATCATAATTTCTTTAAATCATAATTTATTTATTTATTTTCTTTAATTTGAAAAGTGATCTCCTTCGTGAAATTATCGCAAATATGGATTATTTGGCTATAAATGTGAATGCTTTGGATAAAATTTTCTTTTTTCAAGACAAAACGGAACTGCAGGACATTGCGGCATAGCTACTCAATATGATGATAGTTACTTATAATTAATAAACTTAATGAGATTCAAGATTGAAAACTTTGTTTCGGCGCCGATCTTCTAAAGTCGCCTTTGACTGACAGCTATACCTCTGGACCTTAGTCAACAGTGGTGCCAACTGGTGAGCAATGAAACTATAGTCATCATTGTTTTAGTACGTAATGTAAAGAAGTAAGAGTAGGTACAACAATAAATATCATAGCAATAAGTACCTAGATATAAATTAGAATATAAACAGTGCTGTCTTCCCCAACAAACTGCATTGCAGTTTGGCGAAACATTTAAACTATTGTAAAATTATGTTTTTTTTCTTAAATAAATAAATAAAAAATCTATCAATAACAAACCACGTTGACGAATAGTTTCAATTACTTAAGTAAACAAAATGTTGGTTGAATCTGGCTCGGCCTTTGTTTGCGCCAACTTGGAAACAATCCCGGATCTCGAAACTTGAATACCTACTATTTAAACAAGAATTCCCTCGGATGTAGGTCAAGAGGTCTTCCGTTTGATTGTACAGACTGATTCGTGTACATCCATACTAATAGGTATTATAAATTTGAAAGTGTGTTTGTTTGTTTATCCTTCCTTCACGCCGTAACGACTTGACCGATTTGGGTGAAATTCGGTATGGAGATAGTTTTCGACCTGGGCAATAACATAGGATACTTTTTATCCCGATATTTCTACGGGAACGGGTTTTCCACGGGTCAAACCATTTTTTCTCCTTCTCTCCTTCAACTATAAATGTCTATTCATATAGTATTTATTTATTTATTTATTGAATCATCATTAATGCAACATGACAGAACTAAACATTTAAATTACAACGGCTGGTATTGCTTTAATTCCAAAGCTTTCTTAAATTCCAATAATAATTTTGGAGCCTGCGTAGCGAACAGATCGCAATCCGGTAACAGAGAGAGTATCATCGGGTACGCAAAATCCAAGTCTACGCGGGACGAAGTTCGCGGGCATCGGCTAGTCAAGTTATACATTATAGTCCCTCGACTCTTGCTTCTCGTAATGAAGACACAATAGTTTTGGGGAGTAAATGGAACAGTGGGACAGACGGAATTGATGTATCGCTAACACGCTTAGAATCGATAACTGATACTGTGGGCGAAATACCATCTAACCTTTTGCGTAACCCAGTCTGTATAAGAGGTAAAGGTGACTGTTCGGTCTATCAACGTAAAGCTCAAACTACTGGACGGATCTAACTGAAATTTAGCAGACTAATAGTTATAATGATGTAGATATCCGCAAAGACACGTTTTTCTAAAAATCCGCTGGTCTCAGGCCCCTACAAGTGAGTTTGGGCTATTAGTTAGTACTTAAGTTGGACCAGTGCATCAGGAACTTGCACGTTTCTCGAATAACTTTTTACCGTGGACCTCCACTGTAAATTACATATTATTTAAAATTGAAATTCAGCCCGAGAAGCTACTTTAAACTAGTTTCACACACCAGTGCAAACCGGTTCAGACCAGTCCGCCGGTCACTGTTAATGAGCAGTGACCGAATGAGAGTGAACGAGTGAACGTGTTTCCGGACTCTCTAATTAATTGAGATGGGACCAGTCTAGCTAAAGCTCGCGTGAGCTTTGGAAACTTACAGAAAGCTCGTGGGTAAAGCAAATTGCACATACTTACCTACTAGTTACGAGTAGATACAAAAACATGCAAGCTTTGGCATGATCTGTCTCCTGAGATGAGTCCGCTGTGCTATGACAACGTGACTCGATCATTATTACAGGCATCAGGACGGATCTTGAGCGGTGATCTTCGATGCGCAGAAGTCGATATCGAAAATAGGGTCTCATACGTTGTGCCGTGCGCACGCTTATTGGACCTTCAGTCGTACCCATGCGTAACTCCACCACCACCTCAACCTATTATCGCCCCCTGCTGGGCACAGGCCGCCTCTCATCACGAGAGGTTTTGGGCTACAGTTCTCAAGCAGGCCCAACGCGGATTGTGGACTTCACACACATTCTTGAATTACTTCGCAGTCGCGTGCAGGTTTCCTACTAGTGAGCAATCCTATAGAGAACAGGGAGATCCCTATTTAAGATTTTGAATATAGCCTCTGAATCTTATTTTCTTACTAGCTTCTGCCCTACAGACTTCTAATCGAGTAATGTTCTGTGTTCTGTCCGCTTCCTTAGTCCGCGTGGAAATCGGTGAAGGCGTTCCTGCGGAAACTTTGCGTTTTTTGAGATAAAAAGTAGCCTATATGTTGACCAGTGTTATAAACTACCTTCGTATCAAATTTTGTTGCAATCAGACCAGTAGTTTTGGAGTTGAATCCGGAGATACATTATTTAATATTTTTTTTTTTCTAAATATTGGTTTTTTGTGTTCAGTGTCGTTTATAGTCCCCGGACTTGATCGTTTCTTTTAATCTTCAAGTTACTGACGCGACTGAAAAGTACTAGTCTGTAGAAATACAAACTTATTATTTAGTATATAGATTAAGAAACCATAATTAAGATCTCGAATGCGTTTCCTACCCTGAGGACAAAGACGGTATGCCTCTGTGAACGTAATTTCACTGGCCAGTAATTTTTCATTCTATCCATGCAATGTGCCCTAGTCACCATTGATCTATTATAAGTAAGGATTCACAATCAGCCGGAGAAAAATGGCCCGTCAAAACGGGTGCCCGAACAGCTGGGGCACCCGTTTCGCGATCAGTAAATTTGACACTTAAGTCTTATAGTGTTAGGTTTACTTTTGTATGAAATGTTTATATAAAGAGGCGTTATTAGCATATTGGAACGTATTTTCTAATGTCAGATTGCTCCATATATTTTGACATATTCTGTTAGGCACTGTTCGTCCATATGTTATTATAGGTCAATGCTAGTCACTTATTAAAGTTTCTAAATTTTTGTCAGTGATCCTAGTTTTAATTTAGTCTATCATCATTTCTCATTCTATCACACAGAGAAACCTTGAGCTTTGCAATGTCCTATGAGTGCCATATAGCCTCAAAAATTGGTAAGAACAAATTGATTTCTTCACTAGGCCCACATTTCCAAGTGGGCGCTTAAAAGTTTTTCCAGTTCCTCCTCTCAGCTTTCAAAGGTCTGTAAGCTCTTAAATAACGCGAGTTGGGAGGCTTCCGGCATAAATTCGTGCCTTTTCCGGTCTCTATTCCAGCCTCACTAATATTTCACTGTGACGTCACATTCGGGTTGAACTAAAGGTTAAGTTAACAAATTAGAGGCACTGTTGGGCTATTTAAACAGGATTGTCATTTAATTTAATATTTAGACGTATTTAAGTACATTTGATTTATGAAAAGGCAAAATAATAACCTAGTAAAATGGATTTTGAATGAAGTGGCCTAGTGGTTCGACCTACCGCCTTTCATGCAGTGTCGGGGGTTCGACTCCGGCTCGCATTTCTAAGTTTACTTATGTGCGAAATTCAATTTGATTTTACTACTGAGTTTTACGGTGAAGGAAAACATCGCGAGGAAACCTACATGCATCTGCGACGTAATTCAAAGATGTGTGTGAAGTCCCCGATCCGCATTGGGCCCGGCCGCGTGGGGACTATAACCCAAACCATCTCATGATGAGACGAGGCCTGTGCCCAGCAGTGGGACGCTAATAGGCTGAAGTGGAATAGAAAATTGGTTATGTGTGAATTAAACGGAATTTTATGAATTTTAAAAATATGTTGGGACAACAAAAATGGCACGAACTGAAACCCTGTCTTCTAATATAATGTGCATATTTAATTACGTAGATTAAAAAATAATTTTTAGATTAGCATAATTTCAGCGTAAGTACCTTTATGTTAGGTACATACCCTTCATAGTCAAAATAAGCAATTTTTAGGAGAGCAGGTCATTCTGTTTTCAATTTCGTCGTTACCGATTTGTTAGGATGTTTTAAGTATTTAAAAAATGTAACACTTCTAATTGAACGTGATTTTTTACAAATAAATCACCGTGCAACATTTCCTTTGGATACAATAATTAAAATTCTCAGATCCGTCCCAAAGCTGCTGTTAAAAACAATGAAATGAGTAGGTATTTAAGACTGACATTTTGTAAATTACATTGAAACATTGAAACATTTTTATTACGACATCCACACATAAGTAATAGAAATACAAAAAAAAAAAACCGGCCAAGTGCGTGTCGGACCACGCGCAAAGTATAGGGTTCCGAAGTTGACGATGCCCACAATACCTTTCTAAGACTTATTTAGCATGTAGCTAGCCTGTGGTATGACGTGCGTGCCCGCCCGACGCCGTTTTTCAATCATTTCATAAGTTGGTCGACTATAACTCGTAAGTTTGTACAGCCTACTTAGCTGTGATAGTTTTCCTTTCAACTACGTTATATATGCCACAACCGTGATTTTTTTCAGCCATCCAAATACCACCATTTAGCTGGCAGGGGGGGGGGGGGGACACGTGACTCTAACAAAAAATAGCACTTTAAAGCTTAATATTTCACAAACGCATCGTTTAATCAAAAAATGATATTAACAAACTCACAATATTTTTTCAAGACCTATTCAACAATATGCCGCACCATGGGGTACGCAAGAAAAAAAATTACATCCCCACTACGAGTAGGGGAATTTTATTATACCAATTTGTCAGGGTAACTAATATGTATATGCCAAATTACAGCTTTCTAGAACTAAGCATCTCCGAGTCCAATAGTGCGGACCGACGGACGGACGGACGGACGGACGGACATGGCGAAACTATAAGGTTCCTTGTGGACATCGGAACCCTAAAAAGAAGTTCACATAAAATGAAGAACGTGCAAGTAAACATTAAATTAAAAAGCCAAAGTAGAACTTATCACGTTAAACAAACATACAATTAAAATTAGAAACTAACTTCTTTGACAATCAATGAGAAAAGTGATGGATGTCAAGTTGGCGACACTCAGCACGATGCCTTGGCCCTGATTACATTCATGATTTTGCATTAAATAATTAAGTACTTAACCCATTTCACTCGCACACAAACAAACAATAGTGTTTCTAATTAAACGGCAACGAGAGCCTCTTATCTTATCTTATCTTTGCCTTAATCGCGAGCCGGAAAGAACATGACCCGACGTCACATCCGGTGATTAACGACACCCCCATTTCCTGGGGGGTGGCGAGTGGTGTAGAGGAGGGGATGAAGCTGGGAATTTAGAAATTAGAAACTTGCTTTTTAGGGTTCCGTAGTCAAATGGCAAAAACGGAACTCTGATGAATTGACAACAATTCAAATTTTTAAAAAGTTCAGTTTTTTTTTCTTAATTACTTTTCATGAAAATCGTGTTTTAGTGGTAACTGGTGCGTGCCATCCATGTGACGTCATATGCCTCTTTCGCTATAAAGAGCGCTGTAGAGATCTTCTACTATCTAAAGTCCCGCGCCTTCACGTTTCAAAACGCTTCAATTTTTTATTATTATTTAAAAAGCGCCACCAACACTCTCAACGCATAGTTGATGGCTGTCTCAGCACGCACACATGTGTTGAGAGTGTTGGTGGTGCTTTTTAAATACATTGAAGCGTTTTGAAATGTAAAGGCGCGGGACTTTAGATAGTAGAAGATCTCTACGGATGAGCGCTACGCGCAGAACTAATTGTACGTCATTTTTGACTTACGCCCATTTAGAATGAGGGGTTTTTTATAAATTTCAGTTAAACTATAAAATAGGTAAGTACGTGTTCTTTTTAAATTTCTCAAACTTTCTAACTATATAGTTAATAAAATATGTATAAATGTAAAAAAAAACGTCATTTCCGTCTGTCCGTATGTCACAGCCATTTTTCTCGAAGACTGGGTACTATGTGGTTGGAATTTGAAGAGGGAGATACTCTTCACACTGCGATAGAATTTAGGGAATAGGTTCGTATTTTTCTGGCTCGCAAAATAATTAATATATCTAACGGTCGAAAATCCGCTTAGTTTTCATTACTTGCGTCTTCCACCCAAGTTGAAAAACGAGACGTCTTTGGCCAGAAGAGATTTAAATATGTTGAAATGGGACTCGAAGGTTGGAACGGAGCAGCTGGGCCATTCAGAATATTATTGAATGTGCGGACTCTAGAGGTTCGATCGAGGGTAATGTATTTACGATTCTAAAAGATCAGGTACCTAAGAGGGTAGTGAATTTAAACCCTGCTGGGAGTAAACGTTTTCAGGGTAGGTGTACGCTAGTTCACTGCATGTGGATTATTAGGCATTTTTGTGATATCTCATTTCAGTAACGTTGTAGCGTTACGTGACGTTATCACGTATATAACATTTTCGTCCGTAAATCGACTTTACAGACAACCAATTTTTTATCAACAAGTGCCTGGGTCTATTTTTCAAAGCTTAAAAATGGACAAAAAAAATCTATTTTTAACTTTGAAGCCTACTCACAAATTTTCACGAGAATCGGTTGTTAAACGCAACTCGAAGAGGAAAATATTCATACTAGATTTTTGCGGCGGACACGGTCTATAAAAGCACGATTTCGAACACAATTCGAATGTAGTGTCCATGTTTGCGTGCGAGGACGTCGGCACACTTGTAAATGTGTGTGTACCAACTACGCGGGCCAATGATCCACTCTCCATCTCCGGATGAAACAAATGACGGTAAGGGCGAATGGGGACGACAACTTTTTTTCCTTAGTCTATCAGGAAGATTATTATTTATTGTATTGTATTATTAGTTGTATTGGACTCGTATTTTATTCTTTTCTAACGTAATCAAACTTATGCGGAGATAAATTGAGTTGAAATGTCGCGTGACGTCACGGTTAGGTACGATTTATACCTAACGGTGACGTAGTTAGCCCCCACTCTCCACCTTTAATGCGTTTTAATTTAGTCATTCTTTGTTAATTTGATAAAACAAACAATACGTGTCTATTTCTTTTTATTACCTGGCTGACGGTCTAATTAGAATTTCGATTTCTTCACCCTGTCGTCATCCCTATTGGGCGCGAGTTGCGCGCCAGCTATATTCAGGCGGCTGATTCCCTGGCCATTCTGTATGTAGTGCTAATAAATATTCTGTGCCCAAGCTTCAACAGAGACGCTTTTATGCTTCACTCACTCGATCAATAAAACTTCTCAGTAAACGAAACTAGGTTCTTAACAAGCATATAGGAATTGATGTATGTACTAGGCGATGATGACTTCTTGACTAGGTTTAATTGTTTCATCAGAATGTAATGCATTTCCCCCAGAGCTGATTTAAAATGTCAAAAAAAAAATCTTTCTTAAAATATTTTTTCTGAACAAGCTTTAATTGCTGACTGTACTTTTCTTTGTAAATTATTCGTCTACCCGTCAAGACGATTCGAACGAGCCCAAACTCGATGGGGTTATGTAGTTTTATTACGAAGTTCCTATGGCCACCTTCCAGCTCCATCATCAGATCAGCTCCACGTCATCATAATTGCATAGTCACGCGATTTACATATTCCTGCAAAATTTCAGCTCAATCGGAAACCGGAAAGTGGGTCGAATTTAACTTGCAAGATTCCATTACCGACAACGTGACAGGTGAAAGTAAATAAAAGCTTGTAAAAATTTTAAATAAAAAAATAGAACCGACTTCAAGATAGTCATAGCTTTGGGGTGGTTCACTTGACACCGACTTCACAGGCTGACGGAGTTTGAAGTCGGTTCTATTTTTTTATTTTAATTTTTTTTTTCGGCTATAATTTCCAAACATCTGTTCGATGGGACGTAAGTCTCACTGTAGTCTTTGAAATTGATGCCAAAATCATACACATGCTAACAAATTTCGAGGAGTTCCCTCGTTTTGTCATGGATCCCATCATCATAACTAAACCAAATTATTAAAAGGGTTCAAGTTGGAGGTACACACATGGAGTGTGGAATGTGTCTTGGTAAGGAGCGCAATCTTATGTGGCGAAACAGTTGAAAACGTGTCCAGCGGATTTGATAAGCAACAAAACAAGACACACTCTCCTCACAACCTTTTTCGCTAAGTTTTCGCCTCAGCAGCGCCATCTGAAGGCGCTACTGCAGACTATCCGCCTAGGTGGCTTGAGAATTGTGGCGACCGCAGCGCCCCCAATCTACCGGATTTGGTGTTCCTTTACTTCAACCCTCCATAGTTGTCACGAGGTGACTGCCAGATAGTTAGGTAAGAAACGAGGGTATCACCTCGTGACAAAGTATATAATGCATTGCCAGTGCGTGTTAAGTCTATGATTGGTACCATATGGAGGAACAGTGCCTAACAGAATATGCCAAAATATATGGATCAAACTGACATTAGAAAATACGTTCCAATATGCTGACGCCTCTTTATAACGAAGGCCAAACGAGTGCCCGAGCTGTTCGGGCACCCGTTTTGACGGGGCCGTTTTTCTCCGGCTGATTGTGAATCCTTACTTATAACAGATCAATGACTGGTACGAAGTTTTTGGCGGTTGTAAAAAATACCTCTTTGTTATGGGTCCTTACAGTCTTGATGAATATTATCAGTCGAGTTACTTTAAGTACTCGTAATTAATCAATGTTACCTACTAAGTGTGTTTTAATCATGAGACTGACATTTGTAATTAAGAAATCTTTGGGCATTTTAATACCTATAGGTACAGGGTGTTTGTGTTATCTTTAGTTTTTAAGTTACTGTAAATCGTGATCCCTTGTCGCTACACCCTTTGGGTAAAATTATTCAATTTACGGCTTTAAATAATTTACAAAATTTTAATTATGATGTGTTTTTTTTTGGATTAATCTAATTTTAAATAACATTATCTTATTTGCTGCCCGTTTTGATATGGATGGTACTTGTTGCCGAATATGAGTCTTTTGTAACTCAAAATAAATGTTTTTTTTTTTATATAAATAAATAAATGCAAACTGTTCGGGCACATTTGGAATCAGCGTTCAGCATCGCGGTCGAAGATTGATATAACAGAAACTATAGTCCCAACACGTTTTATCGCTTAATGGGAGTCTGTCAGTTCCCCAAACCGCAGACAGACGGGTTTAAAGGAACAGTACGTCACCTGGAACACCTGATTAAAAAACGAAATACCTGAAAACTAATTTCTAATTGTTTAATAAACAATAATGAATTAATAATTAATTGTTTAATAAATAATGATGCTGGGTACTCTTCAAGGTCGTGGCTTTTTATCAGTTATTTAGTAACTAGCCTGAAGAGGAAAACTCTTAGAACACTAGTCAAGCGAAATCGAAGATGTCACTGTAATTACGAATGAAAGGAAAAATGATAACTTTAAACGATCCAACTGGCTGTGTTTATTTATTTATTCTCATCTCAGATCTCAGAAACGGCTCTTATCTTACGTGTAAATAAAATAGGGGTTTACGGTGGGGTGTCAAACCAATTTAGCTATGGAGTGTGGAATGTGCCTTGGTAAGGAGCGCAATCTTATATATCGAAACAGTTGAAAACGTGTCCAGCGGCAAATCCGCAACATAAGCAACAAAACAAACATCTGAAGGCGCTACTGCAGACTATCCGCCTAGGTGGCTTGACTGGAGTAGCGACCGCAGCGCCCCCAACCTACCCGATTTGGTGTCCACTTTTGAAACTATAAAGATTGCGCTCCTTTACTTCAACCCTCTATACAATTAGCTAGGTCTCATAACTGAGAAAAGTCAGTTTTATCTATTTTCACTCGTGCTTAGCCCTGTCGTCCAATTACTATAGTTTAGATATCTATGTAAGTAAGATTTTGTAAGACTTCATTCTCGTAGACACAGGGTATATCAAAATTACAAAAAAAACAAAATGGCTGACTTTTGGAGGCATTTTAAACGTTTCCAAAAATATTTTGTTTGTCAAAGCCTATCGAGTGGGGTATTAATATGAAGGGTTGAATGAATGGATCACAAAAAAATAAATAAAATATATGTGAGATCAAAAGTTTGTTTGCATTCGGGTTTTATATTTTTGCAAAAATCGAGATATTTCTATATTATATAGAACGCAAACACTGGTTCAACGCGCCAACATATGACAGTTATCATACTGTCGCTGCAAAGATGCTATGCCGCAAGCTTGAGCATAACAAATTACCTAAAGCCGATTTATCTAGGAACAAAGGAATATTAATGGACGCCTTTCATATAGCACAATGATTCGCTCGCCACGGCCGGAACGAGGTGCGGTCTGAAGTGTTCGGTGATTGGGTGCTTAAAGTATTTACTAACTGTCAAAGTGCTGTTCAAGATTTTACAATTTCATGAGTAAATATCATAGACATAAATAATACTTCGTATGGACCCGGCCTAACGTACATACATGTCATGTTTCCCCACTTCATTGGTGTCCAATCGAAAGTTAAACTTATATCGTGACACTAAAGCTGGGTCACATTTTTTCAACAACGAGACGAGTTTTTAAGAAACAGTTTCGAAAAAAGATTTTTTTAAAACGCTTATTGTCACGCACGCTCGGTGACAGAACTTTGGATTGGACACCGTGGAAGTGGGGACATATTACGTGTACGTTAGACCGGGTCTAGTAAATATGAATTGGTGAAATTGTACACAGTAAATAAATAAAATTAGGTACCGACCCACCTCTTTGAATTTTAGAAAAGAAAATTATCCATTGAGTGTGCTTCTAGTGTCGCAAACGATTTCTGTGGAAAAAAGTGGTTAAATTTATTATATTTCGTTAGTTGAATGTATTATGGTATTATTTAGATTTATTTTGTCGCATATAATTTGTGTAAGTAAGTATCGTCATAATGAAAGTACCTACAGCACGACACAACTTTGAAGACGCGCGGTGAAGCACTTAAGCCGTTGACGCAGAGCCTATTTTTGCTTAATCCACGCGCCTTCTCAGTTGTGTAAACCTGTACCTACTTACTGAGAAGAACAAAATACTTTTACATCACCCTTGGCCGTAAAGTGAGATTTTCTGCCCGCTACGCGGAGAGAAAATCTCACTTCTTGGCCAAGGCAAGATGTAAAACTTTTGACATATCACGGGCGGTAATTCGTAAAGCCCCAGACCGCATATTTATGGCCCTCACCTTCGGTTCGGGCCACAGAAACCTGCGATCTGGGACATTTACGAATTCTCCACCCTAGGTCTGTAATGTACTATTTATGTTTTGTTTCTAGCTTACACACCCTTTCTTTTCCATTAGCTTAAATGAAGAATTATAGAGTGTGGAATGTGTCTTGGTAAGGAGCGCAATCTTATGTGGTGAAACAGTTGAAAACGTGTCCAGCGGCAAATCCGCAACATAAGCAACAAAATAAACATCCGAAGGCGCTACTGCAGACTATCCGTCTAGGTGGCTTGACTGGAGTAGCGACCGCAGCACCCCCAACCTACCCGATTTGGTGTCCACGTTTGGAACTATAATGATTGCGCTCCTTTACTTCAACCCTCTTTATGAAGAACGTAGAATATTTGACACTTCCAGCCAGTACTGCTCCACTTTCAGAATTTAATTCTCAAAACAGTTAACAGAAATTTAAACGTACTCGTATGAAGCGTCCAATATGCTGCAAAGCGTACTCGTTACGCGGACAATTATTAGGGGACATTTGAAAGTTTTTTTTTCTTTTTTGAAGCGTTAACAGGATTTACATGTATGGGATTTAAATTTAATTGGTGTCTCTGGCCCAACGTTACCTAACGAATGTAATTATCGAAGCAGAGTTTTTTTAAAGCTGTCATTTTCAGAATTGCCATAAAGTATAACATTTCATCCTCAAATATGGAAGCCTGAAGGCTTTGAATCTTGATTATTTAGGAAAAATAACAATGAAATAAATCACCACTGTGTCTCGCGGAAACTTGTACGCGGTTTCAGATTTATTATCAGCCTAGCTTCTGCCCGCGACTTCGTCCGCGTTCGAATTCGGTTATCGCGTTCCCGCGAGAACTATGCGCTTTTCCCGGGACTTCAACTATCTGCATACCAAATTTCATCCAAATCGGTCCAGCGGTTGAACCGTGAAGAGGATACAGACAGACAGAGTTACTTTCGCATTTATAATATAATATGAATAATATGGATGGTTAACCTTAGTTAAAGTCAGATTACTGTATCTTTTTCCAATGTAATACTGGATCACAAACTATTAACAAAAATATATGATTTACTCAGCTGATTAAGTTATTTAAAAAGCCCACCCGCGCCTTATTCTTTCTTCACTCCTTCTCAATATCTTAAACCCCACACATAATATCTGTACCTTGGCCTGAGTATATAATAAAAAGTCGAGAAACAAATGACCCAAAAGCCGGAAGGGACCCGTGATATTAAATTGTATGGGAGGATCATACGTCCACTTCACCCTGAGATACTGTCGGCTATGTATTTGGTATGATTGTGGCCGTTTTTGTGACTTTGACTGCAGTGATATGTGTAGACGATTATTAACACATATTCATTATTAAGGTTTCATTTTATACCAATTTTTGGTCATACATGTGTACCTACCTATATCACATTATAACAGTAACAGAGTACCTACACACTATACACACCTAAAGCCTGTGATCTCATATAAAATCGTACCTTGGTAAGTAGGTACCATTCGTTCCAATAAATAGCTTCAATGGTATTTCAATCTTAAGATGAAAATCGCAAATTCTACGCAATAGACTACCCAAAAAAATTGGTTTTGAAATAGTACATTTCGATACTAGTGCGGAAAGTGTGTCATTACTTCACGAGTAACGAGATAGACTCGGGACGAGTGAAGAATGACACTTCCGCACGTGTATCGAACGACGTTTTTTAATACAGTTGCGAAAAAATAAGAAAAACAACAAGTAAGGAATTAGAAACGTTTATATTTTTAATTTTGTAATTGCAATAGAACTGAAAAATAATAAAGTTCTACAAAAATAAAAAAATCTCCTAATAAAAAAATCTTCTATCTTTTTTTTATTTTTTTATTTACATAATAGTTAATGGCACAATTTGTATGTTGCCTTTGCAAACATAAAACATGCTTGCAGTAAGAAAAAACGCCTCTCTCTGACAGGCGTTTCAGCAGTTATTCCGTTTCACTCAGACAACTTATTAAGAACGGTTATTCAATATTCAATATTTAAAAAATAAACGGTTTATAATGATGAAGAGGTAAGTAATCAATTATGAAATATGTATAGTTTTCGTATTCTTACATTAACAGTAAGTTTTGATGTCGATTACGACGTTTAAAGGAAACTAATATTAACACTTGTCAATAAATAGTCATGCACTGGAACAAGCATAAATTTACCAAAAATGGAAAAGAGAAAAGCACTAGTTCGCAAAAACCAACTTTGCGCACGCTAAACAGCTACGTAAAGTAGCACTTTTTGAGCAACTGTATTAAAAAATCTATTGCCGTCGCTGTGCGCTCGCTCCAGGCGGCAATAGTGCGATAGGGCCAACTTATAGCTCGGAACAATTCAACCTACAACATGGGCGAAAGTAGGGTTTCGTAGACCCCTATTTCCTCTCCCAAAAATGGACTAATTTGATTTTTTCTTTCGCATGTATTATAAGAATACTTTTGGCTATGCCTATGTTTTTTGATTTTTTTCTTTTATATTCATTGTTCTTTTTTTACTGGGCGTCTGTTTACGGCACTTGAAAAGTGGCAACTTTTTTACTTTTCCAGAATCTGTTATTCTTAAAACACAACAATTATTCAGAAAAGCAAAACATATCGGCATAAAAAGGGTAAGGATAGATTAGAAAAAAAAAACATTGCTTTAACGTAATTAACCAGGGGACTATCACGGGATTACTTTTGTATGGAGCTACGGCCGGCAGTATATCCTCTTAACTAACCTCATATAATACCTCGTGAAGGACGCGGGAAACCGGTGGAAGCAAGTAGCACAGGACCGGTCGGAGTGGCGAGCCTTGGGGGGAGGCCTATGTCCAGCAGTGGACGTCTTTTGGCTGAAATGATGATGATGATAAACCTCATATAATATGCATAACATTCGCGTTTATAACATTTTAATGGAAGAATTTCTTGAAAGGAAGAAAAAGTAATAATTTTCAGTCTAACGGCGTTCAACTTCAAAGACCCTGAAGAAGTCTAGTCGCTGTAAAGATTTGAGAAAGAAATCCTAACAAATTGACTCGGGAGGGGAAATGGAGAAAAAAATTAAGTAATGAATTTCTGTCCATCACTCTGTATTTGCTTATAGCGGAGTTGGATACAGCAGATCACTGTAGTCATGTTTGACTTGTTTATGAGAGATAGTTTTTTAGTTATGAGGGGGTCAAAAGTGGCTCCAAATGATACGTGTAAACACACGGTGCTGCTCGCCAGTTCTGTTAGCTTGAACTTGGCTTGACACGTTGCCGCGTGTAATATGACACATAATGTGCCAAATTGGTAGCGCTTCACCTCAAGCGCCTATAGCAGCGAATTTATTTGCAGTGATCCTCATCGGGGACTTCACACACACCTTTGAATTACTTCGCAGATGTGTGTAGGTTTCCTTGCTATGTTTTCCTTCACCGAATAGCTCGCAGTGGTGCATTAAAATTCAGTGGCGAATTTCCCAATCCGCACTGGGCCCGCGTGGTCTCGTGATGAGAGGAGGTCTGGGCCCAGGCGCAAATAGGCTGTAGTAGTAGTAGTAGTAGTAGTGTTACAGTAGTATCCACTACTTTTAGTTTTAGTTTTTTTTTTAGTTTGTTTGTTTTGATTTTCATTATTATTTTTTCAATGTTCTTTGTCGTTCGTGTGGTCACTTAGGGGTCACTGAAAATCAGCGCCGACGCTCCCCAGCGTTCCGGCATTATGCTGAGTGGCGCCCTGTTTGACACCGTTCGGCACAGAGTTTTTATGTAGTTTTATTTTCTTTCTGTGCTTTTTTCTCATGTATTAACATCTGTGTTCGTTTGTATCTCTGTGTCGTCCGATTGTCAATAAATGTATTCTATTCTATTCTATTCTACTACTACGTATTTGCTCATTATCCTTCTGTGGTTTTCTCCCGTGTGCCTCATCCGAAAGTAAATTGTTTCATCCGGGCCCTCCGAATGACATTTCGGTTACAGCTGCCGGCGCTGACAGCTCGGCGCGCACTTTTGAGAGAATCTACGAAAGATAGGTTAGTATTTGGCACTTTCGGAAGATTTAAAACTCTTTGATTTTTCACGGAGTCATCTTTGATTATTGCTTTCGCAGATTATTTAAGTCAAGTTACTATAGACAGCCAAACTTGTTTTTATACAATAAACTTACTTACAGTCGGAACTTTCTGGTTCCAACGGCCATCACTCATGCGAGCAAACTTCCACTACACGGCGGACTCGGCCTATAAAAGCACGATTTCGAACACAATTCGAATGAAGTGTCTATGTTTGCGTGCGAGGACGTCTGTGTGCGTGCGAAGACGTCTGTACAGTTGTAAATGTGTGTGTACCAGTACGCGGGCCAAATTCAAATTCAATCATTTATTCAGCAAATTGGCCACATAGGGGCACTTTTACACGTCAGAAGAATTTACCAGCGCTTCCTAGACCCATTGCTGGAGAAGAAGCGCCGCAACAAACTCAAGCAGAAGGCCTTTTATCAAAATTTCCATAGTTACAAAATGTACATTACATGTATAAATTATACATATAGGTACGTACTAAAATTATATTGAAGGGATGTATAGGCCCTAACTTAAACTTTAATCTAAGCTCTTAGAGATGTATAGTCTCCAAGGGTCCAGAAAAAAAATATGGAGATGGCCTCCATTGTCAAATAAACATAAATTCCATAGATGTCGACAGTCTCAAAATGTCAATAAATAATGAAATACATCACATATAAAAGAGTTCATTAATACATGTTAATAAGAACATGATGAGGCCAATGATTCACTCTCCATTTCCGGATGAAACAAATGACGGTAAGTGCGAGTTGGGCGCGAGTTGCGCGCCGGCTAGATTCAGCCGGGTGATTCCGTGGCCATTTTTTATGAAGTACTATTAAATATTATGTGCTTCCACTTAAGGTTTGAAAGTTTTCGGGCTATATCAGCCCTAGTTCTACTATGGATAGGCATCCTCATTTCTCATTCTATCATGCAGAGAAACTCCGTAGCCAAGCCCTGGTTTCGCAAATCTTCGAGTTATGTCGACAACCTTTGTCAAAATTTAATAGTGCCTTCATCATCATCATCATTTCAGCCGAAAGACGTCCACTGCTGGACATAGCCACACCCAAGGCTCGCCATTCACACCGGTCCTGTGCTACTTGCTTCCACCGGTTTCCCGCGACCTTCACGAGGTCGTCGCTCCATCTTGTTGGAGGCCTACCGACAGCTCGTCTCCCGGTTCGCGGGCGCCACTCGAGAACTTTCCGGCCCCATCGGCCGTCGGTCCTGCGAGCAATGTGCCCCGCCCACTGCCACTTAAGGCTCGCAATAGCGCCTTACTTTGCTGAAATGGCAAGATGGGTATCTATTTCACCAGTGGTAGTTAAACCCACTTTTATGGCCTACAAATAATGCCAGAACCTAATTAAAAATTTCTGACCGCAGTAAATCCACATTATAACTTCAAAACAAACATTTGTATCCCTAAAAAGGGGTCCAAAATGAAACTCCGCGAATAAACAATAAGTTTAAACAATAAACAATAGCACGGAACCCTTTGGCTTCATTTAAATAAAAGTTGTGGCATAAATTTAAAAGTATTAGTCGCCTGCCACACACGGTGGAAAAGTGCTTATTTTCGGATAGGTATGGAGTTTCGAACAAAACCATGCACTTCTTATAGCTCTAGTTATCATAATTAAATTCAACACGAAGAAAACGATTGCGGAAAAATCCATACTAATATTATAAATGCGAAAGTAACTCTGTCTGTTACCTCTTCACGCTTCAACCGCTGGACCGATTTGGATGAAATTTGGCATGGTGATAGTTAGAGTCCCGGGAAAGGACATAGGCTACTTCTTATCCCGGAAAAACGCATAGTCCCCGTGGGAACGCGATAACCGAATTACACGCTAGCGAAGTCGCGGGCAGAAGCTAGTGTTGGAATAAAATCTACCCTTTGTTCAGAATTTCACTAAAATAGATCCAGCCATTTAAACGCGAAGGAACGAAAACACGAAAAAATAAACAGCAGACATTAAAATTTGTATGGATAATGTAACTTTCAAGCCTGCATTGTTGTGTTCCGGTAGGGGGTTAAGGCAGCCGGTGAAATTTCTGGCACAGAGGCATTCCATCTTGGGCCTCAGGGTAGGCAACGCATTCGAGATCTTATGTACGTACCTATATGTATATTTTATACATGTAATGTAAATTTTGTAACTACTTATGTGTAAATTTTGAAAAAAGGCCTTCTGCTTGAGTTTGTTGCGGCGCTTCTTCTCAAGCAATGGATCTAGGAAGCGCTGGTAAATTCTTTTTCTGCCGTGTAAAAGTGCCCCTATGTGGCCAATTTGCTGAATAAATGATTGAATTTAGAATTTTAGAATTTTATGGTTTCTTAATGGGGGATCATAGGATTTCGGTGCCCATGGGCCATGGAGTGTTTGTTTGGGAAACCCTCATAATCGAAATACTCGGCGATGGTTAAATGCGTATTCAAGGAAATACTCAGATCTACTTTTAGCTTCAAAGGAAAGTCAAGAAATACTGTTAAAATTTTCATAAGATACCTAACTCGATTTTTGCAAAAATATAAAACCCGACTGCAAACAAACCTTTGATTTCACATACATTATATAAATACATTTTTTTGTGATCCGTTCATTAATCCCTTCATTTTGATACCCCACACGATAGGCTATGACAAATATATTTTTTTTTGAAATGTTTAAATGTCTCCAAAAGTCAGCCATTTTGTTTTTTGCAATTTTGATATACCCAGTGTCACTCTCACGATTAAGACCAATCTAACGACACCTCGCAAGCTAAAATCCATCCAGCCATTAAGGCTACACAGCGTGCCAAAGAAATATCATCATCATCATCATCATTTCAGCCGAAAGACGTCCACTGCTGGACATAGGCCTCCCTCAAGTCTCGCCACTCAGACCGGTCCTGTGCTATTTACTTCCACCGATTTCCCGCGACCTTCACGAGGTCGTCGCTTCATCTTGTTGGAGGCCTACCGACCAAAGAAATATACATACATACACTCCAAAAACATAACCCTCCTCCTGGCGCAGTCGGGTAGTAAAAACCACCTTCATATACCTATTCCCATGTAAAAGGCACTTGGCCGCAAATAACAGTATGCCCGGCCGGACGTTACCCGCACCAGTAATCGCTCAAGCCATGACTCGGCGGAAAATTTGACCGGCTGTGTCCAATTAAAAACTTTTCGGCGAGCTTTTCAAAGAAACATGACGTGGACTTTTCGTGGGCTCCGAAAAAGCTGAAAAACAAAAGATTTGAAAGTAACAGAAAAGTGAAAGGTGACACCTCAACATGTTTTGACGAGGACGGGAAATTAATTTTTGTTGAAATGTAACCGCAGTCGGGAAATGTTGTGAATGAGCAAAAAAAAAGTTTGATAAAATTACGAAATGTCAAGAGGTTCAGTTGGTTTCGCCAATGGGGACTATCGTTTCTTTGCTCACCAGTTGGCGCCACTGTTGACTAACGTCCAGAGGTATAGCTGTCAAAGGCGACTTTATAAGATCGGCGCCGAAACAAAGTCTTAAATCTTGAATCGCATTAAGTTTATTAATTATAAATAACTATCATCATATCGAGTAGCTATGCCGCAATGTTGTGCAGTTCCATTAGGTTTGGAAAAAAAAAAAAAATTTTAAAGCGTTTACATTTATAGCCAAATAATCCATATTTGCGACAATTTCACGAAGGAGATCACTTTTCAACAGGTAAATTGAAGAAATTATGATTTATATCACGAAGCCCGCCAAAATCAGTGAAAACTGAATGTTATTGGACCCCACGCGACACTAGCGCCTCTAGTGGCAAATTCACACGCGATAGCCCCCAGTGTGATAAAGTTAAAAAATGCTCACACATCAAAATTAACTCTACGAGTCTACTCTTCGCCGTTAAATAAAGATATGAAGCAGTTGCAGTTTTTTTTGTAAGCTTATGTGGATCTGTTACTATTAGTTTATGTAACTGCTACGTAATAAAGGTCCTTAAAACACGAGTGGGCCCAACTAGCAAAATAGTCCTATAACAAAAATTATAAGACTACCAATTCTCATAATAGTCTAGTAAGTGCACTGAGAAAGACTTTCGCTCTTATATTGGCATTCCACAAGTCTTGTTATACTCAAGATCTCGTGTTCTTATAAATAGGCTTGTAGTGTACTACAAGGTTAAGCTATAAGTCTTGTTACACTCAAGATCACTTGTTCTTATAACAAAGCTTTATAGTTTACTATAGGAGTACGTTATAAGACCTTTGAGTATATAGCCACTGGAGATGCCATGCATGGGCGATCCCCTCCGGCAAAGTACATGGTTCAACTGTTCAAACTCTTTATATAAACCCACTTGAAGGTCACTTCACCGCCATTTTGCATCGTTCCGTGACGCGAGATGTTTCTCCTGAAAAATGGTGTCTTGTGCGGTATTCTCGTGTAAAAGGCGATCTGATCGCTCAAATTCGCAACAAAATCGCATTTCCTATCATAGATAAGTATTTTTACTAACTTTTATTGAAGTAAAATCTCTATTTAAAGAAAAGCTTTTGCGATACGTAAACGTCAGAAAAATGTAAACATGAATGGGAGCGAATCGGTCTAGGGATGTGACTAAAGTCAAAAAAGCGACTCAACTTTTGAGTGAATCATTCATTCATTCAATCAATGAGGTTTATTTAATAGTAAGTTTTTTATTGCATATTCCATTAATTAGTAGATAAGTATAGATGTTTGTTACATTTAAATCCTGGAAGGTGAATATTACTTTTCTCTGGACATCGATGTTGAATTTTATTCTGATCTTGAAAAGAAATGTTGGCAAATATATAGATCTAGGTAAAAGGAATACAATATTTAGTTCGGGACTACGAGTGATGTGTAATGCATATACTATTATTTATATACATTATTTCATATAATCCTTTTAAATTTCCAAAAGATCCATAAAGGAGAATTCTTGGAAACTGACACGTGTTATCTGTTCGGAGCATTTTGCTGACGACCCTTATCCATACTTACTACTACTACAGCCTATTTGCGTCCCACTGCTGGGCACAGGCCTCCCCTCATCATGAGAGGGTTTGGGCTATAGTCCCCACACGGGCCCATACTACCATACGAGTACTATCCATATTAATATTATAAATGCGAAAGTAACTCTGTCTGTCTGTCTGTTACTTACCTCTTCACGCTTCAACCGCTGGACCGATTGAGATGAAATCTGGCATGGAGATAGTTGGGGTCCCGGGAAAGGACATAGGCTACTTTTCATCTCGAAAAAACGCATAGTTCCCGCGGGAACGCGATAACCGAATTCCACGCGGGCGAAGTCGCGGACAGAAGCTGGTATTATATAAATGGGAAAGTTCATTTGTTTGTCCTTCTTTCACGTCGCAACGGAGAGGTTTTATGTCGTGATTTGTTTAGGGTTAGTTGGGAGGCTGGAGAGTGGCATAGGCTACTTTTTACCACGGGAAAACATCTTATTCCCATGGGAAAATCCATTGTTTTGTTTTTGGTTTCCTATAACTATCGCTATGTATCTTTGAGTATATAGCCACTGGAGATGCCATAACGTCAACTCGCCGAACAAATTTTTTCGCCACTTTTAGCGGGGGGCGAGGTAAACACGTACAGCACACCACCAAACGACGCAGAACTCAACAGACACAAATTTTGCTGTTGAGATAAACGCACACTACAAAAAAAATCAACACATCAAAAAATACACGTAAACAGATAGAGTTTTCACGTAACTATGCAGCATACATATGCACAAGACTAGTGATGGGACACATCTGAAGAATGAGTCAACTGAGATTAGTAGATGAATGAACTGAATTATTCTATAGTATTTTATTTTATAATAAAATTGCTAAAGTGGAAATTCTGTACGTTGAAGATACCCAAAAACATATTAGTTTGTATGTATGTATGTCTGTAAGTATCTGTATTTGTGTCCTTAGCCCACACACAGTTTTTTTACTGTGGAATGAACTGTTGTCAGCAGCTTCCGGGCGGATACATATGTAAAAAAATTAAAGTAGATTGGTATTTGTAAGAGCCTACGTACATGAAATCTATATATCTATATATATAAAACAAGAAACTGACTTACTGACAGACTGATTGATCAACGCAGAGCCGAATCTACTGGTCGTAGAAAGCTGAAATTTGGCATGCAGATTCCATAGGGAATATAGGGGAGCAATCTAAGAAAGGATTTCCCGAAATTTCCATAGGAACAGAAAAATCGGGATTTTACATTTTAATATTTCTGCGCATATGAAGTTGCGGGGAAAAGCTACTTATGTTATAACTACCCTTTTACCCGCGACTTCGTCCGTATGTACGGACGAGTTCTCCAATATATACACACTTTTACACCTTGCT